>JAVGVS010000020.1:3380214-3921627 GCA_032718565.1 Distichodus sexfasciatus | reverse complement strand
ATATATATATATGTATACACACTGTTATAGTACGGTTGCACTAAAACCAGTTCCAGTCCATAAAATGCTACCTCCTACTAATTACTGTGTATGAGGGTAATAAAGTAAGTATAGTAAAATGTGTGTACGCATGTTGCATCATGTTCTTAATCCTCAAACTCAATGAAGCATGATATTTGACTCTTCTGTAAGTGAACAACAGCCATATTGACTTTCATTGGCTGACTCCCCGTGTGCTTCCTCCGCTTAACCCCCAAAGGATGGGGGGATTTGCTTCCTCTAAAGCGCCAACCCCCCCATCCCAATTTGGGCCAGTCCATTAGCACAAATACCTTTACTGGAAGTGGTTATGGTCAAAAACAATGAAAGGAGATGAAAGAAAGTCAACTCGGGGAACTGAGGAGGCACCTGGAGAGGAACAGAATCCCTGGAATCATTTTTTGGAGTGACATCCGCCATGCAGTTGTTGTAAAAAGAAGAGGTGAATAAAATAACCAGTGTTGGTGAAACTACTTTTAAAATGTAGTTTTTCAAGCTAGATGCCATGTATGATTCAAAGTAAACCAATGTTTCTCTGCTGCTTGTGGTGTAGCCAGCTACCAAATTGAAAAGTAGCTTGGCTGTACCTTAGAGCCAAGCTACTTTTCAATTTGGTAGTTGGCTACACCACAAGCAGCAGAGAAAAATTGGTTAAATACGTTGAAGATGTTTCCTCCAGTAATAATTAATACTTGTGTTTTAGGATACTCCTAAAGCAAATGAAAAAATGTGAAACATGATGTTTCTGAGGTGTTCCGGGCATGTCCCACTGGGAGGAGGCCCCGGGGAAGACCCAGGACACGCTGGAGAGACTATGTCTCTCGGCTGGCCTGGGAACGCCTCGGGATTACCCCGGAAGAGCTGGATGAAGTGGCGAGAGAGAGGGAAGTCTGGTTTTCCCTGCTTAGGTTGCTGCCCCCGCGACCCGATCCGGTACAGCGGTAGAAAATGGATGGATGGATGATGTAAAGCTACCATTACAAAAACTAAAATCACCAGCAGATGACCTTCGGGTATTTGGATGGTTCCTGATGGCCGTTTGCTGGCAAGTTTGTACTGTTTTATCTTTGCGAAATGCTGTGTATGTGCACACAAACAGAAAAAAAAATTTAAGGCAGTGCCTCAATGTGATAACACGTAACAGGAAAAATTAAATTGGTGTATATTTTCATTACGTGCTACAGGGCGGACTGTGTGTGGGCTCTGTCCTATTTTGCCTGTGTAATGATTTGTACGTGTGTAGCAAGCGCTGAGCCTGAGGTGTGCTGTCAATGTTAGTAAACTCAAGGCTGAGGGAGGAAGTGGCTCATTGGACACTCTCTCTCTCTCTCTCTCTCTCTCTCTTTCTATTTGTCTCGCTCTCTCTCTCCTCCATTTATTCTACCGTTTATGGGTGTCGTCAAAGTCTTGGCCCAGTGGCCGTCAGCTTGTAAACACTGACCTCATGCACATGACGTGTAAATATTTGTGCGTGATGATGAGACTGAGGGCCCAGAGGAATACGCATCCATCTTCATTTGTAAAAAATATGGAAATGTCCTGTAAGGGCCAGTTAAACACTGCTAAGCTTCATGACAGGGTCAAAAAAGACAAGGGTCCAGAAAAATATCATAGCAGGTGCATCAACATTAAATCGTGCTCTCGAACTTCAGTTGATGTGATTGGCTGTAAACTTTGGAGACATATGATAGGCTCCCTTTTGAAAAAACACATTTGTGCATCGAGCGCTGTCAGGGAGGCCTCAAAAAACCACAAATAAATGTAGGGGTATTCACAAATCTATGCGGTGGTTTGTAAATGCAGGTTTATCGGTTTGTGAATAAATGTAAATGCACTGACATTTGTGCATCGTGTAACATTTTTTGAGTCGATAAATGCATTTGTGAATGGTGTTACATTTATTGGTAAGTCATAAATTATCTTTGTGAATCTTGTTACATTTATTGCTGTATCAAGAAATATATTTGTGAATGGTGTGATAATTGTTCGATAATATTGACACTAAATTCTCTCCATGCGTAGCTGCTAAGAGTGTGCTGTGATACAATTAGTATGTGCTGCACAGGCACGTAGGTAGCCAATCCAGCATCAATCATTACATTTACAGAATTTAGCAGACACTCTTATCCAGATCTGCATCCATTTTTTTCTCATTTCAGGGACAACTTGAGCAACTTGACAACTTCCTCAGGGACACGATGGTAGTGCTGGAGGTAGGATTCGAACCCATGAGCTCATGGTCCAGAGACAAGTATCGTAAATGCTGGACCACCAAGGCACTGGAAAAAGTAAAGTTAGTAGTGTCACTACTTGTAGTTAGCTACTCCCCAACACTGGGAGTCACACTGCTCATTCAAAAAGTGACAAAATCAGTGTACGTCAAATTACACACAGCCAAACTCACTGTTGATCACTGGGTACAAAATGGTGGTTGTGATTTGGGTGGAATATTTTAAGGAGCCACTCTGAGATTTCCCCACGCTGAGACTTTACACCAGAGCGTTTCCTAGCGAGTAGGGCAGCAGCGTGTCAGGAAGCCCCTCCACATCTCAGGAAAGCAGTGTGGCACAAATAGAAACTTCCAGGAGCTTGAATGGGACAACTGAAAGCTCTCATAAAAAAACCGACAAAAACAGCAGAGGGGAGAAGGGCTGGAAATGGGCGTAGGTTAAGGAACTTGCCTTTTCCTGCCGTAATCAGAACTCCAGAGTATTTCCTGTCATTGTGAGGACTTTAGGCCATTAACCATGCT
Source organism: Distichodus sexfasciatus (assembly GCA_032718565.1). NCBI lineage: Eukaryota > Metazoa > Chordata > Actinopteri > Characiformes > Distichodontidae > Distichodus > Distichodus sexfasciatus. The sequence goes on along the minus strand of JAVGVS010000020.1, from coordinate 3,918,836 downwards.
AATCTACACACCACACACACACACACTTTCTGGCACACAAACTCACAAAATCTTCACAAAGTCAGCCATTGCACTGCATAATAACATTAGAAAGTATTTTCCGTCTTACACACACACACACACACATACCTTTGGAGCTTGCTGTCTTTGTGAGGTATTTCCATTAACTCCATTAATTACAAAAACAACATAACACTACAGCTACACCGAAACCTAACCATAATCTCAGTTATCAACACCAAATCCCATCATCTTTTGGGTTTTCTTATAATTGTGTTTAGTATTTTGCTTAGATTTTATATACTTTTCTATAAAAAATCAACTTCTTCTTAGAACAAATCCTCACATACAAATACGTCCTCACAAAGTCACAAACATTGTCAAAATAGTAGGATTTCCTATCTTTTAGGGGATAGTCAGGTCCTCACAAACACCTAAACACACTCTTTTGTACACACACAAACACACACACAATTTTGTCTTAGGCCCACCATCCTTATGAGATGTTTGAATAAGAATGATAATGTGTTTGAAACTGACTGAATAATGTTTGGCCTACTCAAAACTGTAATCTCAGTTACCAAGAGGATCATCACTCAAAGACACACACACACACACACACACGGGTACATGCGGGCCACTTGGCTCAGAGCTGCTCATTGTGGACTGTGATAAACATTTCATTATGAAATACAGCAGGGCTCTGTAAATATTTGCTCAGGGATGTTATCAGCGCTCCTTATCTTGCCCTGATCCCTCTACAGCTACACCGATTCCGGCCCCTTTATTTTCTTAATGACTTGCTGCTACTGATAACTAATCGAATGAACAATTGCAACCAATTTGATTCCTCTAAAAGGGGGGGGGATATCTTTAGACTTTAAAACTTTAAAAATCTTTAAACTCAGGCTGGATTGAACAAGGAGCGCTATCTGCTAGCCGGCGATCGCGAAGCCGCACCCTTCAAACTAGGGCAGAAGGAGTTGAGTCTTGGAATGGAGTCCTTGTAGCGTGTTTAAACAGGAAATTACTGACATGTACAGCCAGGGAATTTACAGCTGCCTCTTGAATGCGGTGCAACAAGCATCTCTGCTGAAAGCCTCACATTTTAAGATTCACAACGGTCATTTGGTCACTTGATGATGGTTACACTGCTCCAGGGTCCAAAACTGCAATGTGAAGTAGTTTGCCATAAAAAAGCTGCTTGGAGGAGTTTAAACGTAGCTTAAGTTGGTCATAATGAAAAGTCTTTATGGGCCAGATTATGTGGATGACTGCTGAGAATTACAACGATGGACAAGGATGTTTTTTATCCTAGAAATAAACATGTTTATGTTTGAGTTCAAGAAACTAGTAAATTCGGGCTCTCACATCAAGCTTGAAGACAAGTTCCAGATGAAACTGCCATTAAAAAGGTTGTAAATGTTTTTCATGGTTATGCATTACAAATTGCGTAATAGTCAGTTAGTTATACTTCAGATTTTACATCTTAAAATCGTTTATGATGATTTCAGAAGCCGCCTTTGACCGTTTAGAGAATAAGAAAGTTATATAAAACCAGGTCTGATTGATTCTTAGACTAGGTTTTTACCATATCATACCGTGTCAAACTCATGCCCATTAAAATCTGAACATCGCTAAGTTTCCCCAACCCACAGACTGGCATAATATACACACACACACACAAGACGTGGGCGGGTGAGAGATTATGGAGATTTTCTGCCTTTGACTAACAATGAATGAAAGCCAACAGGGCAACTACTTGCCCCATTGGCTTTCATTCATTGTTAGCCACATTAGCATTTCTGAAACATCCCTATTAGAAGTCTTTTTAATCCACATTTGTGTCTTTGGCTGGAGTTCTTTGAAAGAGAAAGATTCTTAGAGATAGAATGACTATTACAAAAGCTTTCTTTCCTTTCCAGAAAGAACACTGGCACACACATCCACATTTAAACAAGTTGCTGAAGAATTATGATTCAACACCACTCGTCTTCCAGTGATGAAAACACTGGACACATCCCAGCTTTTTTCCCCAAAATAATTTTATTGGGAGAACTACAAAATGTACAGTACAAAGTTAACAGTCTCACACGCAAATTGTAGTGAACTGACTCCCCCCAAAAACAAGTATGTTACAACTCCTTGTCTTTTTTGTCCATTTAAAAAAAAAAAAAAAAAGTTACATTCAAAAAGCTTTACTTCTGATAAAGTAGTCAAGAAAAAAAAAGTACATAGTGCCCATTCCCTGTACCTACTATGTACAAACAAAATGTATTCAAAACCCCATCCAGCAAGTTCCAAATCCTCAGATCATTACCATGTCAAAGGCAACCAGGAGACAAAACTAAGGCCTAGAGGAATGGGGGGAAATCAGAAACCCAAACAAATTGCTTTGTTGGTTGCTCCAAATCCCTCTCTCCTTTTGATAAGTGGTAACAACCTTCCAAAGAGTTTCAAATTCAAACCTACATTCAACTCCTCTTGTGTAAAACAATAGCATGTATGAAAATACTTTATTTGGTTAATTGTAAGGCATGTAAGATGGTGGACCCCGTAGGCACTACACAATAATACTGGGGCACTGGATTGCTACATTCTCAAAGCACGTGGTTGGAGTCCGAGTCTGACTCTGTGCATTATAACAAAAGGAAAACAAAATGAAAAAGAAAAATACTTTTTGGTTAATTTATTGACTTGGGATCTTTGTCACTGAAGTCTGACTTCCAAAAAAAAGAGAAAACCCTACTGGTTTGGACGGTCTTAACAACCACACAGTTTATACATTCTATTGACATAGCTAGAAGGGACACGTCTAAGGTCTTCCACAATCACCAATCCCAACAAAAGCAATCACGCAAATGTTTTTCTTTTAATGAAACGTAAACAAGGAAACAAAATTAATGAAATAAATATCACATACAATCTCTTAAATTAAGATTTTTTTTTACTCATTTACAATAAAATAACGAAGTGAAGTTACAAAAGGAGACCAAACAAAAAATATATTACTGTGAAAAGAACATACACTCCACTTATGCAGATTAATAATGGCGATCATAATTTAAACATAATAAAAGAATATAGATCTATTGCTTCAACATACTTGATAAATACAGTATGGACACAATTACCAATGTAGCCTATACTTTTTTTTCACAAGATAATAAATAAGTTAAATAGGTCATAGACAGTTATGTACTGCTATGTAATCACTCAAAACAGCTAAAAAAATATATATTCAACCATCAGCAGTGATTTCCCAACAAACCCAACAAGAGTGCTTCAACTAAGCAACAAACTACACGAACCAACCAAACCACTGGGTGGCGCTGTGAAACTGGTTAAACTTTTGGAATGGAAGTTTTTAAGCTTTCAGAAACGCGTACATAAGGCTACTTTTTGTTTTTGTGTTTTGTTTTGTTTTTTTGCAAACTGATACTTGTCAAGGCATATTCTTGGTAGGATGGAGGAAAATCTTAAACCGCTCTGTCTTTAACAAGAAAGAGGAAAAAAGATGAAAGTCTTGTGCACAAACAAATGTGTCTCCGGAAAAGTGGTGGTCTGAAAGAAAAAAAAAAACACAAGGCTGCAGGAAAAGGCAGCAGAGTCACCGATGGAATGCCTTCTGTTGATATCTACTTTCATAGCTATCAGTTCAAGCAAGAAAGAAAAAAAGATAAAGTAGAGGGAAAAATGACAAAACTAATGCCATGCCAAGGGTCAATCCATGTCCCTGGATTTAAAAAAAAAAGTTCAACTCGGCGACTTTTTTTCCTTTCTTTTTGACTGCGGGACACGGGGGGGGGGGATCTCAAAATCCTCCAAGTCCTGTCAGAAGAAGGCGAATGTCGGGATAAAAACATCCCACAAGAAGGAGGAGAAGGGGGGGTTGGAGAGATGGAAATTGGGAGGAAAAGTTGGGAAGAGAAAAAAAGAGGGGAGATTAGTCGTCAGAAATCGACAGCCTGCTGAAGATTGGCAAACGTCTCCCGGCGTCCAAACTTGGCGATTCGGAGCCGCTGAGGCTCCCGGAAGAGCTGAGAGACCCGCTTCCGTAGCTGGACTCTCGGTCCGAGATGGACTCGGGCGGACTGGGTGGGGAGTCGAACACCGGCGACTCCGACAAACGGTGGAGGGACTGCAAGTGGCTGAGATTGTAAGGCGGCGACGGCGGAGCCCCGTGGCTCTGGAAGTTGGTGTAGTACGAGCCGTTAACGTTGCCGTAGCCGTTGTTGTGGGTGTGCACGGAAAGCGGGGCAAGAAGAGCCTTCAGCTCCTGTCCCGGGAACGGGAACGAAACCGTAACCGCGCTCGGTGACAGCACGTGGTCGTAGAAGCCGGTAGAAGTCGACGATGAGGAGGATGAGGAAGACGAAAGAGGCGGAGGAGTGCGTGAGGTGGGACTCTCTGTGAGGGGCGAGTCGAGCCCGTGGTGGCTGGAGAAACCGGAGAAGCTCAAGCTGTGGTGTAGTTTGGGTCGGTCCCCGAAGGCGGACAGGTCCCGGTGAGCGGAAGCGTAGGCAGAGAACTCGCGACCACCCGCCGGTTTGGACTGCTCTGCCGCGGGCGAGTTGGCGTTGCTTTGGTGGGTTGGGACCGGAGCCTGAACCGGAGCGGGCCGGCGCTCGTCGGCGTTGTGAATGAAGTGGCAGCGCGGTCCGTAGGGGCAAAAGCCGATGGTGTGGAAGGTGCGGCACGGCTCGGTTTTGTACTTGGGGTGGCGGGAGAGACTCCTCAGCTCGTGGTAACCGTGCGCGAACTGGCACTTCTCGCCGTACTTGCAGGCTCCGTTCTCCTCGAAGGGCCGACACAGCTCAGTCTTGTAGCGTGTGGAGTTGATCTGCGACGCGGCTTTCTGCTGCAGCTGCGCGCTCCGTTCGCCGTTCTCGCTGTAGGCGCGCTCCCGGAACTTGTTCTCCTTGTTCATGATGGCGGTGCTGCTCGTGATCGCGCTTTCCTTCACGTTGCTACCGTACGAGCTCACCGGATACTTGTTGCCGTTCGTCAAACAGTCAGCGTTGTTGCTGCTGGAGTTGTGGCGGAAAAGTCCCGGAGCGTATGAGCAACAGCTGTTAGCAAGGCCTCCGCCCGCCGTTACAGGAGCCCCCACCGTCTTCTTATCCACCATGCTGTTCAGGTGAATCGTATTCATGTTTAGACCTTTGTCCTGTTTTGGAGAAAGAGGAGAAAACAAGAAAAGCAACAAGTCAGAAGCGTCAACACACTCAGGTTGCACAAACACTGCAGCAAGGCGGTCGTTGCGTCTAGCGTGTGCCTTTTTTCGCTTTAAACAAACAAACAAAAAAAAAATACACCTTCTTCCCCTTTTAAAAACAGAAGTAAGTACGCACTCACCTTGCAGAACATGTCGATGTCGTAGAAAGCGGACAGGATAGTCGCAGACATTTCTGAAGTTTGGAGTTGCAGTCGATCTTTCATTGGAAGACCGACCCGGAGCGCCCGCGGGGAGGTGGAGAAGAAAAGTTTTGAACTTTGTTGCCACGACTTCTTTTAAAATGGAGAGGAGAGAAGGAGCGCGGATGGTTTGAAAAACCAGTGCAAATAAAACAGAACAAAAAGTCCAGATGCTGGTAGGAAAAGGGAAACCGTAGAGCTGCTCGTGATTTGTAGATTTTTGCTGCTCGTCTCCCTCCGTGAAGTGCCGAAGCACAGTAGTAGAGCGCAACATATAGCCTCGCAGCGACAAGCGAGCAGGGCGGAGCCCGAAAAGTAACCAAGAAGTTTAGGCAAAATCACGCCCCTCTCTCGGGCTCAAGCTCAGGTCCCGCCCCCCATTGGACGTAGCCACGCCTCTATCGCATTTGCCAGTTACACTTCTTGGTTTCTGCAGTACAACTTTTTTTTTTTTTTTTTTTTGAGGAAACACGCTGTGTTATTTTGACGTACGGTTTGATTCGCATTTGCACCAGCCCCGATTATTAACATCACGCACATATTTTACACAGCATTAATTACTGTCGGCCGAACTTTAAACGAACTTCACATTTTCTCTAAGTGGGTCAAGTTTATGAATGATTAATAGAGCTATTAATACGTCCAGTAAATGTGGAACATTATTTTATAAAAAAAAAAACAAAAATGCGTTGCGGAAAGCAGAAGTGTGCAATTTAAACTTGGTTCAAGCCGCTGTTGAAAAGGGCGGGGGGTGGGGGTGTTCTGCTGCGTCTTTTATCTTTTCAGAAAGAGAAGAGAAAGGCGGATGGAGGGAAAGCAGATCGGAGCGGGGAGTATTACATTATCCACGGCAGAAATTGCGGATTTGGATCGCAGAGTACGCGTAAACAGCTTTGTTTAAAAAGTGTCGGAGCTGACTGGTCATTTTTAAAGCAACGCGCAATGTCACACGTTTAAATGACCCATTTTGGTAAAACTGAACTACAAACAAAAATTGTAATAATAATGAAAGTGAAATGAAAATCCTCAACGTAATGTTTAAACACAATGATATTGTAGCGCTTTTACCCATTTAAAAAGGTTCTCTCAGTGCACGAGTATAAATGTGCAAAAAAAAACAACCACACCGACCAGTATTCAAGTGCAGTGTCCCAGTGTTCACTACTTAGTCACTCGGGGAAAAACTTGAAATCCGAAGGAATGCGTTGACTTTTATTTAAAACGATCCAATACCGCCCCCTATGGGACAAACCAGATCTGCTTCTTAACAGCTCTTTGGCGCCGCCTAACGTTCATCACGAAAACACTCGTTTAAAAAAGCGACATGAACAAATTGCTGAGGTTTCCATGAGCGCTTTATGTGCTTTAATGCATCACTCACTTCTAATACACGCCTCAGTCTTTAAGTGTGGTTACATTAAACTTGACAAAGTGAAGATTATGTCAGAATTGGACTGTATGTAAGGCCTGATGAACTGTGGCTTGACTTTGCTCTCCCCCCGTGGTGTGTGGGTGGAAAGAGGGTCGGCTATTTTGAACCGTTCCAAAACATTACATCACTGTACAGTAAGAAAGAACATTACTACTACGGGCCCGAAGGCGACCCAGCTGTCGGCATTCAGACCAGCCACCGACTGCTGTTTTATGTTGATTGCATAACAAGTCACAGGAGGTGCAGACTGAACTATTTCCTTTTTCTGGGAAAGGAAGCAATGAAGTGCATGAAAAGTGAGAAAAAATATGGGCGAAGACTAGAGGTGGGGAGTTCAGATTCCTGCCAATCGTCCGCATAGTCAGTCCTCATTCTTTTAACCGGACTAAAGGGAGCCTATATGTTTCCCTTCTGTGAAGCAGGAACGAGATATATCCTTAGCGATACAAACTGCCTCTCTCTCTCACACGCACACACGCATCACTGGCCATAGGCAAAACATCATCATAAAACCAGTCTTTTATTTAAATGAAAAACAGTTGTGGTCAGCATCACGGCTGCACGCAATTTCACTTTTTAGCAAAACCCACCAAGTGTGGCACCTTTAATTAAATTAACATTTATAATACGCTAAAACAATGTTTACGGTCTTGGGCTGGACCGGCCTTAAAGAAATAAAAAAGGTCCTGGAGGAAGAGAGGAAGGAAATGATAAAATAATGCTAATATTTATACAAAGCCACAGAGAGGACAGGTTTGTCTGTTGCTTCTGGACCAGCCACTGACCCTGAAATTCTAACACCATCTTGAGTCCTCATCTTTCCTCTCATTTTCCATGTAAAGTTAATTTGTCCTTTTCTTCTATTAAAAAGTCAATCGAAAGAAGATTTGTGATCCAAGGTCCTGTAACAAACAATGTACGTGGAATGAGGACGGCTATTGTTGTTGCAACTTTGGTTTAAATGAAATGCTTAATAAGGTTGTTTCCAATTGAATTAGAATTTTCTAAGAATTCAAAACGAGCATTTTGAAGGATCTCAGGCCTCTGCGCTGCTGTCTATTTTGCGTTTCAGCGCTGTCAGTACATTCTGTGCCAGCATTGCCCGCTCCTTCAGCAGGGTCAGTCTGGCGTGCTCGATGGTGGCAGAGAACTGCGGCAGCGGAGGGAGGGCATCCAGTGCCCGCTGGGCCGAGAGGGTGTTGGAGGAGGCGACGGCGGACAGATGCTCCAGATCCGTGGGACAGACGGCCGGTGAGCGCGGCAGAGTGGTGAGGGCGCTAAGGTGACAGTGCAGGAGGCGGGCCCACTGTAGAGGCTCCGCCCACAGGTTCAGGTCTCCCTTCTCGAAGAGGAATTCTTCATCCTGGTCAAGGTAGAAGTCAGCTTCAGTAAATGCAAAATTCTATAAGAGATCCAAGGCTTTGGAAGCATTAGTCGACTAATCTAAGCATTTCACTTCCCCGAAACATGGCAATAATCATTTTATTTTGCCTACAAGTACATCATAGCTATATATTAGTAAGTGTTTAGTATGTAACTTACACCTACTTCATTTCTGATAATCACTCCATCAGATTATCAGAAAAAGTTTTGTTTACTGTTCACTGTGTTTGTTCATTGTGTTACGTTTGTAAAGACAAAACTCCCATAAATTACCATAAAATTTCTCCTAATTAGTAGGAGAAATGTTAATGTTTTGCTGCTTAATACACTCATTATTAACGCTCTAAACTTTATATCTGCCGCCTTAATTTCCCTTAAAGTTTTTGAAAAACTGTTAAGGCTGCAATCTGGATTTGTTCTAATGTTTCTAACTGATGGTGCGCCTGTGTCTTCATGTGGTCTCACATTTTGGAACTGAGACAAAACCTATGTAATCTTTTAATTTCTTTGCATGATAAGTAAAAATAAATATTTATTCAGTGCCCGCATAAAGACCTTTCATTTGAATGAATAATCTCAACATTTAAAGGTGTAAATATCATGCTAAATACTTACACATATTATGCATATTGATAATGTACTTGTTGCTAAATAAAATGATTAATAAAATGTTTTTGATGTAATTCAGATTCGTTGACTAAAGGGATAACCACATTAATAGAAAATTTTAATCATTAATGACATCCCTAAAGAGATGACAATGAAAATTTCATCACGACAAGCTAAGTTCTTTACCAAGTCGGATGCGTCCTCACTGCCTTGCTCTGCCTGGCCGTCTCCCAGTAACCACTCAGTCAGCGTTACCATGCCAACGTCCACCTCACCCCACACCTGGAACAGCTGGCACAGGAGCTCCACCCCCATCTCCAGAGCAACGGGGGGAGAGACGGCCCCTCTAGCAGCACCTGTGATGGAGGATAAACAGAAAAGAATGTTTATAGGGGAGCAGACAGGAATTGTCTAGCATAAACATTTACACTACAGTTTCATTTTTGTCTCCGACACACAAATAAGGACAAAAAAAGACAAAAAATGTCAAACAAAATATGAGATCCATGAGCTGTGAAAAACCCAGAAACCCAGGAGGTGGGTAGAGTTCCACCATGTTTAAAAAAAGCCAAATAAGATTTGAGGAGCTCAGCTAATGCTGGACAAGGCTTACAGAGCAGCTGCATCAAAACGGTTGACAAAAAACGGCTTAAATCCTCCCTGACGTCTTGCTCATATTTTTTTGCAAAAGGCAGAGAAGTGAAAAAGAAAAAGATGAGCTTGCAAAGCCAGGAAAAAAATTAGGCCATGATTGTTATTCAAATGTTATTTGGTTACGTAACGGTTTGGCTCTCCAACAATGGAAACGAGGGACCGTTCTTAAAAAGACAGCCTGGTTCCCCTGGCCCGGGACCGAGTCGGTGTCAGTGGAAAAATGGAACGTCTGATCTGCCAGAGCTGAAGACAGAAAGTAGAAGGGAGGCCTCAGTCCGTTTTTATTCTGCGCAGGCCACAGAGAAAGAAAACGGCAACCCAGCTCCCTCACATGCAGGAAAAACACACACACAGCGCTTTGAGGCTGGCCACCAGCAGGGAGAGTTGGACAGCGGTTCCGTCATGGAATAGAAAGACAGCAGTCGAGGAGTGAAGTGAAAGAAGACGTGCATTCGAGTATTTAACTCTTTGCAGGGACCAGAAATACTTTTTGAACTTAAATGTGGATGTTAAACAAGAAAACTTTTCTTTAACTGAAAAACTGAGAGTATAAAGTATTTACAACATGTGACATTAAAGAAACAAGTGTGAAACTGTTTGGTTGATAGTGAGTGTGTGTGTGTTTGGGAACGTGAACGACAACACCGCTGCTCTAAAGTAATGGTCAAAAAACCCTGATAAGCCGTGACTTTAACGACCCCAGTTGTTCCTGCTTCAAAGCCAAAGCACTGCAGCAACGTGACCATGAGTCACCGCCTTTCTGTTTTTCTTTCTGCCCTTGCTCACCATTCCCTCCGTCTCAGATCGGTTTGTCAACCTCCTCGGCCATCAGTTGAAACCCGTCCATGTGAAAGGAGAGAAAAAGTGACACCTCTTCGGTCATCACGTCCCGTATTCACCCTCCACCTCCTCCCCCAACCCCAACTGCGTGCTGAGAAAGTGCTTGGGGCTGGAGATCAACTATCGCATTTCCTTCCAGAACTCGAGGAGCGGGGTACGTGGGGGTGGGGGCTGGGGGCGTTTAGACGGGCGAGTTAGGTGAACACTAAAGGAATCCACAAAGCGTTCCATCCTACTTCTTCGATGCCAATTCTCAAACCTGGACATGGCTTTTTTCCTCATTAATGTCGATTTTCATCATTACTTTTATTTTATTTGCTTATTTGTTCCCGGGTAAGAACAGAATAGCACTCTTTTATTGCATGCTGTGCTTAACGGTTGGAACGATTTTTCTTCAACAGTCAAGACCTCGAAACGTCAAGATAAATTCCTTTTGGGCGCCACCCTCACTTTCGCAGTAAAACCGATTCTGATTGTGACTTGCAGATTCCGATTCTCCCGTCACTCCCGCCATATTTCGTATGGAAAGGGGTTTTGGGAAGCGCAGGTTGGCAGGTCTGGACCCCCGCCAGCGCCTGACGCACCGGCCCCCAGACATTAAAGACATAATAGGAAACTCAAGATGCTTTCAATTTTATCCTTTTTTTTCCTGTGGTTTCACACTTGACTAACGCGATTTCCCAACCTCTCCTCAGCTTACCCAACTCCCCCTCAGCCCTTCTGTTTTTATCTTCTCTCCCCACCCCACCTTCAGCATGTGTGTTTTTGTGCGTCTGCGCCTTGTTTGTGTGCTGCGCACATCCGTGTTTGTGTGCGAGACGTGCCCCGAGGTGCTGGCTCGGCCTCAGAGGAGCGTTACGAGCGACGCTGTGCGTCTGTGTGTGTGTTTACGTGGAAGGAGCATGTGACGGGTCTGCTGTTTCAGAGGCGAGATGACACAACTTGACCGAAAGTTGAACTGAATCTTTAAGGAGGGCAAGATAAGCTGAACAGAAAATGTTTGTCATCTCTAGAATGACCCCAATGTTTCATTTGTAGCTCCACCTCGTAGTCTTAGTTCAAACACCTATTTTGCTGTATATTTTGAGGCTGTTGATAAAATCAACTTAGAAATGAAGCTGAAGTGAATAAAAACTCCAGCGGCACCACTCTGTCTCTTCCTTTTACTATTATCAGCACTGTTTGGGGGGAGACCCTCCCCACTAACAAGTAGTGTTAGTAAAACTGTAAAAATATTAAAAATGTTAGTTATGAACCAAATTAACGCTGTATTACCAGACAGTGATTTGTTTTCTGTGTCATGGTTTGAAGAACCACGTTCAGTTTATATCCTGACCTATGTATTGAATGGACTGAGTGGTGATGCCTATTGGACTGTTTAAGTAATTACTTTTAAGTACTACTTTTAAAATGAGAATGAAGTAAAAAGTAACTAGCACACTAATACGCTTTGGCCTAAAATACACAGATAAGCAAAGTAATGAAATACTCAATAGCAGAGCACAATGAAACCATCGTTTTGTAAAGAGTATCAAGTTAAAGTAAGTAAAAGTTACTTTTCCCAGGTAATATATAATCAGCACAATACACAATATTAGTGTAAACAATTCTATCGAATTTTATTTATATAGCGTGTCACTGTCACAAAGCGCTTTACATATAACCGGCCCAAACCCCCAACAAGCAAGCCTGAGGCGACAGTGGAAAAACTCCCTCTAGTAGGAAGAAAACTTGACAGCAACCAGAACTCAGAAGGTGACCCCATTCTCCTCTGGGCGACCGGGTGCATCAACATTTCATACGCAAGTAAACCTTAGCTCAAGATTGATCGCTAATTAATCATTTTTAAAGAAGTGAAGATAAAGACGCTTTCAAATCCCTCGTCATTGCTGGGGCTGCTTTCTAAGATCCACTCAGCAACATTAAGCTAAAATTAGTTTCATTATTTAAACTTTACGTAAATAACTTTAAACATTTTTAAATAAACATTTTAGTAATATTCTAAAACTGTGAAAATTCTGAGACAAACGTTTTAGTATTCCAAAATAAGCAGCAACAGGTAGAGGTGAAGAAAGCAAAGCTGCTCAACGTGCTCTCCACTTAACCTAGTTCTTGTGTGACATATAGCCAATCAGAGACTGTTGTGGGCCGGACATTACGACTGATAATTGAACGAATGATGATTTGTCATTTTGAACACAGCACAGCACAACAAAATGTGACCTCTGCATTTGACCCATCTGTCTAGGAGCAGTGGGCAGCTTTTTGGCAGCGCATGGGAACGGTGTGGGGCGGTGGTGGTGGTCTAGTGGTTAGGATACTTGCCTCTAGACCAAGAGGTTGTGGGTTCAAATCCTACCGCCAGCACTACCAAGTTTGGGTCCTACGTTGCTCTGAGGGAAAGTGGCCATTAAACTCACTCTGGAAAAGGACACCTGCTAAATTTAGTAACCTGCGCTCAAAAGTAACCTGCGGACCTCTGATCACGGGGCCAACTCCTGAAACATTATGCTACCAGCTGCCCCGAATAATGGAAGTAAAACCCAAGTATTAAGCACAAGTAACTGATTTACTCTGCCCATTTAATATAAAATCAGCAAAAATATAGTACAGACGAGTTTCAGTTACAAAATATTAGAAATAAATTTACAAAGTATTTATCCCTAAAAATGAAAAGAAGGTAAAGTAACTAGTCTTCACTTTTTGAAATGGTACAAAACGCTTCATGTGCATTAAGGGCTGGTTTCTTGCTCATGGATTAAGCCTAGTCTTGGACTCAAGTTGTAGTACCAAAGGAGATTTACCATTCAAACTCAAAACTAGTCTAGAACTAGGCTTAACTCGACTGGGCAATTGGCTCTAAAAGTCTGACCTCCATCTTGCTAATCTTTTCATGATTAATTGTAAAGACAACTCTTAATATTAACAGAAACATCGTACGTAATCAGTCTATCAGGGAAGAGCCACAAGAGCCACGATCAAACCCTCCTTCAACGCTAACGTTCTGCCATCTGGGCCTGGCTGTGGGAAAGCGAGCAAATTGAAGCTGTTTCCCGAGCCTGGCGCACTAGACGCAGACCACAGTCCTTGAAGACTTGTTTTGGTGAACGTTTCGCGGCTCTCGCTCAAAACACAGCGCTTCGCCGAGAAATTCCAGCAGACGGGGGGCTTAATTCCCGTAATCGATCTACGAGAGTCGTGGGGCTGGAACTAATTAAAAAGAACTTTTATGAAGGCGGGGGGGAGTAGCGAGCGAAAAGGGCTTTGGTGTGCGGCAAATCCGGGTTGTGTGAAGGCCCGCAGCTGGCCTAGTGTCGGGTGTCTGTGCGTAGGGAAGGAGGGAGAGAGGGAGGGAGGGTGGTGTTTTTGTGCCTGTCCAGACCCTGAAATCAGATACATGCATGGAGTCCTAGAGAGTGTCAGCACGTTCTATGTTGGTGTGAGCGAGTGTGGGAGAACGTGCACACGCTCACATACACACGCTCACACAGCAACGGGGTATTTGGTATTACTGAATTACACTTAAAATGGTAAAAAGGTTACTGAAGTCAACATTTCAAGATGTTAAAATTTCCCACAGATACAAACGTGTTTCTGTTGTTATGATGTACTTCAGAACTATACTTTAAAAAATTTGCTCCTGAGTTTAAGATTGTTGGTAGCGTAACAGTTAGGGAGTTGGCTCTGTGGTCTGTCCCGGACCGGTAAAGGTACCTTTACTGAGAAAGGTACCGTCCCCAAGAGCTGCACATCAGCTGCCCACTGGTCCTTCATGGATGGGTCAAATGCGGAGGTCACAATTTGTTGTGCTGCTGTGCTGTGCCGCGTTCACAATGACAAAAGATCACTCTCTCGCTTGTGTTTCTATTGTTTATGAGGTATTTCTTAACTATACATAAGCACCAAAATGTTACTACCGTTAAGATTCCCACAAAGTCGTACTGCTATTTAAATGGGATTTCTCAGTTACACTTAAATGTAAAATACTAAGTTACTGAGGTTAAAAATGTATGATTTTAAGATTCTACGTTGGTGTGAGCGAATTGGGAGAAGGTGCATACACACACACACGCACACACGGACACACGCACACGCACACGCACGCACACACTGCAACTCGTACTCCTGTCAAGGCCTTTCTGACACTTAGTCATGCTCAGAAAGCTACTGGAGCAATGAGAATGACCTCTTCAAACAGGCTCCACTCCAATTTTCACCTCACAGCTGTGTGTTCATTACTCTCTCTCTCACACACACACACACACACACACACCACCACCAACTTTGGCATCACCATGACATCACAGCAGACTACACAATTTCATGTACTGTTCAACATAATGTCAGAGTCACTTACAGTCATCTAGGTGGATCAATGTGTAAGGAAGACTAGCATGAATCATGTTCTCTGCAAATCTGCATACACATACACACACACTCTCCGAGCATGGAAAGGGAGGGTGTGAAAGGTGATACAAAGGAAGTGTTGGTGTGAAAGAAAACAGTATCAGGGTGAGAAAACACCACAACACACTTTATAGCTCTGACTTCCTCCAAAGGCCTACGAGAACACACACACACACACACACACTTATTATGGGGTTATTTCTTAATTACGCATAAAGGTTTAAAATGAGTTATTGAGGTTAAGATTTGATTGTTTAGATGTTAATATTTAACACATACAGACGTGTATCTGTATCAGATGTGTATCTGTATCAGACGTGAGGGTTTTTTAACCACTTTTTTTTGTAAAAATATGTTGTTACTTGAAAACTGATTTTAAGATTTTACACAGAAAGTTGTACTGCTATTTTATGGGGTATATCTCAGTTACACAAAAAAAAAAAAAAAAGTTATTGTGGTTAAAATGTTTATATTTTACACACAGAGACAGATGCACCCACACAGTATTACTGAATGTTATGGGTTATTTCTTAATTACATTTAAATGTAATAAAATAAGTTACTGGGGTTAAGATTTGATGATTTTAAATTGTTAAGACTTAACATTTACAGGTACATTTACAGCATTTAGTAGACGCTCTTATCCAGAGCGACGTACAACAGTGCTTTGTAGTCCATGACTGTTCTTCAATCTGTAAAGCTAGACCTAAAATCAACAACTGTCATTAAAACCAAGTTGCCACCAACTAAGTTACACACTTTAACAAAACCTGTTAGAGAAAAACTTCACACACACACCGACACAAACAGTTGCATTGCAATTGTTATGGGTATTTTCACTGATTTGTGAATGACCGTAGCCAGGTATATTTATTTATACCTATAAATATACTTAGAGACCAGCAACTACACCCACAACAAAAATAATGCTTTGTTCAAGTGCTGCACTAAATGCACAAAAGCCTACCGCTGTTTACAACCGTTGGCTAATGCACCTTCATGTACAGCAATGTACAACCTTTTTAAACTTAATAATCAGAACATTTTATGAGTTTTGTGCTTTACACCATTTATCACCTACTAAACCTGAGACAGTAGTGCTGTCTGCAAGCTGATAACTGAAGCCCTATAATAAAATACTAAAAATCAATCTGAGCAGGCCATGTAATCCTCCTTCCTGTCCTCCAGCTCGTACAACACTTACATGCGGGACACGTACACTAAGATCAGAAGTGAATCTCGGCCAGACGGCCGTCACCTGACACGTTTGTGTAAGAAGCGAGACCCCCACTAGACGGTTAACGCCTTCACCTGTCTAGAAAGAGTGTTACTGTATCACCTCCACATCCCAGTTAAAAGGCCCAGGGCGAGGACTCCTTGCAGTGAAAAAGGAAATCGGGATCCATAAAAAACGTAAAAGGGAGAAAAAAAAAAGAGCAGATTCGGAAGTGCATTCGGTCAGTTTGTTCCCAACCCTATATGAGAACGGCATAATTGTGAAAGCTACAGTGGAAAGCTTGCCAAACGTTGGCTCTAATCCTGGTTCTAATGAATCACCCAACGACCATTCGCAGGACAAACAGGAGAGCCTTGTTTTTAACGGATGGACGGCCCACTAATCAATTCAGCTTTCACGGAAGTTTATTTCCAGAATACATTGCACAAATAAAGCGCTGCTGGTAAAATGTTAACCGCTCGGGCTGTTTGATAGCACGTTTCACCTTAACCACGTTCCCCATATCCAAGTAGGTCAGCCAAGAGCGACTCCGGCTGGGGTAACGCAAGCAGAGCAGGGTGCAACTTCTAAAACCCTGTTTTGCAAAATCCTCGACTGGGATGTTTAGCTTGGACACACCATGAGGGGAAAAAAAGGGTTTTATCCTCTGACTGCAACTTCGAACTTGGCTTTCCGATCACAGATGGTGCAGTTCTCCGAGCTCAGAACGAGACCTGGCTGAAGCAGTGGAACAGGACGAAGGGAAGTTTAGAGGTTTCCGTCTCTCCTCGCATCATCCAAATCGCTGCAGCGTTGAACGCGTAATAGACGTTAATTGCTTTAATTACTGAGGAAATGATCAATGATCGTGATGGTTTGACGCAAAGCCACAAATAAGACCCGACCCTGCAAGGAAAAACACAGGAAAAACTACAATAGCTGCTGTTTCCCCTTTTTAATAAGCGGTATTCTGTGACTTCTGTAGGGAAGTGAACATCAATCACACAAAGAACCACAATATGCAGTGTGCTGCCATCGCACCCTAGAGCAAGGGCCAAAACACCCAGAATGCACATTAACTACGTAAGAGAAAACATTGCAGTAGCTAGAAGTCACTGTTACTTTAATATTTTACCGTTATATTTTACAGCAGTGTTTTGTGTTGCTGATTATTAGTGATTGTCATGTGAACACACCACAGCACAGGACACAACGCACCACAATGACCTCTGCATTTGACCCATCCATGAAGGAGCAGTGGGCAGCACATGGGGAGCAGTGCTTGGGCACGGTACCTTTTTCATGAGTACCTCAGTAGTACCTTTACCGTCCAGGATTCTAACTGGCGACCTTCCGATAACGGGGCAAATGCCCTAACTATTACTCTACCTCACTGCCCGTATGTCTGATCTATACTTTCATTTTTTTACAGTATTTATATTCACAAATTTCTGTCTTCATTTTTCTTTTGCATTACTTCTGTCTTTACTGCACTCAATCACATTTTACATCTGAGCAGCTCACTACACATTCTCTGAAGTATAACTTAAAACTATAAATGAAAACATTTCTACTTTCTACAAACATGTCCACATTGTTATTTGATTTTGATTTGAACACAACCGACAAAATAGATGAGACCAGATAACAGTATGAAGCCAGAACTACGATTTCAACTCCACTTATTCGAGTTCCAGATGCTAATCCATTAGCGTGTCCAAACTAGGGAATAGGGAGTGATTTGGGACACAGCGCTGGTCTCTGTGCTTGTGTGTGAAACTACCTAAAAGAAGTGCAGCTCTGGAAACTCCCGTTCAAAGAGAAAGGAAAGGCCCGGCTGGCTCTGCCTCAGCAAACGCACTCGATACGCTCGAGAATCCGGCCCTGTTCCCTCGTAATGGCATTCTCACATTCACCACGGGGAAATGCTAAAAGCTTTGAGGAGTGTGTGTAGGTGTGTGTGTGGTGGGGTTTGTGGGGGGATCGTTTTCCCAACCTAATTTGTATTGAGAGGCTGTAGAGGGGAGAAAGTGGTTAATTTAATTCTGCCTTCCTGATGAGGACGGAGGTCACGGAGCAGTGGGTTCGGGGAAGCATGAAGGCGCATCACAATTAGAAATGACAATGTGGGGTCACTCACACACACACACACACACACACACCTGGGCTCAAGCAAACTCTCTCTGGCTGTTTACCAATCAGGCTGTGTATAATATTCTCTCCCGCCATTTTCGCTTCCGGCCAGCTTGCCCTTTCACGCCCTTCCTTCGAGCCCAAGCCCTTCGCCCCCCCTCTCCTTGGACGTTTCCGTGATTGAAGCTGCCCTATCAGCCCGGGATAGACGCAATGTTTTTGATGTGACTGATTTAGGAGGCGGATTCGTTCCTGCTCTCCGCATGACCGACTCTCACACCTCCATTTCAAAGAGCCGCAGCGGCAGGGCCTCCTCCTCTATTCCACACCTCCACTCGCCCATACTGTCAGGAGAGTCGTAAACAGAAACTCGCACCACTCCACAAGACCCAGCCCCAAAATCTCCGCCACCCCCCACCCCGCCTAACTCCCCCTACAGGGTTCTGGGGTCCTTTACACACAGTTGATACTTTATTATCTGGTCTTACGTGTGTGTGTGTACGTGGGGGAGAATCTCACAAAGACCTAGCATCAAGCAGATAGATTACTGGAAGACTTCATGATGTTTTTCTGCACTTTGAAGTTGTTTTTGCACTACAGCTGTTGTCTTGTCCAATTTTGCCGTCATGTCTCATCTGCATTATGTGTTGTATTGACCATTTTTGCTCCAGAGAACTCTTATTTCAGCTCTATGTGCACTCTGTATATGGTTGGGTTGACAATAAACCTCCTTGAATCTTGTCATTACAGGAGAAGTTCTGTGAAAATCCAAATATATACTGTACTAATTAATTATTTAAGTCAGTAATTTGGTTTCAGTGCAGTGAACCTAGAAAGCTAATAAGTAATACAAGCTTTTAAAACCAAATTTGAAAAACAAATGCTGAATTTGTGGCCTTAAGTCTCCATGAAGAAGATAACTGTGAACCATGTGGTGATCCCTAACGTGGGTGTAGAACAGGAAGCAGCAACAAAGTGTCACAGACTGAATTAAAGAAGCTACATTTGGGCACTCAATGGATCTTGGGCAGCTGTTAGCATCACTGGTCAATGGTAGGTCACTGGTTCGAAACCAGAACCGGTAGAGGTACCGCTGAGGTACTTATGAGGCACCATCCCCAAGCACTGCTCCTCGGGTGTTGCCTCTGCATTTGACTCATACGTGAAAGACCCGTGGGGCAGCTTTTTTGGCCCCCTGAGAAGCAGAGCTTGAGGACGGTATCTTGCTCATGAGTACCTCAGTGGTACCTTTATCAGTCCGGGACTTGAACCAGCGACCCTACATTCATGGGGTCAACTCCCTTACCATTACGCTACCGACTGCCCCGGTGTAGTTGTAGTATTATTTACATCTAGCATTATGGGAATTAATGGAAGTACCTCACAGAGATACGAAGATGTGAGGGAGAGTGTGTGTGTGTGTGTGTCTCATGAGAGGGATCTATTTGAGAGCTATAGCCTTTAAATGCTGACAGATGCTGGATTTTGTGAAGTGTGTTACTTGCGCAGTTTGTGTGTGTGTACCTGTGTTGAGGAGGTGTGCTGGCACAGCACAGATGAAATCAGCCGCTCTGTCTCTCACATCCTGATCCTCGTCTTGCAGTAAAGTGAAGAGACTCTGCCACAGGACCAGGGTGTGTGTCATACCTGCCACGCGCACACACTCAAATTAAAACACATCTCATTTTATCCCATCATTTACGTGACTAAACACACCGGCGTGCTTACCCAGAGGCAGGGTGGAGGCGGTGAGGATGACGGTGGTGGCCTTCACCAGCACTTCTGCAGCCGTCAGCTTCACCTCCGCCGGCTGCTCCTCACTGCAGCACTGGCTCACTCGTGCCAACCAGCGGGACACGTGTGCCACTGCAGCCTCACCCTAAACAAACAAACAAACAAACAAACAAACATTTATCTTTTCCTCATGGCACTACAGCGAGATTCACTCGAAAGAGGTCCCAAATGTTCTGTAATAATTCTCGCTAGGATGAAACAATCTGAACAAAACAATGTGCTCCTCAGTGTATGGAGCTTCAAACAATCCGGGATGCCTCTGCGTCAGAGCGATTATCTCCGTTTGCAACTTCTGAGCGCATATCACCCGTAATCCCTTCACTCAGTCATTCGACTGCTCATCAGGACGGTGGTGTACAGTACAGTACAATACATCCGCAAGGGAGCAGTGGTCAGCTGACATGGGCAGCAACCGGGGAGCAGTGCTTGGGGACGGTACCTTGCTCATGAGTACCTCAGTGGTAGCTTTACCGGTCCTGGAATTTGAACTGGTCACCTTCCGATCTTGGGGCAAACTCCTTAACCTTTACGCTACCAACTGTGTCATTCAGTGAGGTTTGACCACTCTCAGCGTAAGAAACGTGCTTGCTGGACGCAAGTCTCTTATTCTTAAAACCTACAAATGCAATTTCCCAGTGTATTCTTACGTATGAAATTTTAGTGCACGTTTGTGCAGAACATCAGTTTATTGGGTTTTCTTCAATTCTACAGTTGCAAAATATAATATTTAAATATCTTAACTTTCTTGAGAACAAAACTGAGTTAAGGCTGAATGGCAAGCAGCAGGGAGGGTGAGAGGGGCAGCAGGAGAGATGGGTATGGTTAAAAATTTTTACAATACCAGAACAATTCATGGTCATTTGTTTATTCATTTTTCACATTAAATCCAAAACCCACAAAACCCACGTTTTCCCATTTCGCACGCATTTTAGTTTTTTCCTCGTGGCTTGATCCGGAAGTGACCGTGACGTGGTCAAACGAAAAAATATATAAATACTGTTTTACTGCTCATAAGAATGGTAAGCTTTGTTTAGTTCTTTGACAGTAAGAAGTTGCTCTTCTTCATCTGAGATTTTCACACTTTTGTTTTACAATCTTCTGTGGGTTACGGTCACTTCAGGCCCACACTACTACTAGTGTTTGAGAAAATAAAACAAAACGGCAGTATGAGTGGACGTCTTGAGCAACTTATTCTTTTGAGCAACTTGTTATTTGCTTTTTTTATTTTGGTTTTGGAGACGAACGTGGGAAAATGTGCTTTATGGGTTTCGGTTATAATTTGAAAACTGAATAAACATGATATAGAGATGTGGTACAGTGGGCAGAGTAACGGTTAGGGAGTTGGCCACATGATCAGACTGGTAAAGGTATTTATGAGCAAGGTACTGTCCCCAAGCACTGCTCCCCAGGTCACATTTGGTTGTAGTGCACTGTGTGCTGTGCTGTGTTCATAATGACAAATAATTACTCACTTAAAACTGTGAAAGATAATGTACATGTAACAATATGAAATCCACTGCCTTCATTTCCTGCGGACCTTGAGGACTCTTGATCTTTAATAACCCAGTTCTGTTTAATGCCGGGTTTTGGAACCCGTCGCTAGGCCGGAGGCGGGGCTCGGTGACTGCAGCGTTCTCTTGTCTGTGTTCCTCTCTCCACCTCACACCTAACAGCTAATCACCTGCAGTCCACTCACACACATCTCACTCAGCTACAAACAACGCAAGCAGCTCGCAGTCAAGCGCTCAGAAAAGCAGCCTGACTAATCTCTCCTCAACTCATACTCACATGCAAATACACACACATTCTCTCTCTCCTTCTCCCCCTCCCTCCCTTTCTCCCTCCCCTTTCTCCTCCTTCCTCCTCTCTTCTCCCTCCCTCCCTCCCTCCTTCCCCCCTCTCTTCTCCCTCCCTTCTTCTCTCCCTTCCTCTCTCCTCTCCTTCCTCCCTCCCTCTCTCTCTCCCCTCTCTCTAAGCTCTCCACTCCTTCCTTCCTTCCTTCCTTCCTCCCCCTCTCTCTCTCTCTCTTTCCTTCTCTGCTTCATACTCTCTTCCTCCCTCCTCTCCTCCACCTCTTTCTCTCTTGCCCTTCACTCTCTCCTCCTCTCTCTCTCCTTCCCTATCTCCCCCTCTCTCCATCTCCCCTTCTCTTTTCTACCTTTCCCTCCCTCTCTCTTTCTCTCTCCTCCCCTCCTTCCCCTCTCTCCCCTCCCTCCTCCCCTCCCTCCCCTTCGCCCTCTCTCCCTTCCTTCCCTCCCCCCCCTCTCTTTTCCCTCTCTCTCTCCCCCTCCCCTCCTTCTTCCCTCTCTCCCCTTCCTTCCCCTCCCCTCCCCCCCCCTCTCTCTTTCCTCCCTCCCTCCCTCCCTCCCTTCCTCTCCCCTCTCTCTCCTCCCCTCTCCCCTTCCTCCCCTCCCCCCTCCCTTCCCCTTCCCTCCCCTCCCTTCCTCTCCTCTCCTCTCCTCTCTCCTCTCCCCCCCCTCTCCCCTCCCCTCCCCCCTCCTCCCCTCCCTCTCTCTCTCTCCCTTCCTCTCCCCTCCCCTCTCTCATCCCCCCCCCTTCCCTTCTCCCCCTCCCTCCCCTCCCCTCTCTCTTTCTCTCTCCCTCCCTCCTTCCCTCTCTCCCTTCCTTCCTCCCCCCTCCTCTTTCCCTCTCTCTCCCCTCCCCTCCCCTCCTTCTTCCCTCTCTCCCTTCCTTCCTCCCTCCCCCCCTCTCTCTCTCTTTCCCTCCCTCCCTCCCTTCCTCTCCCTCTCTCTCTCCCCTCCTCCCTCCCTCCCTTCCTACCTCTCCTCTCTCTCTTCCCTCTCCCCTCCCCCTCTCTCCATCCCCTTCCTTCCTCCTCCTCCTCTCCCTCCTCCCTCCCCTCCCTCCCTCCCTTCTTCCTTCCTCCCCCCCTCTCTTTCCCTCCCTCCCTCTCCCCCTCTCTCTCCCTCCCCTCCCCTCCTCTTCATTTGTTGCTCCATTGCTCTGCACTACGTCTGTCTTCCAGTCTCAGTCTTTTTTACCTGTGATTTCTTTTCAGCCAGATGCACCATCAGTCGAGAAGCCAATGTGAGGGCAGCGCAGTGCACATCCAAGCTGAAACAGACACACACACACACATCAGTCTTCATATTTTGAATATCTGCTCGCATAATCAGGCAAAGCTTTTCACTATGATGTAACATTCCAGGTAAATTCCAAAAAAGGAACAGTAAACAAACAAAGGCCACAGTGACACACAGAGCCAGTCTCACACACTCTCACACACACACACTCTGCGTTTCCCTCCTCTTGAAAAACAGGTGGAACACAGCATGTGCTGGATAAAGCAGCGCTGCAACCGAAACATCGCCGCCAAATGTGCAATTACACAACGCTGACACGAGTCAAAAGACAAGTGTTACACAACACACACACACACACACACACACAGAGCCAGCATTATAGCATTGCTTAATCACAGGGCAACTGCTGCTCTCCAAAACACTGGCGTGGTGTGAGAGAAAGCGGCAGAGCATCGATGGTGATATTCTCCGGCGGGTTATTTCTCTGGGCAGAACGAGAGCGGACAGTGTCACGTCTCTTTGTAATTCTATACCACAGCATGTGTGTTCATGCAGGCCTGAACCACAGCGGGGACTAGGTTTCAGTCCTGAGGCTCCTTCACACATCTACATCTACAACACACACATACACACACACCTGTCGCCAGGTGTATGACCCTGAGACTCAAACCCACTCACACAGACAACATGCTCTCAAAAATCTAGAGATGTAAGAGACACTAGGGTCGGCCGATATGACCTCGAATCGATGTCACGATTAATTGAATGTTCTAACCTCAAATACGATGAATGAACGATTATTTCGTTGCAGGTCTTTATTTTGGCAGCAACCAGGGAACAGTGCTTGGGGACGATATCTTGCTCATGAGTACCTCAGTGGTACCTTTACTGGTCTGGGACATAAAACAGGTGACTTTCTGATCATGGGGCCGACTCTATAACTGTTACGCTGCCTTCGCAGAATTCCATTTATTACAAAAATATCAAAATAATGATTAGAGTGGACATTCAGAAAATCTCTTAATTCAAATCAGATTCTTGGACTCACAATTCGATTGAAAATCAATTCACAATTGAAAAGCGATTCATGATTCATAAACGATTCATGATTCACTATGTGTATGAATTTGACTCCAGATTGCTGTTTTGAGGTACTTTTCCCATTTGATGTGATCAACGACTAAAATCACACTGAATCAGATGTAGTTTACTAAATGAGCGCACACTGCCTGCACTTCTTTTTATACCCACGCGAAGGAGGTCTATCTGTGTCGGAGCTGAACCTGTGTCGGGAAAAAAGTAAACTAGTGCCATTACAGTAGTTGAAAAATATGAATCGACTTTTTGGAATGCATGAATCAGTTTTGAATTGACACAAAAAACCGTGATTCGGTTCGACTGCACACCCCTAATAATTATCATGGGCAAGATTACACAGATAAGAGGTTCCGAATGTCAAGTTTTGGCAAATTGCCGAGTCTAAACATATAATCCTATATAAATGAAACACACACACACACATGTCGCCAGGTGCATGACCCTGAGACTCACATTCATACACACACAGGACATTCAAGATCTAGAAATGTAAGCACATATTCTGATCCCCACATGAACACACACGCACAGCTGGAAGCAGGTGAAAGTCAATAACCCTGAAGCTGGATGGGGGCTGAATGGGCTGACTGCTGCTCACCACAGGTATGTGTGGTCTCTTTAATGGTCAAGGCCCACATGTGAACCGGTCCCCCTCGCCCCCCGCCACACCCTGAAGCCTCCTCCAGAACTGACCTGTGTGTGGAAGACTCAGCCACAGAGAGCAGGTGGTGCAGAGCCCCATCAGCGGTCAGACACACGTCTCCATCACACCAGGGCAGCAGGGAGGACGGAGGAAGCACAGAGAGAACACACAGCACCTGAGAGAGACAGAGACACGCACAGAGACAGAGAGAGACAGAGAGAGAGAGAGAGAGAGAGGGTGCGCGAGAGAGATGGTTAGCTCCAATATTAAAATCTCAGAAGGGGGACGGCATGGATCTTGTTTTGCTGAAGGTTTTGATTTTATTTTTAACGCGCGAGTCACATCACAAACAAACCGGACGATAAATTAGCTGCACATCATCATCTTCGCCAGCATGCCTTCTGCTTTCACTTCCACATCCACATCCTCACCAGCTCTCCTCTTGCTGAGAAAAATAAAGACACTAAAGCCGGTGGGTGCGCAACGTGTTAAAAACTTCTGACCTTCTGCCTCGAGGTGTTCCACTCACTGCTCCTTCCTACCACAAATCTGCAAAAAAAAATTTTTTAATAAACTTGTCGATTCCACTATTCATCTTTGCTCGCTTTTAGTAAACGCAATTCCAAACCGACAAAGCAGTGCACACGAATGCCAGGATCAAAAACCAATGAGAAGCAAATGATTAACCTTTCTCGCTTTAGATTGTGGGATATTTTACCTCATTTTACTTATTTATTCTTACCATTTGACAGCCCTATGCGAAATGTTAGGTGCACCAGTGTGACCAAGTGAAAAAATAATAGTCGCACTGGTTCGAATTCTGGTCGCGCGTACATCCAATTCGGTCGCACTCTAGAGGCGTGGATAATTTACTCCAAAACTATCTTAAATTTAGAAATAAACATGGTAAAGTTATAAAAGAACATTAACTTGTATATTTTACTCAGACACACAGCCACTGTTAAAACTGTTAAAACAATCATACAGGAATAAAGTGATACATTTTTTTCCTGGGGCTGTAGTAGAAACACACCCCTGATCGGCTTCATAGATCGATACCCGATCCAGCTATGAGTAGTTATCAGATCAATATCTGATCCACGAATCGGATTGGTGCATCCCTATGTTAAACTTACACAAGCACGTAATATACAGTATCTTTAGTTATGTGTTCAACATTTTTTACCTAACCTTAAACCCTCAACGTTGGCAAACACTGAGGCAACGCTGGCAAGTATTTCAAACACTTAAGTATTACATCTCAAGGAGGTCGTTGTTTTGGCCCCTACAATACCTATTTTTCAGGTTTTAAAGATCTTGGTCTACTCTGTGGTACATGTGTACACACACACAGGCACACACAAACACACACACTGCAGAGTATTTACGACGCTGGGAACCTGGTAAGACGTGTGTGAGGAGTATTTCCAGGAAATCTGACTGCATTAGGGTCCTCTATGGTACAGTCAAGCTCCTAACTATCAAACCTTATGCGTCACATTGTAAGGGTGTGTGTGGGTGAGCGAGTGTGTGTTTGTAAGAACTTTGGCAGGGGTCCACGGTGGAGCTCAAGCCCAAATTTCCTCTGCCCCAAATTCTTCCCACAATGCACTGGGGAGCTAAGGTCTCGTTATGGGAGCAGGATTTAGAGTTGGATAGCGCAACTTCGAAGGGCTCCTTTAAACATTAACGGTTTGCCAATAACACACACACACACACACAATGTCAAACTAATTCCTGTTGCTATGACCAGCGCTTAATGACAGGACTGGCAGAACAGGAGTGTAATTGATGGTTGGCTGAGTGTTTATGAGGAACTGAAATATGAGCCTTTTTTTTTTGCTAAACAGGAAATCGCCTTACGAGGGCCAAGAGTGTGTATGTATGTGTGTGTGTGCACATATGTATGTGTGTACTTGTGTGTCCTCGTCTGCATGCACATGCTGTGTGCATGTGTGTTTCTGCGCAGTGGAAACCCAGCTCCACATCTGGAGTTCTCCACGGAGTCGCCGTTGCGAGTCGGATCTGTGCTGGAGCTTGTTACTGCCGAGCCGCTGTTTATTAGGCCAATCAGGAGGGCGGCGAGTGGAGTGGACATGAAATTGCGTTCTTGGAGCGTACGGTGCATAAACAGCCTGTTCAGAGCAGATCTGGGAAGTTCATTCTGCTTCTACTCATGAGGGTGTACTTACGACCGTCCACAAAATTAGATATATTTTTTGCACTACTGCTGCATGATGTTGAACGGAAAATTTATTCTGCAATATTTGTTTTGCAACATGTACACTGCTGGGCAGAAAAATGAGTTCATCACAGTTTCTGTACATACTATCAGCTTTACCCTTCAGCCAGAGCATAACAATGGTCAATACTGTGCTTAAACACACACCTAAGGCACTGATGAGAGCAGGCAGTGTCTAGTTGTAGGATCATTAACCTCAATTTATTCAGCGTCCAATTAAGTTCCACACTGGCACAAATCAAGGCCACACTTCATTAGAGGTCGACCGATTTTGGTTTGTCAGGGCAGATATAGTTACCGATTACAAAAGATGGTCTGATAACGTGAAACGTGGCATTGGGCCGATCTATGGAGCCGACCTGTAAATGCGTTCCTGCAAAACTGGTTAAGCGGCACTGCGGTAAAGCTGCCTTATTGTTCGCCATTGGCACTTATTTGTACATATTGTAATGCCAATGAGCAGAACAAGCAACGCAACACACTACAACCACCAGCTCTCGATCGCAATCTCAGTGTTCAGATTTGTATCATATCAGCAGATATTCAAATTTACAATATCGGTATCGTTTAGGACATAAAAGAGTGGTATAGTGCCATGTTTAAGGATTACTGATAGTTAACAGGGGCGATATTTGGATCGAAAATACAAAAAAAAGAAAATCTCTGTTAAAAGTTGAGTTTTACAAACTGAAACTGACACTCTTCTCTTCTCCATCTCGGAGCTTCACGTTGCGCTCGTGTGTGAGTGACAACAAGGCTTTAGCGTTGATTGGTTACTACTCGTGCGACATAAAGCCGATCAGAGACTGTTGTGGGCGGGACATTAAAAGAAGCAGCGAATCGAGATCAAACGGCACAGAGAGAAGAGACGGCAGTGGAGCCACAGTAGCGCACCTTGCGATTGCTTAATATCGGTGATGGTCAAAATTAAACATCGATACCGATAACCGGCAAAAAGCATAATTTCAAACCCCAATGATCAACTTACTTATATCACCTGGATTTGTTAAACAAGTAATCATAAAACATGCAATAAATTGTGTTCCCCTCATTTTGTTTATCCAACAGTGTACACAAAAACTGTTTCCAAGTGATCTCTGAGATTGTAATCTCTATATCTTGATGGGATGGTGGTTGCCTAGGACACTTGTCTCCGGACCAAGAGGTTGCAGATTCAAATCCAGCTCTACTCTACCCGTAGCACAACCACCCTGAGGCTCCAGAACCACCCCAGGTTGCACCAGGGAGACTGTCCTTGTAATTAGGAAATGTAAATTTTGGCCTTTCACTATCCACAGTGTGAAAAGGTCATGTCTTAGTACTGTGCAAGTCTTGAGCCACTCCTCATATTTTTATGTTTTGCTAGGAAAATGAGACAGTGGGCACAGTGATTTATCGCAACGTGTGCCAACATGCATGTAAATGCTCAATATAATACAAAACTAGACAAGAAAGTCTTGCTCCTTGCTTGGTGCTGTGCATGCTCAGTGTTCCTAATAAAGTGGCCAGTGAGTGGACATATTACATCATTTGTATGTCAGTGTAAGAAGGCATGAGCAGACAAATCAATCATTTACATTTACAACATTTAGCAGGTGCTCTTATCCAGAGTTTCAACATCAGTGCTTTGTAGTCTACACCTGTTCTTCATACCTGTAAAGCTTGAATTAATCAGACGTAATGCTACTTAAAAAAGGAAGATACCATCAGCTCTGATACGTCACATAAACCTGTTTTGCCAGAGTATTTGGCCCTTTAAAAATTTTGAACTTACTAAATTTAATAATTGTGCTCTCTCACCTTGGCCAGGCATTTGGGGTGATTCTCCCGCACTGCCAGCTGAGTCAACAGGGATACATCGAGGTCAAAGGTCAGACATGATGGGCCGTCCTCTCTTCCTGCCTCGAGCCTCTCCAGTATCCGCTCGAGAGTGAGCTGCCTCACTTCGTAATGCGGACTCCCCAGCAGGCGTTCCACCAGCTCCTTCTGCTTGCCGTCTGCATCCCGGCTGCCCCACGCACCTGCCGACTCCATGGCGACGCTGGTTGCTAAGCGACTCAGGCTCTGGAGGTACTGGGTGGCCCCAGGGCCTGAAAGTTTGGTCTCGTTTGGGCCACGAGGAGCCACGAGCTCCGAGTCCAGCAGGATGCAGAGTGTTTCGGCCCGGAGCTGTTGACGTTGGGAGTCTTAAAAGAAATGAACAGCATGATGTACTCTATTACCCATACTGTATGTTCTATGGAGGATAAGGATGATGATATTATTATTATTATTAAATTCTTGTAAAGCATTGTAAAGCTGTTGTCTGGTGATCTACATTATAATAATCAGTCGTGATGATTCAAAAATCATGATATTTTCCTGCTAATAAAGTTATTTAAACTGTGCACATCATGTACATTTACTGTAATTGTTAGCAAAGAATATTCAGGGTATTTTTACCAAGTAACAGGCAAATGTCAAAAATCTCACTGTGCCAAACTCTTAGGCCTCGTTCACACAGACGTCTAAACCAGGCGTTTTTCTGGCGTTCGAGGCACCAGGTGAGCGCCGACTGAACGCCGACCGTTTTTCTGCTCATTGGAGCAAATCAAAGCATTCATACGGGCGTTCAGCACGGGCGTTCGGCCGGCTGCGCGTTCGGGTGGCGTCAAATAAATGCTGCATGCAACGTTTTCTTGCGACAAAATCCCGATGAACACGAGGAAAACGACGCCAGTGAAACGCAAATCGAACGCAGCTACAAAACGCAGCAAAAACGCGTATGGCGTTCAGAGGGCGTTCATTTCGAACGCCCGTGTGGACGAGGCCTTAGACTGGTGGTGTATTTTTATGCAGCTTAAGATGGCATGTTATGCCTAGTGACCAGCCTCTCCCCGTGCTCCTGTCTCCTCCCACAGACCAAAAGCAAGCACTGTAGATTAATTGGCGTCCCTAAACGGGCTCCATAAGGTGTGAGTGTGATTGTGTGAGTGTGTGCGCCCTGCGGTGTGTTGGCGCCTGCCCAGGGTTGTTCCCCGCTTTGCGCCCATAGTTAAATGAGACTTTAGCAAATACATATGGGTGTGTAATAATTACATTGATTTAATCAGGAAAACAGTATTTAAGTCAAGTATTTCCTTAAGCATAACACAGAGAAACACACGACATTTATTAAAAACTGGAATCGGAACTGGTACTCGGAATCAGCCGATACCCAAAGACCACGTATCAGCATCTGTACTGGAACTGAAGAAGTTAGAGTGGCGCATCCCTAGTTATGAGGGCAATATTTATATTTTTCTGTGCAGTATTTTATGATTTTGAAAGTTTGTTTTCAACTTACAAAGTCTGAGATTAACTGTCATTAAATTAACAACAGTGACAATGCGAATCTTTCTGAGACTACGCTGTGTTCCAAATTATTACGCATATGCTGTTTTTGCTCATTTTTCCTGAATAGTCGATGCCATGAACAGTAAATGTTTTTTTTAATAATCAACAATTATATAAGGTTATAAAATAATATGTATTTTATTGAACAAAACAGCCGATGATAACAGTATTTTTCAATTGCAATTTACTCAAAATACAGTGTTCCAAATTATTATGCATACCAGTTTCAAAACAGGTTGTAAAGAGCTGAAAATTGAAATCTTTTTTTTTTTACATAGATCATTTTTCTAAAAACGAATGATATTTCGTTCGAAAAACATCTTTATCATGAAGTTACATGTTAACAGAAGAGCCCTTCTTTGATATCACCGTAACAACTCTCTCATCCACTGAACTTGTGAGTCCATGGATAGTTTCTGCCTGTATCTCATGTGAGAATGCCAGAATTGCCTCCCAGAGCTGCCGTTTGGAGGAATACTGCTGCCCACTCTCACAGATCTTCCTTTTAACAATACTCCACAGGTTCTCAATAGGGTTGAGGTCAGGAGATGATGGTGGCCACACTATGAGTTTATACCTATAGCAGCCAAAGCTTCAATAGTTTTTGCAGCATGAGATGGTGCGTTGTCTTGCATGAAAATTATTTTACTGCGAATGGCAAGGTTCTTCTTTTCATACCATGGCAGGAGATGATCAGTTAGAAACTCTACATATTTTTCAGAGGTCATTTTGACACCTTCAGGCACCCTAAAGGGGCCTACCATCTCACTCCCCATTATTCCAGCTCAAAACTTCACTCCGCCACCTCCTTGCTGACGTCGCAGCCTTGTTGGGGCATTGTAGCCATCCACCAACCATCCGGAACTACATCCATCTGGACCATCCAGTATAGCACTGCATTCATCAGTAAAAGTTTGAAAGTTAGTCTTCATGTATTTCTGAGCCCACTGCAAACCTTACTGCCTGTGAGCATTGGTTAGGGGTGGCCGAAATGCAGCTTTATGCACAACTGCAAGTCTTTGGAGCATCCTGCATCGAGAGGTTCTTGGGACTCCAGAGGCACCAGCAGCTTCAAATATCTGCTTGCTGCTCATCAGTGGCTTTTTAACAGCTGCTCTCTTAATATGACGCAATTGCCTGAGAGAAACTTTCCTTGATATGCCGTTATCTGAACGGACCCGTTTCCTCTCTGAATCATACACATTTTTTAACACTATGATGATCTCGCTTAAGTTATCGTGAAACGTCCAGTGTTTTCATTTCATTTTCAAGGCATTGTACTATTTCACGCTTTTCATCTGCAGAAAGATCCTTCTTTCCCCCCCATATTGCTATGACTTGCTTAATAATGTGGAACAACCTCTTTAAGTAGTGGCCCTTTAATTAGGCTCATCTGGGAGACTAATTATCAGACCTATCTGAGATTGATATCAGTGATCACAAGATCATCAATCACGAGAAACAACAAAAGCAACAACTTCCACAGAAAAACTAAAACACGAATGTTTTTTTAACTGAAATCCAACATGCATAATAATTTAGAACACAGAGTAGAGAGCTTACTGAACAAGTACAGGTCAACTAAACGTGTGTGTCTAATGAGAAGAACACTAGCACAGGCTCTAAAGATGGCACGCTGCCAACCCGAGTAAACACAACGTCCTCAAAAACAGACTTTCACACGGCTTTCCAAATCATGACTCACCCCAAAAGCAAACAAGTTCATCTGCTGCTGAGCAGACAAGTAGGATTACGACATGAAGAGAGAGAGACTTGTATTGTTATTTACCGGCTTCAGGCAGTTTAAGGGCCACAGCAATGATTCATTTAGGAAATTAAAAGCGTTCCTCAACAGGACAAGATGTGCTAGACACCAGAGTGTGTGTGTGTGTGTACTACAAAATAGGTTCAGACAAACGTACACACACAGTCTCATGCAATCTAACGATACATAATAGACTTTAACTGATGCTTATCCCTCAGCAGTCCCATCGCCATCTCTCGTTGTTTCTCGTAATTTGCGCTGGTGTTTGACGCTACACTGACGCACTGTGATTCCCCTTGATGCTGTAACGAAAAGAATCTTTAAAACAGAAACTCTGAAACCAGAGTTTGTTAGCAAACCAGCATTTGTTGGTCATCTAGCGTTTACAGCCTTATCCAGAGTGACTTCTATTTCCTAATTTCAGTTCTCATTGAAACAACTTGAGGTTAAGGGTTTTATCAGGGACCCAACTATGTTAGTGCGGGAAGTGGTATTCGAGCCCACAACCTGTTTCCTAGCAACTAGACCCAGTACAACCCTTAACAACATTCTTTAACAAACTACAGAACAAGAGCAAACTGGCTTTAGTCAGCAACAACAAAGTTTATCAAACAAGCTTTCATTAGCAAACTTAAAGTCTGTTCCTTATTACGAACACACTAGTTGGGGCACTTGGTAGCGTAACGGTTAGAGGTACTGTCTCCAGCGCAGCTCCACGGTCAGCTGCCCATGTCAGCTGCTCACTGCTCCTTCAAGGATGGGTCAAAATGTACGGCGTTATTTTGGGCTAAAATTCATAGCAAAATCTCGTCTTTACGTGCTCAAACTAAAATGCGAGTTTGCCTCACTTAGCGAATGTGAGCTCAAACATGGGCTGTGTCCTGAGCCGTGTACTGCCTCACTTAACAGTATGGTAGGTAAGGCGCTCTTGTCATACTTTTCTATGTGGTAGTATGCATCTCAGGAAATAGCCGGGGGTTGTGGCTTAACGGCTCTCTACACACTAGGTAGTGCACATGGAGAGTCACAGGCGCCCTATATGACTTGGACCACATAGGACGGGAAGTGACTTTTTATTAAAATATTGTGCACTACATTTGAAATTCTCTGCCCTCGCTCAACTGTGCTTTCACGCTCGCTTGACTTGGCGCCGTCTTAGAAATATCTGAGTTATGCACAGCAGATCTTCGGCGAGCAAAATATCTTTTCTCTACAAGCTCGATTCTGCCTTCATCACTTATCGGCAGACAAATGCAGAAATAAGAATGAAAAATACTGGATATCGGCATCAGCCAATAATTCCCATATTGTGCGCCCCTAATTACATGATTTGTTATACATAAACATTTAGACCAGTATTACCGTAGATGATACAATAAGACACAGCCTTACTAAGGGCACTAACTACAACACACCAAAGAACATAACACACACAAATCTGCTTCACATCCCACTGTTCCGACACACAACACAAGCGGAAAATATGGAGAGTGAGTTTACACACACACACATTGTGACTGTTGGACACGTGGACACCAGAAGCAAGTTTGTGTGTATAAGAAGCTCATATAAACGTTATAAGTGCTCATATCACACAAGCTGTGTGTGTGTGTTTAATCTAGAATTTCACTGTTTAGCAAAAGTGTATGTTACAGGGAAGCAGAGGTGTGCCTGTAATCAGTGCAGTGGAACACACACACACTCACACACAGGTCTGACAATGTGCCCTACCATCATTACCCAAACCATGAAATGTAAAACGTGGACAGATGTGGAGTGTGTACAGCACATGTGGAGCTCTTTCCCCATTGTGGGGGATGTTGTCCTGTTAACGTACAAACACTCTCTTAGTGTGTGTGTGTGTGTGTTTCAGACTGTTTATGAGTGTGTTTCTACACCTGGTCCTCCTGCTTGGATTTAGCTTAGAAACCTTTTCTATTAAATTAAATGTATGAAAACAAAGAGAAGAAAAGCGTCTTTTTATTACTGAATTTATGGCTAGGGTTCGGATTAGGAGAAGGACTATAATTATTATTAGGGGCCCAAGCACAAAGTGCTGTGGAACCCTCTTGTAACTGTTCTGTTTTTTCTTTATTATTATTATTAATTATATTGTGCAGCCTAAACCGCAAGCCGCAGAGACCTTAAATTTGGTGGGTATTCGGCATAGGTCGAAAAGCATAGTGATTACTCTATAACTGGCGCTGTAGTGAAGAAGGAAACAGTCTTGACCTCTAACTCTCAAACCGTGTGGACTAGAGTGAAAATTCCTGCTTTAGCTGATTCCTTGGCTCAAGCCAAACAACTTTCTTATTGGGACTATGGACGTCCCATTTAGAGATTTTGAGCCAATTTGTATAATATACTAAACAAACTTTAGCAAACTCTTACTGTGACGCCAACCGAACAATAGGGGGCGCTACAAAGGGGGCCTTTACATGAAGAGCCATGAGTTCAATTTTGCTGAAATTTGGTATGAACAATCAAAACTAAAATATTGAAGAGGTAAATATACAATTTTGCTATTTGTACAATAGGGGGCACTAATTATTCAATGCTACCATTTGAATTTTAAAAAAATAGGGGGCGCTAAAACGCTACTTAAATATATGCAGTCTGATTCACTGACTCATCGATGCTTACTGCATCAGTTGCTTTTGGTGACCCCAATCGTGGCCACTTTATTATCATTATTATTATTATTATTTTTTTTTTTATTACTACATTCAGGACTGGATGATTTTGAAATCCATTCAAAATTCTCACACATCCAAAAATGTGTGTTTGTGTTTGTGTGTGTGTGTGTCTGAGTGTGTGCTGAGACAGACAGAAGACGGAATCCCGGAGAGAGCAGATAAACAATCAGCATGCAACAGAGAGAGATGAAGAGCCTACAGATTATCCAAAAGAGACTACGTGTGTGTGTGATGAGGAATGTGATCTTGTGTTAAAAAGATCACACTGGATCAACTGCTGATCTCCGTCACAGATTATTACTAAAGGCTGAAATTGACTGAAAAAGTGGTTTAAAAGTTCCCTCTCACAACACACACACACAGCCCCCTTCCATAACTGAGCAACAGGCTCAATCGTACCATCTGTCAAAAACCTGCACAGTGTTATGCATTCCTCTGTTATCAAATACCTCCAAGTGCGGACATACACACACACTTCCTTTCCATAAATAACTTCTGTGAGGCCTCCTGTAAAGCACTCATTGAGATGGTGTGTTTACATATTGAGGGCTGATAAAGCCCTCACACACACACACACACCATTCCGTATTCAAACAGCAGATGAACACACATGTGAGGGGCACACACACTCACCAGCAGTGAGAGAGGTACACAGGTCCACTAACAGGTCCAGCATGACAGATCTGTTCACCAAACATGAGTTCCACCTGAGAGAGAGAGAGAGAGAGAGAGGGGGACAGAGAGAGAGAAAAAGAGAGAGAGAGAGAGAGAGAGATTGAGAGACAGAAAGAGAAAAGGACAAAGACAGAGAGCAGAGAGAGACAAGAGAAAGAAAAGGATGGAGAAAGAGAGAGACAGAGAGAAAAGGATAGAGACAGAGAGAGAAAATGATGCAGAAAAATGAGAAAGACAGACAGAAAAGGATGGAGAAAATAAAGACAGAGAGAGAAGGAGGACAAGAGAGAAAGAGACAACAGACAAAAAGACAGAGGCAGTAAGAGAAAAGAGGACAGTGAGAGAGAGAGCAAGAGAGAGATGCAGACAGACAGAGAAGGACAGGAAGACAGATAAACACAGCGAAAGACAGAGTAACGAGACCGAGAGATAGAGACAGAGACAGAGACAAGAAAGAAAGAAAGAAAGAAAGAAAGAAAGAAAGAAAGAAAGAAAAAGAGGAAGGTGAAAAAAGAGAGGAAGAGAGAGAGAGTTGCATGTTAACATGGAAAAGGGGCCTTGTTAAATTATGGAATATTGTTGTAGTTTTACAGAGACATATCTGTGATCACATAATTACACACAGCAGGTCTGTTTACAATTCTAATTATTATGCCACTACATTTAGTGTAATTTTACACTTTTTTTACACCATTTTACTGTAATTTTTTACAGTGTATCACACATACATACACATACAGAATATGTGTGTATAAGTGTGTAGACTTTGTGAGATTCCTAGAAATCCCCGCAGTGGGTCATCAGACTGCAGTTTGTAGAGTCACATGTGCTGCTCCAGGGAGGAAAAGCCAGAACTTACAAAACGGCCGCAAGAGCGAAGCGGATGCAGCCGGCTGGGACTGTGGCTGGGTCTATGTCGTCGGTGTGTACGGCCGAGCACATCTTTGTGTGTGTGTGTGTGTGTGTGTGTGTGAGGCAACAGAGCAGACACTGCCCATAGGCATGTCAGAGAACAAGGGGGCCAGTGTCTGATGCTGACATCAGTGTTTCATCACTCAGATATTAATAACACACTCTCTTTCATGCAAATGCACACACGCACACACACACACACACACACACACACAGACCCACACACACAGTCTCACTAACACATGCATGACTCACCCCCAGTCTGAAATCAGCCTCCATCGCTCTCTGTCTCTCTTTCTCTCTCTCACACACACACACACACACACACACACACAGTCTCACTAACATGCAATGCATGACCCCCCAGCCTGAAATCAACCTCAGTCTCAGCCTCTCTCTCTCTCTCTCACACACACACACACACACACACAGAGTTTCATTTCCATTGATACCAGCCCAAACCTCCCAGGGTAACTTTCTAGCCGTGTGTGTGTCCAAATGTGGTATTGCAGCCCTCACACACACCTCACCCACAATGTAACAGATGATTTTTTTTTACTTCTACATGTCATAAACTGCCCAAAACTTTAATCTTGCTAAATGTTAGAATGCTAGCATGTTAAAATGCTACTTGGGGCAGATGGTAGCGTAACGGTATGGAGGGTCGCTGGTTCGAAACCCCGACCGCTAAAGTTAACACTGAGGTACTCATAAGCAAGGTATCGTCCCCAAGCACGTCCCCCACGTCAGCTGTACACTGCTCCTTCACGGACGGGTCAAATGCACAGGTCACATTTTGTTGTGGTGCACTGTATGATGTGGTCAGAATGACATTTTTACAAGCGCAACCACTGTTATACACTCCCTACACTAACTTCACACCGAAACAGCACATGACATAATATACTTACTGTAATTACATAATTACAGAGGTATAAAAGTTTGGTTCAAAAAAGTTCACTCAGTTAAATATGCATGCACACACGCACACACACACGCGCACACACACACGCACACACACACGCACACACACATAAATACACAGGTACCCGATCAGCAGGTGTCAGATAAGTACTCAGTATCGACCCAAAGCACAAGTTTTGGTGTCAGTATCAATATCTGAAAAGGGTTGGATTTGTTCATCTATAGTGTAAAACTATGAAGCAGCTCAGATTTAGACACACTTTTGTGTAATGTTGGTCTCTCGGTGCCTCCTCATCTTTATGTGGCAGGGTGAATCACGGTTCCGTTTTCTGATCTAAAACTGTGGCGTTCGTATCGTGGTTTTTCATTTTGGTTTCAGAACCGTTAAACCCTCGTTATTACACAACCTTAACCCAACTGTGAACTGCAGGTTTAACGTTAAACTTCAGCATCCTGTTCCACATTCCGCTGCTTTAATTGGTATAGTGACTATAACAATGCTTGTGTAATGTTATGTTCAGGTCCTTGCTTTCATAGGGCTATTGCACTCTTTAAAAGTCAAATCCAAAGCTTTTTAGAACCCCAAAATGTTGGAACTATTTATTTCACATATCTTTATTGCTATTTTGGAAAACCAAACTTAACAGACCATCCACATAACCTTATTTCAGTTTAGCAAACGACTTAAAATGCATTGTTTTTATAAGTTTCCAAGTGTGGGGATGGCTCGGCTGGGTTTGCAATACAGTGGTGGAAACTATACTAACTAACGTTAGCTGACGTTAGTGTTCGCTCGTGCTAAGTGGCTAAAATGCCACGGAATAACTTGTTAGTTATTCCGTGACGAAGCAGTCATCCTCGAAATAGTTAGCAAACACCATCAGCTTTTAAGGGCCTGTGTCCACCAAACGCTTTTTTGCGCTGAGAGTGGTCAAAACTTCACTTCCAGAGCGCTTTAGCAGCGCACTCCTCAGCGCCTGTTGCTAAGTTATGAAAAGCGGCATCGGGCACCATGTTTGTTCCTATTTCATGTAAACATTGTAGCGTGTTTCTTTTGGGATCTGAGGTTAAGCAGACAACATTATCTTTACAATGGAGAGAAATCATAAAGACTTACGTTGGTCTTTGCAGCCAACAACACAGCACTTGGAGTGTCCGCTGGCTGACTTCTTCTAAGCTAGCGCTTGCAAGAAAACATGGCGGATGTTCTACCTGGTGGGCGGAGATTCTCAGATAGAAGGGCAGGGTTATTCAAATGTCCCCCACTGTGACATAGAAGTAGAAGAGAAATCTAAAAAGCCTCATTTAAGTACACGATTTCTGGCATTCGTAAATTAATACTAACACAACTGACTTTTTTTTTTTTTTTTTAATCAAACTTAGTTTGATAGTTTTTATCAAACTTGCAGTGTGTGTAGAGGCAGTACAGACAAATGGATGTGCAAAGAACAGAAAAGGTGATTTTTCTCATAATAGGGGACCTTTAAACGGAGATCCATTTGTCAGGCATTTGTCAAAGATTACCTCAATGGGTTTCTCCCTAACGCTGGAGTGTCAGTTCTCTCTCAGCGAACACTGCAATGCCATATCTGGCAAAATAAGCAGCTTTTATTTTTACCACATGCAAACGACTTTCCATATTTCAAATCATGGAGAAAAGCAGTGAAGAACCTCGTTTGAATGATTGCAATGCAATTTGTAAAGTGAACCAAATGACCTAACATGCGAGAAAATAATTTACTTGTGTTGAAAGAGACAGCAGAATGAGCTGCCTGTAGAGATTGGAGCATATCCTCAAAACCTGAAGCAGCGTCTGACAAAACAGTTCAAAGCCGATTGTGAGGGAGTCTGAACTTTCGGGCTTGCTACGTGCAAACCAGGCATCAGCAAAGTCTCAGTAGCTTCTGCTGAGTACTGCTAGTGCTTTTGAGATTTCATGTGGGATTCAACGGGTTTCACCCTCATAGTCCGTAACGTCAATGTCTTTCAGCAAAAACGGCACCTTGTTTCATTTCCTGCCTGCATCAAACCGTCTCAAAACCCTTTCTTCCTCTGACCCTTTTTCATTAAATCTCGCACCTCCCCGTCTACACTCATCTTTACCAAACAACGATGCAACCGAGGACAAAACTGCCATGCATATCTGCAAATATACAAATTTTACACAAAACTTGAAACAATTTATGACCTAAATGTCCAAGATTTTATTTTAAGACCTTATGGTAAAATGGAGACTTTTTAAGGAGCAGCAAGAGCCCTGTTTTAGTGTCTAAGTGCAGCCTGCTGACTAAAGCGCTCTCCCCCATTAAGAGACAAACAAATGAATGAGCTGAAAGTCTAGACTAAACTAGATCTGTAGTCAACAATCTGCAGTTCCGCTTCATATCCAGATGCGATACATGTGGACGGGGAAACGTTTCATTGGCCTATAAATAAATACCAGAACTGTTGTCTGAGCCTGTTTTCATAACACACACAAGTGGTTAAAGTACTGCATGAAAAATGTCACGGTTGTTGCTTTACAGTTGTTGCTGCATTTATATTGCATTAGTGAGTTTCCCTTAGTTTCTGTGGATAATAATTACCATAATGTGTTAGCAGCTGCTGATTGTGTATAAACAATAATAAAAAATTACAGTATTATAACAATGTAAGGTTTTAACAGAAGGCATACTGTTGGAAAAATATCATATTTTAGCAATTCACAAAAACAGAAAGAGCCAAAGTTGAGTGTTTGAAAGGCAGCATTAATTAGTAAATTAATTATTATTTAATTATAATTTACAATATTTTAAAGGATAACTTGGATTATTTTAAAATTCTGGATGATGAACCAGAAAATATGAACCAGAAAATATTTATATTAACTTAAAATATTCTAAAAACTGTTCAATTATGCTCTCATTACCAGACTTTTATTTCATTTTAAACTCATTTGTCAGATTTATTTCTTCAATCCTTTGCTTTCTGATGACATTTGTTGCCAAGGGTGTGTTTAATTAATACTCTTTCTCCCAAAATGAACGAATGCCATCAGGAACTCTGCTGGTTTACCCCAAAAAACCCTTAGGACCTAATGGACTGGACCTGGTCTTAGAAAAAGGTTTATTCTATCTATCTAGGATCCGCCCCTGGATGAGGGAGTGGTGATCTGGGGCCTCCGGCTGCTAGCGGTAGCGATGAAGACAGAAGATAAGCCAGATATCCTGCTGTAATCATGGCAGGGGTCCAAGTTTCAAAGGGATTAGCAGACACCTGGGCAGGTTTGCAGGGCCCAGCGATCAAATGCGGGAGTCGCTGCACGGTCCATCGGGCAGGAATCTTGCCACCGACCCTCCCCCGACCTCTACATCATGGGTCAGCTGTCAAAAGCTGTCTAAAACACTCGCTATAACGTCTAATAATCTTGTCTTGTGAGACTGGTCACTCCATGAGAAACACCAACTTTATAACTCCACTTCGGCACCCGCCTGTTACATGTACAGTTCATGTTTTGCACATCATCAATAATCAAGAAAAAGAACAAGAGGTTGCAAGAGCAAATTAAACTCCAGTCTCACCTACCACCAAAAATTTGATTTGGTTTATGTGAACAAGGCACAAGCCGGGTAAGAGTCCAGCAGTGACAGTCAGACAATTCAAAAATGAAAAAATCATAATCTGAAATACATAACATTATATATATGACCTGTACGTATGCGTAAGACTGCTTAGTAGTTCTGCTCATAAGATGCACTTATTATAGTTAGTGCTGGTCTCTCCATGCCTCTGACCTGCTTGATCTGTTTTTATAGTAAAAATTGTGAAAGTAAATACGTATTTTGTTGTTTTTAGGGGTGGCAGCTTCTGTCTTCCCTAATTGTGATCTGAAACCATGAAGTTTGTATTTTTCGGATCAGTTTCATAACCGTTACACCCCTATTGGATACTGACTCATTGATGCTGCTGTCTTATACAAGCACCACACGAAAACACCATCCAGTGCCAAGGCTGTGTAGAGAATAAGCCCTGATTTAAATAATACACTCTTAACTGGTCTCACATGGTCAGAAAGTGATCAGGTGATCAGTAAGCGTGGTCCAGGACGTCTGATGGTGATGACAGTGAACCTCCAGCACCAGCACCACTGGGCCTTAATCTGAATGTGCTAAAGGGAGACTGTAATTTCAAAACGGAACTTACATGTAAATCTAGATCTCAGTGATCTTAGTAAAATGTAGCAAGTGTAGCAAGAGAAAAATCTGGAATAAAAGGGACTATCTCTCGCTCCTTGGCTCGGTGAGTGTGGCTGTGTGTGTGTGTGTGTGTGCGCTCAGGCGCACGTGTGTGTGTTATCAGCAGCAGTAGGTGGGCAGTGGGAGTGTGAGGGTAGTAGGTCACGGCGTCATGCCCCACCCGGCGTTCTGTAATATCAGCGCAGGTCTGCTCCCGGGGGCAGATAGCGTGCGGCGGATGAGCCTTTGAAATGCGAGCCAGAGCGCGGAGGGCAAACTGGAGGCTTTTGTCTGCTCGTACGAGCGCCTCAGAGGAAGAGCTCCGTATCGGCAGTTAGGGCCACTCCTCAAAGCGCCCAGAGGCCGATGAACTCACCAGTACACATACACACACACACACATCACGTGCTGCCAGAAGACAGTCACAGGGCCTGTTAGCTAAGCACCTTGATCAGAAATTTGTCTTTGACGCTCTGTCCAAAGTGATATAAATATTTGTTAATCGAAAGCTTGACAGAGAGTGTGTGTATGTATGCAAGAGCAGGTTTCTAGGTGGTTATGAAAGCCTGAATTCCCATTAAAAGAGATGAAAGCATGAGCTATTTCAGATTTTGGTGGCGTTTATGACATTCTGAATTGTAGGTGGCCACTAAGCCCTTAAATATTACCGAAAAGGGTGTTTCTGGGATCGAAATGTGCATATAATAATTAAAAAAATGAAACGTGACCTGTGCATTTGACCCATCCGTGAAGGAGCAGTGGACAGCTTGGGACGGTACCTTGTTAATGAACATCTCAGTGGTAACTTTACCGGTCCTGAGATTTGAACCAGTGATCTTCCGATCACAGGGCGAACGCCCAAACTGTTACGCCACCAACCTCCCCGAATGTATGTGAAGGTATGTGTAATAGGGTTGTGCAAAGAAATCGATACATCAAGAAACCCCGATATTTCCTTTCACAATACACTATTTCGATTTCTAGCTACAAAAATCGTTATTTCCGAGGGGGAGAATCATGCGC
Organism: Distichodus sexfasciatus; assembly: GCA_032718565.1. Lineage (NCBI taxonomy): Eukaryota > Metazoa > Chordata > Actinopteri > Characiformes > Distichodontidae > Distichodus > Distichodus sexfasciatus. The sequence goes on along the minus strand of JAVGVS010000020.1, from coordinate 3,876,339 downwards.
CACAAGCAGCCTCAGATAACAGATTGTGCACTTTAATTACTTATTTTTAATTTTATGCACTTAATCTTAATGTTTTTGGTGTCCACTAGTTCAGTGTGTTAAAATGCAAAGACAATAAAGTTAAAAGTCGGTTGTTTTGGCTGAATTATTAACAAATGTGATTGATTAAGACCACCCAGATCGTACACAGCAACTTGCATTTCAGCTCTGTTTTTACATTTTCAGTGAACTGTACAGTAGAATATCACAATATTTATAGTATCGTAATATATCGTGATATAATCATATCGTGACCCAGGTATCGTGACACGTATCGTATCGTGAGGTCCTTGCCAATACGCAGCCCTAATGTGTAAGGACTTGATTACACCCTAAAAGATAAGAAAACCAGATTTGCCAAATTTTTGTGCATTTCTAGTAAATCTGTCATAAGGAAAGTTCTCAATTTTGTTTGCAAAACTAAAGGAGTGACAAGATTTACTTTTGGTTACTGTGGTAATTATTGGAGTAAACGAAAGTCAATGCTGAACATCAGAATAATTCACAGTCTAGTCAGTTTGAATAATTTTGATAAATTTACAATTACAATGTGTGTGTGTGACCTCCGACCTTCTCACCTTGTGGCCAGCCACAGTCTTGGCCAGAGGGCTTTAATGATGTCACCGTCCAGCTCTGCTCCAGGCGTCTGCGGTCGGTGCGCGTCGGTGATATAAGAGCGCAGCAGGAGGAGAACCTGAAATAGAGAGAACATGTTTACCACCAGAGAGAAGAGAAGCATATAATGGAACTAGCTATAGGGCTGCGTAGTGAAGAGGAGGAATAAGAACACGCAGGCTCATGTTCCAAATCTGTTCCCCACACCACCAACCTCATTTTACGAAACGAACAACACATAATACGCATCTTAATCGGACACAATCACACACTCACAGAAAGGACGATGATCTAATCAAGTGAAGTGTAACAACAGGACGTTATGATTTGACCGAAGCAAAAGTGATTACAGTAACGGAAATGATCATGAAGGCCAATGTTCTACTTTCATCTGTAGCAGTGACTGCACTAAAACGAACACGGAGGAGATAAGCATGATGGGTAATAATGTGGGTCTGACTGAAGTGTGATCAAGGCAGGAAAGAGATATAAAACTGCATTTCAGGTCAAAACTGGTTTAGTGAACCTTTAAAACGGGACATAGATTTGGTTTTACTTCAATATAGCCGTGTATTTCAGTATAATCAGTTTTGGAAGATAAGTTCAGAACAAAGTAAACAGTTTTACCAACACATTTCTGTTCCTGTTTTTGACTAACATCGATGAATTCACACTTATATTGAACACTTTTATCTACTGCTCTTAACGTATCCGGAGCAACTTATCGTTCCTAATTTCAGGGACAGTCTCTTTTGAGAAACGCAGGATTGCTAAGAAGGATAGAGTCAAACCTGAACTTATGACCACCAGCACTCGAGCCATTGAGTCCCTGAGAAACTTGGAGTGTCTTGCTCAAAAGTAGTACTGCTGGGGGTCATCGGGTCAAGTTTAACTCACGTAGGGGGCCTGTGTAGAGTAACACAAATCAACCTATAGCACAAGGTTTGGGACAGTGGGGGGAGTCCAAAGCACCCAGAGAAAACCCACACGAACACGGGAAGAGCACGCAAATTCTACACAGGAAGACCCCGGCGACTGAACCGTTTAATCCCAATGGCAGTACTGCTGGTGGTCATAGGGTCAAGTTTAACTGTATCCTACCTCGCAGTAGGACAAGGTCTTCCAGAAAGTCATTCCTTTATTCATTCATTATCTGAACCGTTTAATCCCTGAAATTAGACTCTCTGTTTCTGAAATTAGAAATAGTTGCTGTAGGTGTAATTCCCAGGTATCGCGATACTTTTGTTCTGACATATACACTCACTGGCCACTTTATCAGATACACCTTGCTCGTAAAAGGTTGGACCCCCTTTTGCCTTCAGAACTGCCTTAATTCTTCGTGGCATACTTTCAACAAGGTGTTGGAAACATTCCTCAGAGATTTTGGTCCATATCGACATGATAACATCACACAGTTGTTGCAGACTTGTCGGCTGCACATCTATGATGCGAATCTCCCGCTCCACCACATCCCAAAGGCGCTCTATTGGATTGAGATCTGGTGACTGTGAAGGCCACTGGAGTACAGTACAGAGACGATAAGAGCTTTGTGACCAGATGCATTATCCTGCTGGAAGTAGCCGTCAGAAGATGGGTACACAGTGGTCATAAAGGGATGGACACGGTCAGCAACAATACTCAGGCAGGCTGTGGCATTTAAACGATGCTCAATTTGTACTAAGGGGCCCAAAGTGTGCCAAGAAAATATCCCCCACACCATTACACCACTAGCTATTTGTGTTAACAAGCAATTGAACAGGTGTACCTAATAAAGTGGCCGGTGAGTGTACCTTCCACTGGATACAAAAAAGATCTAAGCTAGGGCTGGGTGATATGGCCAAAAAATAATACTGTGATATTTTTAAGCTATATCGCGATATACATGATATATATCTCGATATATTCTCTCTTTCTGGGCGAGAACTACATTTCCCACAATCCTCCATGCAGGACTCGGAGCACATCACAATGATGAGATGGGCGTGCGTCCGGAATAAACACTGAAAATATCAAGTAAATATCTGTACTGTGAGTAGAACGCTGGTTGTTGTTCATTGGCTAAAATATGAGTTTTGTCTGTAATAAAGAAGAAGATTGGACTGAACTGGGGTGTTTTTGTGAGTGATGGCGTTCCACATGAGAGTCACGAGCGTGCACACACACACAACGCGTTTACATCGAATTGTCTTGCGTTTTTACGTATTAACTTCCGTTTTTGTGCACAAAATAACAGAACCAGTGCAGTTTTTCTTCTGAACCAAGTCGTTCACTTCCATCTCCAATTAATGTCTCTGAAATCGCGTGGATGTTCACTTCTCTCTGCTCCCGCTACAACATGCGCATGTGAGCATGGAGAGTGACGTGTGTGCTGTCTGTTTAACATTAACGTGATGATTTGTTCTCGAAGTTCACGATATAGTCATTTACTACATCGCGCATGGAACAAGCAGAGATATATCGAGTATATTCGATATGTCGCCCACCCCTCATCTAAGCTAGCCAAAACATTGCTGCCCTCTAAGGCATGGCATCCCAGCTGGTGTGTGTGTGTTTGCATGTGTATGTAGCGGGCAGTAAAAACACTTTTCTGGGCTGGGCCCACATTGAGGAATCCATTCATTACGCTGCAGGCGAGTGAAACGTAGGGCAAAAACAAGTACGGCGGTGGAGCACCACGCCTGGATGCCAAGTCACTCGCGTTCCCCCTTTTCTGCTCGTTCTCCCAGGCCCGGGATCAGCCGGGGAGCGCTGTGCTCTCTCTGGCCCCTCGTGGGGGAATTCGGCGCCGTATTTATAGCGTCCGAATGCACCAGTTGCGACAGACCGCAAACCAGCGACAGGGAAAGAAGCGGTGGCAATGAGTAAAAATAAACAGGGCATCGTGGCCCGTAATTCAGCTGGGTGTAGTGAAACACACAGGCCCACACATGCTCACACACACACAGAGACACGCCGAATTCCTGCTGCACTCGAGGCCTAGCAGTTGAACTCTGACATACTAAACGTCAGCACAAACTCCCAAAGCTAAGCGTTGAGAAGAAACAGCTCTCAAAAATGTAAAGAAACTGACCACTTGCTATTTTTGCCGTTTGCTAAACCCTTTCTGCGTCCTCTAGGAAGTGTGTGTGTATGTGTGGGAGTGTGTGTTCACATCAGTGATGCACACAAGTCATTTTCAGAGTCCAAGTCAAGTCTCAAGCCTCTGAGCTCAGTCCAATTTAAGTCTCAAGTCGTTGAAGGGTAAGTGCAAGTGGAGTCTGAAGCCTCTGATGTCGAGTCCTAGTTGAGATTAAAGTTTCTGAGCTTGAGTCCAAATCAAGTTTAAGTCTCCAAGTTCGAATCAAAGTTGAGTCTCCGAGCTTGAAGTCGAGTTTCTGAACGTGAGTCAAAGTTGAGACTCTGAGCTCGAGTCTAAACTTGAGTTCAAGTCAAGTCTCTGAGCTCAAGTCCAAGTTGTGTAAGCGCTGTACATCTAGCAGAAAACAGCACTGGATATCTTTTAATAACAGAGCTCTGCATTCGTTCTGACCTTAAACCCCTCGATAAACAAGGATGAGCACCGCAAACAACACAAACATAAAGTGACACGTGCAAAGGCTTACACAACTGTACAAACACCAGCTCAGAGGGGGACAGCTTCTAGCCAACTTAAGCAAAAGCTCTTTTTTTCCCCGAGTGTGTGTCATGTATAAAAAGGCTCCACAACTGATTTGTATTGTGAAAACACACGGTGGGTTAATCCAAGCACCGGAGGCCAAAAGCGACAAGGAAACGGCTGCTGCATTGTGGGCATTTGGCCAGTGTGTGTGGAGAGCGTGATTGCGTTAGTGCCGCTCGGTCTGCTGCCCTCGTTAGCCTGGTTCTAAACGGACGGCCTGCATTGTGTAAACAAGACTTTGGGCCTGCGTGAAGAAAGTTTAAAGTGTGTGTGCAAGTCTGTGTGTGTGTGTGTGTGTAGGTGTGCAGAGAGACCTGGCTTTTTGGCGAACACCTGTGTACACTGCGGCTATTTTTACTTGGTTTGGACGGATCCGATGGAACCGCCAACAAAGAAGTCATTAATTCAGAACTGAGACAAAGACATCTGCAATGTGTTACTACCCCCTCCCCTCACTCCATCCATCCATCCCTCCGTCCCTCTCCCCCACACACACACACACACACACACACACACACGTAAAAACATTCACATGAGCAACACACTCCTCAAAATCCAACATCTGTTTTAGCCTTTATAAGCTGTAGCTCTCAAGGAATATTCACGATCCCTTTTCACTCATCCCTCCCTCTCTCTCACACACACACACGTCTTACTATCTTTGTGAAGTCTTTCCATTTCCTCATAATTACTAGACCTTAAGGAATCGAAAGCCAAACTTGAACTTTTTCCACATAAAACCTTCATCTTTTCTTCGCCCAGTGATCTCAGGGTCGCCGGTTCGAATCCCAGACTGGTAAAGGTACCACCGAGGTACTCATGAGCAAGAGACCGTCCCCAAGCACTGCTCCCCAGGCTCTGCCCGTGTCAGCTGTCCACGGATGGGTCAGACGCAGCAGTCACATTTCGTGGTAGTGCACTGTGTGCTATACTGTGGTGCGTTCACAATGACAAATCATCACTCACTTTATTTATAATAGTGGTTCCCCTTTTTTTTCAGCATGGTCACAAAAAGTCCACTGGCTATAACTGGTAGGGCTGGGTTCAAAAAAATCGATTCACCGATCAATATCGATTCTCGTTTGAAAAATACGATATCGGCTCAAAAATTTGCGGATCGATCTTTTCCTGCAGCTATGCAGCACTTCTCGTGATCGCGCAAGGAGAGCTATAAAAACGTGAGACCGGCGAAACCGAAACCAAATAGAGCCATGGCTGAAGCTGCTCCGCTCAAATCACCGTCTGGCCTAAAGGCCGATGTTTAGCAACACTTCGGTTTTAAAGCAAGTTATTTTATAACCAAGCAAAACTAGTATTGACGCAAAGAAATCTCTAAATAAATCGATATCGAATCGAATCGAGAACTGAATCGGATCATGACCTTGTGAATCGGAATCGAATCGATTCAGGAAATCAGCAACGATACCCAGCCCTAATAACTGGTGGACATTAGGGCCAACCTTTGTGATGCAATTCATTTGCATTAAACAATTCTCACAGTTTACAGGCGGTGTGTTAATGGATAACGTTCTCAGTGCTGCTTGCACCATGTTTTCTTATCACTGCCTCTCTGCAAGGTCCCAGGTTCAATCGCTGGAGTCTTTCTGTGTAGAGTTCGCGTGCTTTTCCCGTGTTCGTGTGGGTTTTCTCTGGGTGCTTCGGACTTACCCCCACTGTCCCAAAACTTGTGCTATAGGTTGATTTGTGTTACTCCACACTGGCCCCCTACAGTACGTGTGTATGTGAGTGTGTTTGTTCGAGTGTGTGTCCTGCAGTGTAGTCCCGGGATCGGCTCCGATTCCCACAACTCTGATTGGGATTAAACGGTTCAGATAATGAATGAATAAATGAACGCCTCTCTGATGTCACAGACTGGACGGAGCGGAGTTACGTGACAACACACATGGTAGTAGGGTATCAAGGGGACAGTACATGAACCCAAACTGGGGAAAGTATGAACAAAAATACGGTTAAAAGTATTAACAGAATTTGAAAAAAGAATAAATTTAGGACTGGGGGCAAGATTGATGAGAGATTCTGAATGTTGGTTTTGTTTAATTTTAGATTAACTGCCCAGCCCTATTTTTGTGAACATTCCACAAACATAATGAATACTAGGGCTGCACAATATATCGTTTCAGCATCGATATCGCAATGTGCACTTGTGCATAGTCAGGTCGCAAGAGCCTACAATGTTATCTTTTTTTAGTACTTGATACAAAAACTCACCCTGTTCTCATTTTTTAAACAATAATCTACAAGAGTAAAATCCACGAGAAGATTTTTAACAAAGTAGATTTTTTAAAACTATTATTTTTTTATTTCTAGGCATATACACTTGAATGATTTATTCTTTCCAAATACAGCTAAAAAATGTATTTTTCAAAAATATCGTAGTAAAAGTAAATATTCCAATGTCATTTTTTCCCAATATCGTGGAGCCCTACTTTTGACACACCATGGTATCTAATGGCGCTACCTCTCTCTTTCTTCTAAACCCCCACCCCCTTTGCAGCGCTCCAAAATAGCAGTATACGAAAAGATGTGGTCGTACATGAAATCGGCCGAGCCCTCGGTCTTCGCCAAGACCACCCCGGACGGCGTTGCCCGGGTGCGCAAGTCGAAGGGCAAGTTCGCCTTCCTCCTCGAGTCCACCATGAACGAGTACATCGAGCAGAGGAAGCCCTGCGACACCATGAAAGTGGGCGGCAACCTCGACTCTAAGGGCTACGGCGTGGCCACGCCCAAGGGCTCAGCATTAAGGTGGGTGGAATAATATAACAATATTCTCCATGTTGTTATAATATTCCACCTACCCTGATGTCTTGCGTTGTCATTTTTTCTCTCTCTTTCTCTCCTTTTCCCCAACCCCCTTCCAACCGCCCCACCCCACTCCCACTCCCACGCCTCCTCCTCCTCCTCCTCCTCCTCCCCGCTCCTCTTTCCTGTCATTTCTTTGCCCTTTTCCTCTTCCCTCCCCTTCCCCCTCTTTTTTTTGTCTCAATGAACCCGACGAGGTAATGGTATAATGTCTTATTGTAATGTTCTTTGACCTGAGATGACGATGATTATGTGTTTTCGTTCTTTTTATCCTTGTGTTCTTGTGTTCTCTCCTAATCGATGCCGAAAAATCCAATGTTAGAGTGTTTCGGGGGCTAAGTTTAACAACCATTTCACCTTTTACGTCTCTCTTGCTGTCTCTCGCTCTGCCTTTTCTCTGTTCTATGATCTAGCAAGAAAAAGATGAGTGCGGGTCAAAACAGATTCAGATATGTGCTCAGTGAGGTGGCCTAAGAACCACGTTCTGTGAAACAGGCCAAGGGAGGCATTCCAGTCTCGAATCACAATGAAGTGGAGAACGGCAGACGCACAGTAAAGAGTCGAAATTTGAGATCCATATTAGTCTATGAGGAAAAAATGCGACATAAAAACGGAGAGAACTCACGAACGAGTGTGCATGTCAAAAACGTGTGTAGCACCTCACATTTTTGCTCTTTTAGTTTTACCTCACAAAATATATTTTAGCATAAACGAAGAAGGACAGCATTTCTTGTCTACCAAGTTATGTCCGTCTCTAATCTGCAGGTTTAGGAGTTTAAATTCTACCATAAAAATAAGCCCCACACACACACACACACGCACTCGCTCACACACACACTCAGAGTGAATCACTGATATTCACAGGCACCAGCATGAAGGTGCGTCAACATGACGGTAATATCACCAGCTGATCGGCACTATGCACTATCTACATAAACGCACACACAAACACACAACCCCACTCTTATCTTCCTTCCATCAGCATAAACACACTATCCATTTTTTCGGTGCTATCTGTTTCAAATCTGCTCGCACACAAAATATTTCCATATTCAAAAGCAAATAGTGGCTGCTTTCGTATCTGAGAGAACGTGAGCGAAGACAAAAACAGAGGAAGTGACTGAACGCTTTCCTCACGCTCGGCCTGCCGTTTTCACGCGCCTCATTCCAGGCAGAACAAACAGAGCTGCTGAGAAATATGGGCGGATGGAAAAATGACAAGACGGGGTAGAGAGAGAGAGAGAGATGGAGGAGATGAAAAGATGAGAAGGCTGGAAGACTTTGTGTTTTTCTTTCTTCTTCTCTCTCTCACACACAAACACACACACAACTTTATCCACGTCCTCCCTTCTTCCTTCCCCACATCTGCAGGATCTCTCTAAACACACATGGCAGCCATGACAGGAAAGACCACTCTCCCCCCGGCTGAGAGCATCTTTCACCTCAACATCGTGCCAGTCCACGTTACACCATACCACACCACAGTTGTTGTATATTAAAATACACACATAAAGATTCAGATATCTAAAACATATGTATGCATATTTATCTGTAAATGTATTTAATTGTGAGTATTTACTTGTTCTAAAGTATTAATCTATGTCATAAAATTATAAATTACGACAAATGTGTGATAAAATGAAAGTAATATCTTACTTGTCGAAAGATGCTTGAGATTTGTAATTTTTTAAAGATAAACAGGAATATTTAATATTAATAACAATAATATGAATAAACAATTTGGTGGAAATAACTTATATTTATGTGTTAAAACATATATTCCTTAAAATGTTCATGTATAATTACTACAATAAAAATAATACTTTTAAAAATGAAAATAATTATATTCATTTTATTTTATGTATTTTTTTTTTTTTATGGCATTTTTCTTTAAATATGAAAACACATATTTGACTAATTAACGGTTGAAGCTGTGAAAGTTTCACACACACGCACACTCACCTGTAGCAGTGTTCCGTGGATGTGGTTGTGCTGAGTTGCCGGGCTGGCCGGGTGGGTTAAGGGCTTTTCCTATAGGTCCGAACGTGTGGAGGAACTTCTAGTCACGGGGATTTGGTTCGGAACCAGAGCTCTAGCGCTATCTCACGTGGTAGCGACATACTGTCGAGCGAAAGACCTACAACACGCACACACGCACACACACACACAACGGAATACACTATATATACAATTTGTAATAATGTCGTAATGATCTAGATTATCTACTAAATGATACGAGATCACATCTCATACAGGGCTTAAAGGTTTACCATCTTTTCCCTTTTACTCATTTACAGTGTGTACTAATAACTAATTCAAGTGCAGGCTCCTCTCAGATGAGGCTCAGCCCCAGTGTGTGGTCACTTGGACAGGAAACATTCAGTCTGGGGTCAGGAGAACGCCAACGCATTTTTCCACTGTTAAATCATTTATATTCAAAAATTCAAGCTGGTTTTCCCCTTTGAGCATAAACATGGAGGCAGTGTGTGAGTTACTGTGCAGTAAGCAGTCTGGAAGTTATGCAAGAGCTACTGTGAGGTGTGTCTGAGGAGGGGGCCGTGGGCAACATTAGAGCTAATTGATGAGAAACTGCTGTAAAGACATGTGGGGTGCAGGGGCCCACCATCTATACACACACACACACACACACACCATTAAAAGCACCATGTGCTGCACCACCCCACCCCAGACCAGCAGAAAGAGAGGGAGAGAGAGATGGAAAGAAAGAGAGAGAGATGAAAAGAAAGAGAGAGAGATGGAGAGAGAGAGAGATGGAGAGAGAGAGATGGAGAGAGAGAGAGAGATGGAAAGAAAGAGAGAGAGATGGAGAGAGAGAGAGAGAGGGAAAGAGAGAGACTGTGAGATGGAGAGAGATGCGAGAGAGAGAGAGAGAGAGAGAGAGAGAGAGATGCTAGAGATATGGAGAGAGAGAGAGATGGAGAGAGAGAGAGAGAGAGAGATGCGAGAGATATGGAGAGAGAGAGAGAGAGTGGAGAGAGAGAGAGAGAGAGAGAGAGAGATGGAGAGAGAGAGAGAGAGAGAGAGAGAGAGATGGAAAGAGGAAGAGGGAGAGAGAGAGAGATTTGGACGCTGCTCAGGATAAGAGTGTCTGCTAAATGCCATAAATATAGAGAAAGAGTGAGAAAGAGACATGGAAAAAGACAAAGAAAGAAAGGAAGAAAAAGAGATATGGAGAGATAGGGAGACTGGGTCTCACCACCACAAAATCAAATCAGGGCTGTGGAGCAGCCACACGACAACGTGAGACGGAGCAGGGGAATAAAAATCAAAGCCACTGATCAATAACATGGGCCAGAACACAGCGGAACATCACCGGCTGTGAGGAGATAAACGGATTTACTGATGAACGAGCCACAGGGAGAAACACGTAACGTGAGAAACGTGCTCCAGCGAGACACACGAGGTTAGAAACGGCGGCCAGAGATGAGTGAGAGAATGAAACGTAAGAATGAATGAATGAGTAAACAAAAGTCATGTGAGACGTGATGAAGTGCATTACTAAACCCAAGAGATAAGAGGGTTGTGTGAGGAAACAGGCTGTTTAGACACATGGCCTCTCACCTGCTGGGCTCAACTTCCAGCAGACGCAAGCCAACACACACACACACACACATCCCAGCATGGCAGGAGTCAGTCCTAACAAACCTAGCTCTCTCACACACACTAAATTCAGACATCACAGCACAAAGCCAGTCTTTACATGTGTAGCTCATGACCCACACACACACACACACACACGCACATACATACATACACACATACACACATACACACCTGTTGTAGTTGGGGACATGCAACTACTACAACACATGTAACCTTTGATATAACTAAAATAACATACACAAAAAAGGTGAACACACACTCCTTTAACCTCTGTCATTCACACATCCACTCATAATAATCAATCTGCACAAGCAAACTACACAGCAGAGGCCAAAAACACACACCAACACACACCCCCACCCTAATAACCAACACATTCTCCTCCTCCTCCTCCTCCATCTCGCCCCCTTCTCGGGCCTCATATGCTACCTATCAGCACTAATTTGTCTCATTAAAACTCTTTGGAGAGGAAACGTCAGTTTGGAGGGATGTAATTTTAGAAACACAGCCGGCCGGGTCGAGCCATCCGGCCTGGTTCTGTCTCGGCGTGCCATTACGGTTCGCCCACCATCTGGCCCTGACGTTTCCGGTCCAGTTCCACCTCCCCCCAACCCAATCACACACAAACATACACACATTCCTCCTCCGCCCTGCAGCCTTCAAACCACCCTCCTCCCTTCAAAAAAACATACTGAACTCTCAGGCCAAAACTGAAGAGACCCGAACAGAAAGGGCCCGGATCCAGCTCGAGTTAGACAGCGCTCAGGGAGACTTTTCCCGACTCCAACAAAACGTTCATACCCTGAACGTGGTATAGCATGAAGTGAAGTGGATGGAAAATCAGAGCAGGCCAGCTGTTTTCTGAACATGAACCGTGATCAGGTTTGCGCATTGTTTATATAAAACTCCAACACGTCTGTGGACCCACAGGAGAAATTGGTCCATTTCATGCCACGAACTGGAACACATGTTTGAGCTGATGGCTGCTGAATGCGGTCTGCAATTCCAGTTTCGATGTGGGGAAATTCGCACACTTCCTCAAACGTGTGGCTATAAATTCTTACCGCTTGATGGAGAAAAAAATAAGAAGCTGCATTTTAACACAATTCCCCAGATAGTTGCTGCAAAATCTGCCGTATTCTTCCTTAGAGCCGGGATGCCATTAAAAACAATGTAACCTTATCAATCACAGCTAGGACTGGACTGTATGACCAAGATAGGTCCAAACTTAGGCCTGTTTATCTGACTAAAGCCTGGTTTTATGAATCTGATGCACTTATACTTAACACATGCCTTAATTGCAGCTTTCTGTAACTTAAGTCTGGTTTAGGATAATGTTTCAGAGGGAGCTACCGCGCGGTATATCCCAAAAACCAATACAGACGCAGTGAAAAAGGCTACTTTTTGTCCCTAATAAATGTTTACGGGCATGTGCTAAGCATAAATCAGGCTTCAGTCGGAGGTACTGGTGAAAGTTTGGGCCAAACTTGCTCATACAATGATAAATAGCGTGTTAAAGTTTCCAGATTAATGCACATGCGCTAACATTCCCGGTCCTACTCTAGACTATTCACCGCGTCTCAGTTTCAAGGATGAATCTACAGGTACGGGACTATTAGACCACAGCTGACCCGATGGCATGCGCCAGTGCAAGATTTAGGACAGTCAACACGTCCATACATGTCCAGCCAAAAATGTTTCTTACGTCAATATTTGATGACAAACTGGACCTGGTAAGAGATGGATTTTAGGGTCTAACTGTCCAATCAAGTGGTTCTGTGAGCTGTACTAAAGATGGCACCAATCCAGGGTGCGTTTCCCAAAAGCAACATAGTTGTTTTGTTGTTAGCGCACACAAATTGTCATGCATCGGAGGTGACACTGCGTAAAACCGGGTTCACTGTTCGACATTTGTGTTGATTCATACATACTGATATGACAATGAACAGAAAAAGCAACGCAACACACTACAACCCCATAAGCAAATCACATGATTATAATGTTTCTTAACACCACCAGCTCTCATTGTAATCTCTGTGTTAAAGGAGGTTTTAGCGCCGCAAGATTAGATTAGGGACCGTCACAAAATTACAGAACTGTGTTTAAACGAATTATTGAGATGTTGATATTGAAACCAGTATTAAAAGTCAAGTATTTCCAAGGCATTGTAACAATCACAGACATGTACTCAGACATTTGTTAAAGGATTATTTTCTGCTTGAAAAAGATGGATAATCTGATTTGTATGGCATCGGCGGATATCCAAATTTACAATATCGTATCGACATAAAAGGTATCGTACATGCTTAGTGTGTACACCACTTGAAACTAAGTCCAATCCTCAAACATCAAAGCCAAACTCTTACTCTCATTTCTGAACAGCTCTACGACAGGCCATGAGCAGTAACTTCACAACGCAAACTTACTGCTATATACAATGCCCGGTCAAAAAAAAAAAAGTCACACACTCTAACATTTCGTTGGACCGTCTTTAGCTTTGATTACAGCATGCATTCGCTGTAGCATTGTTTCAATAAGCTTCTGCAATGTCACAACACTGATTTCCGTCCAGAGTTTCATTAATTTTTTGCCAAGATCTTGTAGTGATGATGGAAGAGTCGGACCGCTGCGCAAAAACTTGTCCAGCACATCCCAAAGATGCTCACGGGTTAAGGTCTGACGAGGTTGTGGTGACCAATCCATGTGTGAAAATGACGCCTCATGCTCCCTGAACCGCTCTTTCACAGTTTGAGCCCGATGAATCCTGGCATTGTCATCTTGAAATACGCCTGTGCCATCAGGGAAGAAAAAATCCACTGATGGAGTAATCCTGGCTATTCATATTCCAGGTAGTCAGCTGACCTCATTCTTTGGGCACATAACGTTGCTGAACCGAGACCTGACCAAGTAATTATCCAATGGGAGGCTCTTACCTATTTGCTTAGTTGAATCCAGGTGGTGACCTTTTTGGCCGGGCAGTGTATGAGTGTCTTTGGTCTTTAACTAGACACAAGTTGGAGCTACAAGGAACAAGTTTCCACCATCGAGCAAAGCCTTCATTGTGCAGATCAAATCCTGAAGCTGATCTCAAAACTCAAAGCCCATCTGTTATTAGTATACGTTTAGGACTTGGCAGAAGCAGGAACTCCACGACCACAACATGAGGGAAATGGAATGTGTAATAAACAACTATTTTCCATGTTATGGAGCCCAGGATTAAGCACAGGTGATGACCATACAATTGGTACAAGTTAACAGACCACTCTTAGCCTTCTTAACTGTACAATAACAAGGTGAAGCTTGAAAGTATAATATTCTAAAATGCAGCTGCACACCCACCAAGCAAACCCTACAATCATCAAGACTGGGGATGTTGGAACCTCATGGCATATTATCTAATCTATTACTTACTACTCAGGGCGCAAGCACGGGTCTTCTGGCGGACCTAATGACCTAAGAGTCATGGTAGGATGTGTTATAAACAAATAATTTCAATATTACTTCCATAGATTTCAACCTACACAGCAGCTAAGCGGAGTTATGAGGTACAACGTTCCAAAAATGGGGTCTGAGATGCACACCATCAAGCAAACCTCTTAATCATGAAGATCACAACTTCAACTAAGGGTGTTTTACGTGATATGTAACACGCCAAACTTAACTCGACACCTCTTTGTGGTCTCAGTCCGTTCGCTTCAAGTCCGGTGAGCATGGTTCGCTTATTTCAGACCTTATGAACACAAGAGCTCCTGTCTGCCCGACGGTTTTGCCCCCTAGCCTTACATGCAGATTACATTGCCAGCCCCGACACTAGAAGAAAAAATTAAGGGTAAGTGTTGGACGGGACTAGTGTGGTCCTGAGGAGGGGACTACTACACTTCTGGAAATATGGAGAGAACATAGCCAACTACTTACAACGCACAGCCAATAGCTACCACATGAAGACAAGTATAGCAGCAGCCATCTTGTTCGAAGTGAAAACTACCCAGAATGCAAAGCAGTAAAGGATTGAGGCTTTTAAATGACCAGAAAGAGAACCGAGTCCCTTTCAAATGAACTCACAGTGTGAACATAAAAAGAACCGAGTTCCCTTTCTGTTGGTCCACTTTTTGGACCACGGTTCCTTTAAAGAGGACTATATATGAGTCTCTTGTAGTGTTGTAGTGTCATAGGATGTTTTCACATATAGTCCTCTTTACAGGAACCGATGGGGCCTCAGTCCTTTTTCTGTTCCTACTTAATTCTTATGGAGCTCTTATACCCCTTTTCCACTGCTCTGGTTCCTGTGCCGGTTCCGTGCCAGTTCTGCACTTTTCCACAGAACAGAAACTGGTGCCGGTGCCCTAAAACCGGCTCCGAACTGACCCCTAAACTTTGCTGGTCTAGAAGCGAGAACCCGTGACGTCACGAGAGGTCCGGTAACATGGAGCGAGGAAGAAATTAAAGCTCTTAGCAATATGGACGTCCAGATTCAGCAGAAATTGGAAAGTGCACAAAAAATTTAGAAGGCATTTGAAGAAATAAGGGAAAAACTAAAATTGTAGGTTTCTGTATTTAACAACTGCTTCGCTTTAGGTGGCGTGACCAGACGACATCATGCGGCTCCCTACCGAGCTCCCTGGTGAGTGTGTGGGTTGCTCCTCGGGCTGGTTCTCAGTTCAGCACCAGTCGAAAGCACCAGAACCGGCACCAGCACCAGTGTAGTGGAAAAGAGGGTATCAGACCTTAATGCTTTGCATTCTGAGTAGTTTTTACTTTGAACAAAACTGTCGAAGCTAACCAGGAGCGCTTTGTGTTCATAAGGCCCAAGTTAAAACAAACTGCAAGCACCGACTTAAAGCGGTCCGGACTGAGACCACCTCCCGATGTGGTTCGTTTCGTTTCAGAGGGGTTTGAGTTCGTTTAGCGTGTTCTCATGTTGGTAAAAAATGCTGACTAAACGATCTGAGTTCGCTTTGAGGGCTGAAATGGACCAAGTGTGAAAACACCCTAAGAAACATTTTTTTAAATCACAGTCAGGACTTATGACGTCTTTCCAGACTGATATATTAATACAGTACTTTTCATCACTCCAGACTGGTGTGGATCTGGCAGCAGCAGGTCTGAAGCTGGTGGTAGGAGACAGGGGGTCTGATTAGGATCGGCCTCCCAGACACGTACACACACCCGGGGGAAGAAGAGAGGGGAGGAGTAGGACTCACGCAGCCAGGACGGGGCTAAATTTAACATCCCCTACATGTGGGCTTCATTTGGGTGGATGTGCTCGCATACCTCCACTGACAAGAAGCAGGCAGTAAGACCTTTCCAGCCTCAGAGCTCAACTCAGGAAATGCTTCAGGGCCAAAAAAGCCAAAAGTACTCCAACTATGAATTAAAGACCATTAGGACTGGTCATATATCAAGTGTCAAGATATGAGCAATATCCTCTAATGCATCATTTGAAAATAAAATTATGATCACATTTAGATTTTAAAAGGTATCAGTCCTCACTGGGACTAAAATCTGATTTCTGCTTTACAAATGACCATGGTGCTCATATTAGGCTAAGGTTATAACATATACAGCGATCAGCCATAACATTATGACCACCAAGAAGAAGCATGAATAATGTTGATTATCTAGTTACAGTGGCACCTGGCACTGAGTGTCTTATAGTAAGCAGCAAGTGAACTTATTGTTCAACAAGTTGAGGTGTTGGAAGCATTAATAAACAGGTAAATATCAAGATTTAAAACATTGATATATAAATGGTGATGATCACAGACGAGCAGGGTCAGAGCTTTTGCAGAGCAGTTTGCAGTGGTCAGGAGTAGAGATTGACCGATATTGTTTTTTTCAGGGCCGATATCGATACAGATTGTTGCTAGTTAACGGGACCAATAACCGATATTTGGAACTTACATACAAAAAAAGAGAAAATCTCTGTCAAATTTTTTATTTTTACCAGCACCAAGCTCTCTCCTCTTCTCTGTCTTGGAGCTTCACGCTCAGAGACTTTTGTGGGCGGGGCATAAAATGAAGCAGCCATTGTAATTGTAATATCGGTGATAGTCAATTATACACAAACTGCCTAATATCGGCCTCCAATAATCGGCCCAGCTAATAACTGGTCGACCCTTAGTCAGGAGCTACCTAAAATTTTGGAGAAAGGAAAACTGTTAAACTGGTCACAGGCTGATGGACAGTCAAGGTTCACTGACGCATGTGAGGTGAAAAGGCTGGCCCATGGTACTGGAATAGAAAGATGTGAGAAAACAGTGCATCATAGTTTGATATGTACGGAGCTGCGTAACCACAGACCTACTCAATATTACGTGGGCGGCCAGAGAGAACCTCTGAGTTTGTGCCTTCAGTAAGACTGAGAGATAAAACTGAAACTTCATGAGTGGGGCAGTTGGTAGCATAACGGTTAGGGAGTTGGCTCCCGTGATTGAAAGGTCACTGGTTCAAGTCCTGGACCGGTAAACGTAGCACTGAGATACAGAGGAGCAAGGTACCGTCTCCAAGCACTGCTCCCGGTTGCTGTTAAAAGGCTGCCCATCACCCTTCATGGATGGGTCAAATGCAGAGGTCAGAGGACGGACAGAGCCTCACCACACATCATGGCCTGCGTACGAGTATTTACAGCATTTGGCAGACTCTTATCCAGAGAGACTTAAATTTCTTAATTTCAGGGACAAGCCCCTTGAGAGCAAATCTTCTAGGGTTAAGGGAAAAGGTTAGGGTGATTCGAACTGACAACCTCTTGGTCCAAAGGCGAGTATCCTACCACTAGGCCACCAATACCTAGTTTACCTACTTATTCTAAGGCTGGACCTAAAACTGATGATCCTCACCTTTAAGTGACATCAAATTAGACATTTTAAGCCCCAAAATGGGTTCTCATACAGCAGACATGAGTTTGATGCCAAGTTTGGTATAAAATACAAGTTAAATGAAAAAAATAAGTGTGAAATCGCGCTTGGTGGTCATGCTACTAAAGTAGTGAGTGAGTGTGTATGTGTGTGTGTTTTCATGCATGCCACCGGATCTCATAGCACAGACTCTCCTCCTCACTGTCCTGAGTTATCTGCATTCCAGCTGGAGGCCTTGGCCCGATTCATGTTTTCTCTCATCCACTCTGTTCCAGGCACCGTGGTCTCTCTCACTCACCCACACAGATACACACTATTTCACAACACTGCTAAGCAAAAGAATAGGCACTGACGCATCAAAATCATAACAGGACAAAACTAAAGGCTCCAAAAAGACACATTATTCCCAGGAAGCCCTCAAAAATTCCTGCAAACTAACAGTAACCCAGACACACACTCGCTGTCTCTGCAAATTTATCGGTCTATATTGACCTGGGCTCTCACACAATATGATAAGCGTACTGAGTGAACTGATGAACCTGGCTTGACTAATTCCCTCAATGTGTGTGTGTCCCAGACTGAAGCACAAGTACACAGATAGTACACAAACAAATCATGTCTTCACAATTACACACCCATTTTACGAGGCAGCCCCAAAGGGTTTTTCTGTTATAAATGTCATGACTTATGACTGGACAGGCCAGTATTTAAATCCCACAGTACATATGAAATATTTACACATAAATGAAGCTAACTGCAACCTAAAACACTTAAGTCCACTGTTATGGAGACGTCAGTATCTCCTGCATCGCAGTAAATCTGCAGTATTTATCCAAACCTGCACTGCCCGGCTCCCTCAACATCAGAACATATCTGTTCCTCTATCAGCTGGTACAGAGTGTTCCAAAAGATAATCTGTGTAGGTGTGTGTGTACACACTCACATACGTAGGAGGGTGTGTGTGTGTGTGTGTGTGTGTGCAGGCTGTGGATAAGTACTTCAGTAGCATTAAGGGGAACAAATGACCTTATTATGCTGCAAAAATGCAAACCACTGCGGGAAACACAGTAGAATATTTTAAAATAAAAAATATATGTTTAATTTTTATAAAACACTTTTATTAGTGTCTTGTTGAAACTAGGCTTGTGTGTGTGTGTGTGAGTGAGTGTGAGAGAGAGAGAGAGAGAGAGAGAGAGATAGGAAAAGGCAGACCAACAGAGTGAGAAAGAAACAGACAGAGATAAAGATATGGATGGATGGATGGATGGATGGATAGAGAGGGATGGATGGAGATATGGATGGATGGATGGATGGATAGATGGAAGCATGGATGGATGGATAGACAGAGATATAGATAGATAGGCAAACACAGAAAACCAGTGTGACAGACACAGAATGAAAGACAAATAAATAGAAACGCAGAGACAGAGAGAGAGAGAGGGTGGGAGTGGGAGAGAAAGAGAGAGAGTGAGCGTAGAGGGAAAGAGAGAGAGTGGGAGTGAGGGAAAGAGAGAGAGAGTGAGCGAGGGAAAGAGAGAGAGTGAGCGAGGGAAAGAGAGAGAGAGTGAGCGAAGGAAAGAGAGAGAGAGAGTGAGTGAGGGAAAGAGAGAGAGTGAGAGGAGTGAGGGAAAGAGAGGTGGAGGAGTGAGCGCAGGGAAGAGAGAGAGTGAGCGAGGGGAAAGAGAGAGAGTGAGCGCAGGGGAAAGAGAGAGAGAGAGTGAAAGGGAAAGAGAGAGAGAGAGTGAGCGAGGGAAAGAGAGAGAGATGCACACAGAGAAAGACAAAAGTCATAGACGCAAAGACACACACAGACAGATACATAGAGACAGACAGACAGACAGACCGAAAAGACAGAGAAAGAGAAATAGAGAGAGTTATAGATCACTTATGTTACATCTATAACAGTGTGTATACAGTGTGTGTGTGTGTGTGTGTGTCCCGAGCCTAAATCTGCTTCCTTCAGGTCACGACAGATGCTTGTAGAACATGTTCCAATAATAATATTTTTCCCAAAAGGCTGAACACTGTAATAACTCAGATAAGAGGCGGTGTGGGAGCTGCTTTACTCCGCAGGAACACACAGTGTCTGTCTGGTCTCTGCACGAGGTAGAAGCACCACAACACACACACACACACACACTTACACAGTTTCACATGGTGAAGGCCTTGATTAACACACAGGTACGCAACGCAAGGCCTCCACACTGCACTCTCATTTTCATGACCACTTCCAAGTCTCAGACAGGGTTGGGAGATGTGTTTACATCAGTGTGTGTGTGTGTGTGTTTTGTGTGTGTTTGCGGCATTATCCACACCTAAACAGACCAAATGTTCTCACCTGAAAAGTGAACACTGTGTTCTATAAACTTTTTCCACTAATAACTGCAAATTTTATTTAAAAACTAAAAGCAAAACTTCCCATTAGTTACTGAACAAAGTTAGAAGCAGAAAAAATGGGTAGATTTTGGGAGAGAAAATAAACTGCATCTGCATCAGGACTGATTAAATAAAAATGCGTCATGAAATTAGAGCATTTCAAATAAGAATGTTCACGTATTTAAGGGGGTGTTCTTGTGTGTGTGTGTTTATTCATTCTTTTATGTGTGTTTGTTTGCGTTCCTGCTCATTTGCTCTGGTTTCTGGGCTGTGTGTGTGTGTGTGTGTGTATGTGTGTTCTTCCTTCAACCTGATGATGAAGGCCTGAACAGATAAGGCCGAGAGGAGAGTTGATCCATCCATTGGTGAAGGAGACGCCCAACACCAGCAGCAGCAGGAACACACTGCTGCAGCTTCACATGCCCCGACCACTGAGGGAGAGAGGAGAGAAGGAGGGAGGGAGGGAGAGGAAAGTAGGGGAAAGGGAGGGAGAGAGAGAGAGGGAGGGGGGTGAGAGAGAGAAGGAGAGATACAGGGGAAGGTTTGGAGGAAAAGACAGGGAGGATGGTGCAAAGAGAGAGGGAGCAAGAGAAAGGAGGGAGGGAAGCAGCGGAGATGATAGAGGGTGATGGAGGAGGGAGGGGGAAGAGGAGATGAAAGACGGACAGGAAGAAAGAAAGGAAGGAAGAGAGAAAAGACGGAGGGGAGAGAGAAATGGAGGAGAATGAGAGAGAGAGAGAGAGAGAGAGGGAGGGAGGGAGAGACAGAAAAGACAGAGGAGGGAGGATGACAGAATAAAAGAGGGAGAAAGGTAGGGGACGGAGAGGAGCTAGAGGAAAGAAAGAGAGGGAGAGAGGGAGAGAGAGATGGAAGGTAGGAAAGAGACAAAGAGAGGGAGGGGGAGAGACAGGTAGTGAGGGGAGGAGAAAGGGAGGAGGAAAAGAAAAGAAAAGAGAGGAAAAAGAGCAAGGAAGCACAGGACAGGGGAAAGAGAGAAAGAGAGGGGAGGAGAGAAAGAGGGTGTGGAGGGAGAGAAAGAGGAGTGAGGAGGGAGGGAGGGGAGAGAAAGAGGAAGGGAGGAGGGAGGGAGGGAGAGAAAGAGGGAGGAGGGGGGGAGGGAGGAAGGGGGAGAGAGGGAGAGAAAAAGGAGTGAGGAGGAGGGAGGGAGAGAAAGAGGGAGGGAGGGGAGGGAGGTGAAGGGGGAGAGAGGGAGGGAGAGGTGGCACCTTCACTGTCTCTGATGAGCTCTGACTTCAGTAAAATGAGCTGCGAACAGGAGAAGGTGTTGCTGTGAGCCTTCACTCTCTCTCTCTTTTTCACATCTCTTTCTTTCTCTCTCTCTGTGTGTGGAAAGAGCGAACGCATGCCAGAGAGTACATTTGAAAGCACTGGCAAAGTCCAACTGGAATAACTGCATCATTCATTCTGACACACACACACACACACACTTAAGCTCACACTCCCTCGCCAACGCATGCACCCGGACCATTTATCCATGTCCGCTTTCCAACATCACATGGCCGGAGTACCTATAGAGCAGAAAGAGAGAGAGAGGGAGGAGGGAGGGAGGGAGGGGAGAGGGAGAGAGAGAGGGAGAGAGCGAGAGAGAGAGAGGGGGAGAAAGAGAGAGAGAGCGAGAGGAGAGAGAGAGAGAGAGAGAGAGAGAGGGTGAGAGAGCGAGAGAGAAAGAGAGAGAGCGTAGGGAGAGCTAGGGAGAGAAGGAGAGAGAGAGGAGAGAGAAGGAGAGACAGGGAGGGACAGGAGAGAGAGAGAGAGAAGGAGAGAGGGGGGAGAGAAGGAGAGAGAGAGGGGAGAGAGAGAGACTGAGAAAGAGAGAGAGGGAGAGAGAGAGAAGAGACAGAAGGAGAGAGAGAGGGACAGAGAAAGAGAGAGAGAAGGAGAGAGAGAGAGAGAGGAAGAGAGAGAAGGAGGGAGAGAGAGAGAGGAGAGCGGGAGAGCGAGCGAGAAAGAGAGCAAGAAGGAGAGAGAGAGAGAGAAAGAGGGAGGGAGGAGGAGAGAGAGCGAGAGAGAGGAGAGAGAGAGAAAGAGGGAGGGAGGAGGGGGGGAAAAGAGGGGAGGGGAGGGGAGAGGGAGAGGGGGGAGAGGGAGAGGGAGAGGGAGAGGGAGAGGGAGAGAGAGAGAGAGAGAAAAGGAGAGAGAGAGAGATAGAGAGAAGAAGCAAAAGTGCATTCAAAAACAGAAGGAAGATTGTTAGGGCTCCATGATTCAGAAAATCTCACGATTCGATTCCGATTCTTGGGCTCACGATTTAATTTAAAATCGATTCACAATTCACAAACAATTCATGATTCAATTTTTTGAGTTACTTTTCCCATTTGACTGTAGCAGATCAACAACTAAAATCACACTGAATCAAATGTAGTTTACTTAACGTGATGCATATGTACGCACACTGACTGCATTACTGTCATGCACACACTCCACATGACCGCCTGGGTAACCCTGGAAGTGACTGCCGGTGGACCAGAAGTGACGGCGGTAAGCAGGAAGCGATCGTCGGCCGCGTTACAAATGGAGCTAAGCTACATGCTAACGCCGCTCAGTCACTATTGAGTCCCATGAGCGAGCCAACTGATCTGTGAGTACTCCAGAGGATCAAGTTCTGAAGCTCCTTTACTGTGTGTGCATCATCCAACACGGATAATCCAGGTGGGATATCTTAATTCAGTCATTTTGAGCGTTTGTAGAGTAAAGTGCGTGTGGTTACCAACCTCTTTGCGTTCACTCTGCATTTGGGTTTACCTCAACGCGCTACAAGGTTTCTCAGGAAGCCAGCCAAATCTGCCCGGAGCTCTATCCGGGCAGATTTCGACACAGCGCCATTTACAGGATTGACGAGTTGAACTCGCGTCGGGGGAAATTTAAACTAGTGCTGTTACGTTAATTTAAGAATATGAAAACAATTTTTGGAATCCATGAATCGATTTTGAATGGACAAAGAATTGTGATGCGATTCAGTTATTTTGTACACTCCTAAAGTTTGTCTCACTGCATCATGAGACTGTGTGTGTGTGTGTGTGTGCATGCGTGCAGAAACAAACAAAACACACTAAACTGCACCCTGTGGACTCATCATCCCCCCACGCTTGGCCGCCAGTCTTATTCACAAAGCTCATTTCCCATGGAAAAGCCGTTCAAACGCCACAAAAACCCCCACACAGTCGCTCCAACGCAACCGACCGCACGCCAACAAGCCTTAATCTTCAGACTCGACCATTATGAAATCTCCCGTATACACACCGGGGGTCTGTCACGTTCACATCGGTCTTTACCACACTCCAAAAGTTGTTTATTATTATTATTAAACACTAGATTCAGTTGTTGAGAGAAAAAATATGTTTTTGTAAGTCACTCAAACACCGGCGTTGACCAAAATTCCATATTTCCCACAATCCCCCACACCACCTCGATCGATGCTGGCGGTCCGGGGACGCTAATAACTTCCCTGCGAGGTTTTGGAGGCTTGTCAGACATGTCTGGGCCGTGGGAAAGTAAAGATTTTCGACTTTCGGCAAAAGGCCCGAAGCAGCAGACGTTTTGGAACGATGGAGAAAACAGTAAGATAAAATTGACTCGAGGGCAGCTCGGCGTTTAGAGACAGACGGAGGAATTAAATGAGGGGACACGGAGGAGGAGGATGAAGATAAGGGAGTGTGGTCAGGATCCGAAACGGGCTCCTTTTCCCACACGCTGTCCATTTATCGGTACTATCTGAGGTAGGAAGCTGTCCAGCAGTGCGGTCAGCCGGGCTTAATAAGCCACACAAATGAGCTCCATTTAAAAAGGCCTGGAGAACAGAGGAGGAGGGTGAGAAGATGAAGAGGAAGATGAAGGCCTGGTCTTCTCCTCTGGGGGCCACGAGTTGACCTGAAGAGCTGTGGAAATCCCCCCCAACACTGTCCACATTCACAAAACAGGGGGAGAAAATGCACACCAAAAGGATGTGTACATATGTAGAATAACACGCAGAGAGTCTCACCTCACGACGGAATTTGCAGCTTCCTCGAGCTGACCGAGGAGGAAGGGATAAAGGGCAGGAAAACGGGTGAAGAACTCCCGGCCTGTCATCCTGAAAGAGAGAGAGATCCAGAGAGAAGGAAAGAAAGACAGAACGACAGTATTACTGTTATTATTTAATGGGGTTTTATTATAGCAGCAAAGTGGACAGACATATAAAAGTAAGGTCAAAAGGCAGAGAGAAAGACATGTTTAGGAGGATGAGTGGGGAAGAGGAAGAAAGAGAGAATACAGGGGCTGAAAAAAGGGAGGGAGAGAGGGATGAGAGAAGCAGACATATATCGGTAAAAGGTAGATGGGAAAAGAGAGGCAGAGAGAGAGAGAGAGAGAGATGAGCGGAGCCACTCCAATTTAGAAGGAATGAGAGGCAGAGAACGAGAAGGTTACAGCAGCAGAGAGACAGACGAAAAGGCAGACGGTAAGACGGAAACACAGAGAGAAAGAGAATCAGAGATGGAGAGAAAGAGAGGGAGAAGGGGGGGATAAGAGAGAAGAAGAAGAGAGAGAAGTATTATGATTGTTCTTGCTATTTTTGTTAAGAAGGAAAGAGAGAATGTGAGGGAGGGAGGAAGGGGGAGAGGGAGAGAGAGAAATGGGGGGAGAGAGGGAGAGAAGGGTAGGGAGTGAGAGAAAGGGAGAGAAGAAAAGGGGGAGAGAGAGGAAGGGCAGGAACAATAAAGTGAGGGAGCGAGCGAGGGAGCATGAGATAGGGCAAGAGAGAGAGGGAGAGAGGATGGGAAGGATGAAAGACAGAAAGAGAGGGAGTGCGGGAGGGAAAGAGAGAGAGAGATGAATGGATAGATAGAAAGAGAGGGAGGAAGGGAGAGAGGGAGGGAGATGGAGAAAGAGAGAAGGAGAGATGGAGAGCGGGAGAGATGGGAGAGAGAGATGAAGAGAGACAGAGATGGAGAGATCGAGAGAGATGAGGGAGAGATGGAGAGATGGAGAGAGAGATGAGAGAGAGAGATGGAGAGAGATGAAGAGAGACAGAGATGAGAGAGAGAGATCGAGAGAGGGAGGGAGAGAGAGAGAGATGGAGAGAGAGAGAGATGGAGAGAGAGATGAGAGAGAGAGATGGAGAGAGATGAAGGGAGAGAGAGATGAAGAGAGAGAGAGATGGAGAGATCGAGAGAGGGAGAGAGACAGAGATCGAGAGAGAGAGATGAAGAGATGGAGAGAGATGAGAGAGAGAGATGGAGAGAGATGAAGAGAGAGAGAGATGGGGAGAGAGAGATATGGGGAGAGAGAGAGAGAAAGAGAGAGAGATGGAGAGAGAGAGATGGAGAGAAATGAAGAGAGAGATGAAGAGAGAGAGAGATGGAGAGAGAGTGAGATGGCAAGAGAGAGAGAGAGATGGAGAGAGATAAAGAGAGAGAGAGATGGGGAGAGAGAGAGAGATGGAGAGAGAGAGAGATGGAGAGAGAGAGGTCGTATTTGAGGAAACCCTGTGGCAGTAAATAAAGGAGTAAATAATGAGTGGGATATTAGAGATAAGAGTGAAGCTGGTGAGAGTCAAACTTCCTTCCCAGCAGCAGCTGCAGCAGCAACGCCGGGTTCAGTTCAGGTCTACAGGACTCGGGGCGGCCTGCAGCGTGTCATTAGGGCAGCGGGAGGAAGTGTGTGAGTGTGTGTGTGTGTTTGGTGGGGGGTGGGCAGAGCGCCGGTGTTTGTGTGTACATGCTCACATACGTCTGGCTATCTTTGCCGTGTGGGTACATGTGTGCGTACGGAACCTTTAAAAGGCCTGCTTTGTAAACCACTTCCTAAACGCAGCTCTTTACAGCTCTATAAAGCCCTCATTAAGGCTCTCCGGTCGGGACGGGGCCGATGGTGGAAAACGCCGCCCAAAAGCACCATGGGAATCCCGGCGGGACGCGGCGGCGCGCGACACACGTAAACTTCCTGCTTTTAACCGCGCCAACGTGTTCCGAGGAAGCAGACGGAGCGAAAGCTTTCCAATAAAGTGTTTTTTTTAGCTGTGTTCTGCACAGATTCGAGATTAAGAACGACTCACACTGACACAGACGCAGAGATGTAAAAATACAAAGACACACAGACACAACAATGCACAGAGACGCAAAGATTCATAAAGACGCCGAGAGATGCAGAGAGACACAACAAGGCACACACAGAGATACAACAACGCCAATAGATATGACACACAGACACAAAAGACACACAGAGATACAACAACGCAAAGAGATATGACACACAGACACAAAAGACACACAGAGAGACAAAGAAGCACAGACACAAAGAGCAGTCTGAGCGGCACAAAAACAGCTGCAAAAGACACAAAGAGACACAGAAATGCACAGCTGCACAAAGATGCAGACAAAAAGAAACTCCTGGAAGCAAACACAGAGCGAAAGGTAGAATGCGGAAAAATCACAGATAGAGCAACCCATAGAAAAAGACAAAAAAAGCCACATGAAAACCACAAAAAAAGACTCGCGACAAGCCTTTAAATACTGATAAGTTACAATCACCACTAGATGTAGTATCTATGGGACATCACCGTACCATTAGCGTTGTTATTGTTACTTGCGTACATGTGTAGGAAACCTGGAGCAAGTTTCCTACAAGAAGATTACTACTGCCTCAACAATAAGACACACACCCCAGCCTACAAAAACAGTGTGATGCGAGACTTCTAGGAAACCAAGGTCTAACTTTAACACCCAAACACTTGCGGCTTACACACATGCTGTACACCTATGCACACACACGCACACACTGCACCAGGAAGCTGAGCGTTTTAGCATGTGTGCACAATCACCCTGCATGCTCATAAAACATATGAAATGTCTATATACATACATACACACACACACACTTTACTATCTTTGCAAGGTCCATCCACTGACACTCATAATTAAGATAAATCTCAGATTTTCCTGCCTTTTAGGGGGCAATCAGGTCCTCGCAACTACATCAAAACCTGCCAACACACACACACACAGCACCCCGAGCGTTTTTCAGTAAGGGTGCACTATTCAGGAAAAACTCACCATTCGATTCTGATTCCTGGGCTCACAATTCGATTCATAAACGATTCACAACTAAATTTTTTGACTTACTTTTCCTATTTGACTGTAGCAGTTCAACAACAAAAAAACACACTGAATCAAATGTAGTTTACTAAATGTAATGCATATGTACACACACTGACTGCACTTGCTTCATGCTCACGTAATGGAGGTCTATGGGGCAGTTGGTGGTGTAACGGTAGGGTGTTCGCCCCGTGAGCAGGTCACAGGTTCGAATCCAGGGCTGGTAAAGTTACCACTGAGGTACTCATGAGCAAGGTACCGTCCCCAAGCACTGCTCCCCGGGCGCTTAGCTGCCCACTGCTCCCTCACGGATGGGTTACATGCAGAGGTCACATGTCGTTGTGGTGCACTGTGTGCTGTGGTGTGTTCACAATGACAAATAATCACTCACTTTCACTATCTGAGCATTTCGACATAGCGTCATCAACAGGATTGCCGAGCTGATCTCGTGTCAGGGGAAAAAGTAAACTAAACTAGATTTTGAATTGACATTTTTGCACAATCCTAGTTTTTAACGTGCACATTTACACCCTGTACCCTACTCATGAACCAGTGTTCACACACACATTTTGTTATCTTTGCAGGATTCAGGAAAATCAGGCTTTTCCAAGCACATAAAAACCCACCCACACAAACACACACATTTTACTGTTTTCTGTTAAATCCTTCTGCTGACATCCATAAAGGGACAATAAATCTTAGGTTTTCCTGTCTTTTAGGGGACAATCAGATCCTCACAAACATGCACAAACCTACCCACATGTATACACACACACACAGCTCGCTAATGACTGTTGTGTGCATGTGACGGTTGTCACAGGCGGCATCTGATACGGTGCGAGCCACAGAACACACAGAACATGCATGTCACACGTGCTCACACACAACATTTGCCTATCTGATATGTTTGTTTTCCTAATAGCTGCTCAGACAGCACCAGCTGGCCCAAAACACACAAACAGCTCACCCATACAGAGAGAGCGAGAGAGAGCAAGACAGCATTGGGAAAAGATCAGAGAACTAGGGCTGCACGATACAGCGAAAAATTATCGTCTTTGCTTGATATACAGTTTGAACAGCAATAACTGGTTTATTTGCATGTGCATATTTGCATTCACAAATTATTCGGCCAATCAGATGAAGCCCCGCTGCCCTAAATGCCCACCCACCCACTATGCAGACGCAGTAAAACATCAGATTACGACGTATCAACATGCGTATTTTTCAAAGTTACATCGCCAATTCGAAAAAAATCAAATGAAAAAATTTAACCCTGAGAAACACCCCAAAAACAGCGGAAAAAAACACTCTAACACAGAGACAACTGAACTCTGACGATCGCTGGAGAGAGTGAGGTATCTCACACGGCGGGAGATGTCTACATCCCGGGACCATCCCAACTTATTGCACCACATTCAATGCTAAGTTGCCTGCTGCGCGAAACTGAAACTATTTTTACAAAGACAACACATACAGGACAGAATTACACTCCCAAACACGATAAGCTGTGTTAAGTTTGACGACACATCAACCAGGGGCTATAGCAGACAGTTGGGGCATCTGCTTGGGACCCCTGGACAGTTGGAGACCCCGTGATGTGATTATTTATAACAAAGATACAGTATATGAACACTAGTCGGAGAGGCCCCCTTGTGAATTTTGGTATATGGGCCCAAGAGACTCTAGAATCTCAACAGGAAATGAATTATGATGTAAAAATCCACTGACCTAAACAAGCCAACGGGAAAAATCATGGATTTGCCATGGTATATGCAGATACTCATTCATTCATTTTCCGAACCGCCGAATCCCAATCAGGGTTGCGAGGGGACTGGCGCCTATCCCGGGAACTTACGGGCGCAATGCGGGGACCAACCCTGTGCAGGCGCCGACACACCGCAGGGCACACACAATCACACAATCACATTCAGACCTTACGGTGCCGATTTAGAGTCGCCAGTTAACCTATAGTGCCTGCCTTTGGACTGTGGGAGGAAGCCAGAGCACCCAGAGGAAACCCACACGAACACGGGGAGAGCATGTGAACTCCACACAGCAAGACCCTACGGCCGTCCCCGGGGTTTGAACCCAGGACATTCTCGCTGTGAGGCGGCAGCGCTAACCACTACGCCACCCTGCTGCCCACGCAGGTACTCAAATGTTTTAATTAGGGATGCACCGATCCAACTTTTTCAGTTCCCATACCGATACTGGGGCTTTGGATATCAGCCGATCCAGAGTACTGATCCAATACCAGTTTTTAATGAATAAGTTGTTTATTTCTCTGTGAGCAGGACACTAAGATGACTCTGTTAATCTTAAGGAAATACGCGACTTAAATTCTATGTTCTTAACTAAAACAATGTAATAATTACACACCCATATGTATATGCTAAATTATTTATTGCTAAATTAACATCTGAAAAATTATTTGTTTAAACACAGTTTTAAACACATTGCAAGCGAGAGCTGGTGGTGTTAAGGAAAATAAACAGTATAATCCTGCAATTTGTTTTCGGGGTTGTAGTGTGTTGCATTACTCGTTCTGCTCAGTCATATCAATATGTATAAATGAACGTGAATGCTGAACAATACACCAGCTTTACCTCAGTGTCACTTCCCACGCGTAATGAATTGTGCATGCCCACACACGCAAATATAGAAAAAACTACAATTTAACTGAACAGATCAGTTCCATATGTAGATCGGCCCACTGCCACCGATGCCTTATCCACGTATCGGATCGGTGCATTCCTAGTTTTTATATCGGGATGGTACCGAAAACGGCGATGTGTTACTGTATCTGATCAAAAAACTGCAGTCACTTTTCAATTCGCATCAGACATTACAATGTGATGACTTTAATGAATGTCAGAGGCGTTTATCCCATTACAACATGTTTCTTGTCACACTAAAGCTAACTAAATCGGGGCCAAATTTCCAAAAAAGCTTTTTGATCAAGGCCTGTTGACAGCTAAAATGAAGAAGAACCTCGCGGCTCCGGGCTAATGGGAAACATGAAATTTCCTGGCAGCTTGCGTCTGTAAAAGAGAGCTGAGAAAAACAAGAAGAAACGCAGGGACACGTGAACAGGGGCCGCTGCAAACAAGTAAACAAGATATACAAAGACGTGCAAATGAGGTTTTTAAAAAAAGTGTGTTTCCTGTTGGAGTTATCAGTGCGGTGATGCAGGGCTGGTGAGGGAGTATGTGGATGTGTGTTAGTGTGTAATAAACAGGTCACAAAGTAGGATGGTGCATTTCTCCTCCACTCTACAACCATATCTGACCCATTTTGAGGGTCAGGGAGAGACACAAACAAACAAGTCTAAACCTTTTTCGAAAAAAAAATAGGGATGTACGATAACATCGGAATTATTATCATGCAATTATCGCCTGATGCTTAGATTTGCCCAATATTTTCAAGCGATATTTTATGATGTTGGAAAGGTAGCGCTTGTGCCAGGCATGTCCGAAGTCCGAGGTGGGATTTTATGCGGCCCGCGCCTTCTCTCTTAAAATGTATGCCGTTATTTTGTAGGTGTACTAATAACTGTGGCACTTATTAGTATGATAGGTAATGCGCTCTTATCATACTTTCCTAAGAGGTAGTATGCATCTCTGAAAATACCCGGGTTTGTAGCTTAACGGCTCTCTACGCACTAGGTAGTGCACATTGAGTGTCACACGCGCCCTATTTGACTTGGTGCACCACACAGGGCGGGAAGTGACCTTTTCTTAAAATGTTGTGCACTACTCTGCCCTCGCTCAACTGACTTGGCGCCCTATGGCGCTATTTTTGTGCGAAAATACTGAGCTCGGAATGGTACTTTGGCGAGCAAAATATCTTATCTATACGCACTCAACTCTGCCTTCCTCTTTTATCTTCATCTTTATCGTCAACTGTATCGGCATCGGCAGATATAAGCATAAAAAACTTCGGTTATCGGCATCGACCAATATTCCCTATAACCGTGTATCCTTGCTACAAACCCTCCTCACAACAACATGCCAGAACAGCAACAATGATCAAATGTACCCCGAGGCTGGTTTAGCGACGGAACAAACCACAAGCAGAACATAACTGGCAGATGCAAATCACAGACACAGACACACAGAGCTTATGGATCAGTCACAGTTGTGTTTAGGGACCCGCACCGCGACACGCTGCCAGCATTACATCAGCTCAAGCTCCGCAAGCCAAGTTAAGAGGCAGAGAGTTGACGTGAAGAGGTCAGCACAGCGGGAGGTCCCACGTAGCTGCGCTACTGCAGGGCTCAGGGGTCACATCAGCCGCACAAGCTGCACAACACGAGCCGGGAGATTCTGATGTGGGGTGTGGGGTGTAGAAAAGTGTGTTTTTGTGTAGACGGTCTACGGTGTGCCCTTCTAGGAGCAACGTTGTTAACATTCCCTACACTGCAGAATGAGATAAAGATGCTTTTGGGAAAGACAAATGGCCAGGGAGCTCATGTACAGCCTTGAGAAAGTCGGAGAGAAAGAGAGAGAGAGAGAGAGAGAGAGAGAGAGAGAGAGAGAGAGAGAGAGAGGAGAGAGAGAGAGGGAAAGATAGAAAAGGGGAGAGAGAGAGAGAGAGGAAAAAAAAGATGGAAAGAGAAAAGTGACTTGGGGGTGAGAAGAAGAGATGGAGAGGGAAAGGGGAAGAAAGACAAAATAGAGAGAAACAGGATGAAGGAAAGGAGGAGAAAGAAAGAGAGGGTGACAGAATGACGGTGAGGATAAAAGAGAGAAAGAGTGTGAGTATTTGTGTGAGAGAGAAAATGAGTGTGAGGGGAAGAGAGGAAAAGTGAGACAGACAGAAAAGGGTAAAGAAAAGGAGAGAGAAAGAAGGAGAAAAGAAGAGAAAGACAGAGAAAGGAAGCTGGGGAGAGAAAGAGAGGGGAAGAAAGCAAGACAAGTTTATTTATAGAGCACACTACCATACACAGGGGTCATTCAATGTGCTTTACAGAAACAAGATAAAATTTGTTAAAATTAAAGATAAAAAAAGAAAGAGTAATGAGAAATGGAATAAAAATAAAGATAAAGTAGAAAAAAAACAATTAAAAGTCCTATAAAAATAATCAGGAGGAGAGAGGAAAAGAGAGAGAGAGAGAGAATGGGGAAAGAGAGAAAGACCGAGGGAGAGAAAGAGAAAGAATAAAAGAGAGATATAAAGGCACAGCAGTACTTTGAGGGAAAATACACTGTGTTTGAGTGGTTGGAACAGTGCCACGCACTGTACACACACACACACACACACACACACACACACACACACAGGGTCAAAGCTCAGACTGAGATAAAAGTGGCTTCATCAAGCAAGTGAAAGGCTACAGCGGCCCCTAGTGGTGAAACTCCGCTAATTAAGTGCTGCAGCAACACCGAATGTGGGGTGTAGATGCGTCACACCTGTTCTTCTTGGAGTGCTCATCTTTCCCTCTCTTCACACCGAATATCCGCGTGATCATAGTACTGAAGAGCAGAGTGGAAGAGTTCCTCACCTAGAGGTACGGAGGTGAAAGAGAAGAGAAAGCCAAAGGTAGAGAGAGAGAATATTTAGTTAACAGGGTAAAACAGGGGTCACCTAAATCCTTCCCCTCTCCGTAGTCCCAGGCCATTCTTCACTTTTCAGGTCCAACCTCATGACTGGGATGATTTCGGTATTATCTCTGGCCCCAAGAGCGGGAGCGGGAACAGGCCGACGCACAAACAGGCCATTTTGCTCCTCTGTTTACTAGCACGCTGGCCTACAAAACCCTCACGATGCAGTCATAAGAGCGAGTCGGCAGCGGGAGCGTGACCCGTTCCTGCCTGACATCATCAGCCGAATGATCCACCTTTAAAACGGCTGCTTTGTAGCTCCGAGGGTCTCCGAGTTCCTCTCTGATCTGGGTCTAGATAGACACATGGGGGTGGGACGGGGGCTGGGGGAAATCACGGGAGCGTAACGCTCTTCACCACGGCCTTGAAGACATGGCACAGATGCAGCAAATAGGTCAGGGCAATTAAACAAAAAATAATCGAAACAGACATTTAGATCCTCTCGCTGACTTAATACTGCGCTGTTTATACTTTTCTAAAAAGTGCATATTCACTCACTGTGGTGTGCTGTGCTGTGGTGTTTTCACAATGACAAATAATTACTCACTAAGTGTGAAAGGCTCAATTTAAGACCAGACTTGAGGAATCATGAACCTCTTAGATGAGAACTGGCACGAGTGGTTGCCGGAGTCAAAACCCGAACTGTGTCCTGATACCGCAAGTTGAAATCGATTAAAGCGTGCACTCGGGCACGATGTGATCATTTGCGACTCTGGGAGAGAAGTGAAGTAAACACAGCAATGCAGGAAGCAGAGGAACTTCGTGGAACGTTAAAGAGATAAAATACACCGAAATATGAGCAGGGGAAAATGGTGCAGAACACAATCAAAATTGTATTTTATTGCCAAGTTTTTATTCTTTACAAAGGGTTAGACTTGGTGTGAGGGTGCAACAGCAAAACACACAAATATTAATGCCTATGAATCGAGCTGATGTAAATGGTGACCGGTATTATGTGCAAAGTAGAGCAATGAGTGTACTGGAGTGCAAAGTGGAATAATATCTTAGACTCTGCTGAGAAGACCAGATGGACTTGATGTAGAACTGGACAATTAATCGAAAGTAAATCAAATCAACCTGTTAACACTTCCACCAGTGTGTGTCTCCGTCCCCTTAAAAAGTAAGATCGTGCGTGTTGTCACATGACTCTGCCCCGTCCAGTCTGTCTGTGTGTTTACCTCAAATATATTAAAATCATGAAGATATGCACTCTTTCATTTAAAAAACTACCTTAGCTTTAATAGTTGCGCAAACATACGGTACAAGGCTTGACAGTGACCTATGATGGCAAAAATGAACAAATTAAGTCTAAACAAAATTACTGCTGATTAATTGTAACTAAGGTCAAAAGTTCAATTAATCATGACATTGATTTGACGTCATATCGCCCGGGGCTAATCTGATGCATCAAATAAACAACATTGTAATGATGAGACTGAAGATGAGAGAGGCAGAGAGAGGTGTGTGGGGTATGAGTGTGTATAAGTGTGTGAAACTGAGTAAGTGCGAACGAAAGAGAAATAATAATAATCTGCTGTGTGAGATAGAGTAAGACAAAGAGAAGTGGGAAGACAGTTTAAGTGTAAGTGACTGTGTGACAGTGATTGAGTGAGTGAGAGTACAAGTAAGGGAAAAAGACTGAGTGAGTGAGAGGCAGGGAAAAGAAGGAATAGAAGAGAGAGAGAGAGAGAGAGAGAGAGAGGAATGTGACCTGGACCCATCGCTATGGTGACCTGAGGGAGATATGTCCCTGTGTAGAGGTGATCAAAGTGGTCAAGGCAGGGCAGTGAGCCAGGACCACCGCACAGCTGTGCGAGTGTGTTTGTGCGAGTGTGTGTGCGCGAGTGTGTGTGCGCGAGTGTGTGTGCGAGTGTGTGTGCAAGTGTGTGAGAGACGGTGTGTGAGTGGGTGTGTGTGTGTCTGCACGTACAGCTCTTATCCCTGTGTACTCTTAATAATTAACCTGTCAGGGTCTGTAGCGCAGTTACTGATTAACAAGACAGGCGTACGTGAGGGACAGACTGAAGACGTGTGTGTGTGTGTGTTGCCAATTTAGCATGACATCACCGATTCCACAGAATAAAAAATACTGTTGCACAACGCTATAAGAGAGAGGTAACAGTTTGTTATGTTTGTGCAAGTACAGCGTTCAATTTAAACTGACAAAATTTAACGACTTGACTTTCAATTCCAGCTCCATGAACGTCATTTCGGCTTGTTCACTGCAGAGCTTCAATACTGGGCGGCTTGGGGATGTTTTTTCTGGCCACTTAGTTCCAGTGAAGGGGAATCTTAATGCTTCACCATAGCTAAATATTTTAGGCTAAAAAAAAAAATAACTTCCAGCTTGACTCTGACCCAGTACCAAAAGCAAGCTCCACCAAGGCGGCTGGATGAGTTTGGCAGTGAAGAATCACACTGCCCTGCACCTCTGACCTCAACCTCATCCAAAACCTTTAGTATCAACTATAATGGAGATTGAGTCACTGCCTGACCTCACCGATACTCTTCTGGCTGAACCCATTCCAAAACTGTACAGTAACCAGACCAGAAGAGTGAAAGCTGTTATAGCTAGCAAGGGTAACTATGGAAGTTTCTGTAGCTGTAAAGGCCAGTGGTCTCTATTTTTGTCCTAACAATGTGGGTGAGTTCAGTTTGCGTGTGTTATGGTGATGAGGAAATTATGACGTGATCATGAACGACAACAGTCACTTACCGCCCAGACGGGGGAGGTGAAGCCCAGCACTGCCGCCTGCATGCCCTCTGCCACAAAGGGCACAATGTTCTCCCCTAAACGGGTGTCACGATAAAGAGCCCTCAGGATGTTCAGAGCATGAACCTGAAGAGACACAAACAGATTTGGCAGATTCAGAAAACAGACATACATTCAGCTGGCACTTCACACACTACTACTTTGAAGTTCCACCTCGTTGGTGTCCAGTTAGACACTATGGTCCATATGTTTGTGGTCAGTTTATGTCCAGGGTTTGGTAAAAAGTTAGTTTGTTAATCACTGTAAATCAATGTTGTGCTTAGCATGGCAAACTACCTGAATAATACCAGGTCAAGGGTTCCTCTGGTCAGATACTAACCAGTGTTTGTACGTAGCAGAATCTTAATTAAAAGGCCTGTGAGTGCAAGAAAGAAAGGTGTTACTAATAAGAGTCATGTGTCAGTTGGAGGATGAGATAAACCTGTGGGACAGTGCTGTGGTCAGAAGCTCCATCAACTCTGGGCATGGCCAGGGCGGTCAGCTCCCTCATGGTCATCTTCAGTAGATTACAGCTGGACGATTTA
The DNA here is from genome assembly GCA_032718565.1 of Distichodus sexfasciatus. NCBI lineage: Eukaryota > Metazoa > Chordata > Actinopteri > Characiformes > Distichodontidae > Distichodus > Distichodus sexfasciatus. The sequence goes on along the minus strand of JAVGVS010000020.1, from coordinate 3,840,362 downwards.
GGCTCAGAGGACAGCAAAGCCTAACATGGGCGTCAATGACAAAATACTTACAAACTGTTTACTACAGATTTATAACACTCTAATAACACATAACTAGAACACTGTCCATTCTGCACCAAACAAACTCAGCAGGTTACATACAATAGTACAACAGTATGCAGTTATATTAACATCCAATGGAGATATTTACAGCATTGGTGGAACTCAGCACACACACCTAGAGCCTCGAGCAGCAGAACTCTTTTATTCCCCTTTTTTAAAGATAACAATATAAAAGATAACGGCTAGTGCGATTTGGTGGAACCTTGCCACCAAATTTGTGATTTTGCATGAAGTCGAGAAAAGTCCTTCCAGTTACCGAGCAAATACACATTTCCACCAATATGCAAGAACATCTACCTTTAAAGGGAATGGGATACGACACTCTGATTGGCTAACTGCATGTTATGGCCCAAACTGCTTGGCAAGTGTGTTCTTAAAATAGAATAAATACGACCCTTTTAGAACGTACCTGCTACAACGACTACTTTAAACACTTCTAAACAAGCAAAATTCAGTTTGATCACTCCCTAAACACACATGCACGATGTCCTCTTGCACCATTTGCTTGCACTTTTAAAATAGTTGTCTGATTTACTCGATGGAATGACCATACCCCATTCCACGTGTGGAGGGGAGATACCATATTTTACTTTGGGGTGGAATTCGGATGTGTCCTCACCCTCTGATCCCTAAGAGAGAGCTGTGCAAAGTCCTTCGTATCCAAAAAGTCATGTAAGTCTCTCCAAGGGGAGGGTGGAGGAGCCAGAAATGAGGTCCAAGCAGAAAGAAAAGCTCGAGATCCATCGGTCCCAGAGCATGGCAAAGCCGTAGGGTGTGACCTCACCGCACCAAAACCAGCCTTTTCCGGAACATACCGCAGGAACGCACGCTCCTGCCAAGGTGTTGAGTTCATATGTTCTTTCTCCCTTTTCCAAATAATCCCTCTTTCGCCCTCATTCTCTTTCTTCCAAATTAAATCCAAAATGTTTATTAATTTCCCCTTTACTTCAGCACTAAAGTATTTCATTCCTGTAATGACCCTTCCAGTGGGGAGGATCCCAATAACCAAAGTTAAATGAAATTAATGATGGATATCCAGACCTTTATATAATGATGCTGTTTAAAGTTTAAAGTACAGGGATGTGAAAAGGGTCTCTGGATTTAAGGAGTCTCTTGCAATTTGGGATTAACCACTAAGCAGGTGGTTTATACGGAAGAAGGGTCCAGAGGTAACAACAACACAGACGTATTTGTGTTTATATGTTTGTACCTGCAGAATTTTCCTCTAAAACTGGACTTGACCTCAGAAAACTAACAATTTTTGCTTTATGAGTAGACGGAAAAAGCGTATCTCAAGTTCTTGGTTCCTTCCCACAACACAGTGGGAGTATTTGGTTGATAAATGTAATGTGTAAACACACACACCTGGATATAGAAGGGAATTCCAGCACTGCGACGAGTGGCACACAATTTGGATGAGGGGTCGCTGATCTTCACCTCCTCCAGAACTTCTTTTAACCACTGGGCTGGTAGCTGTTGAAGCGAGGAACTCCCACTCCTACCACACACACATACACGCACACACACACACACTTTATTAATCATAAATAAATAAGGTTGGCTTTTCCACTTGATTGCTTGGCTAGGTCACTCAGAACAAGCTTCTCTTCCTCCCCAGCTGAAAGCCAAGATCAAAAAACATTCCAAATACTCCCCCAGAGGTCAGAACATTAACCAGAGTCATATCCGCCCATTTCATACAGACGTGATCAGGAAAAATTCGAAAAGTGAGGTCATATGTGAGGGGAAAAAAATCTCTATGCCAGACACGCACACACATATACTCACAGAAACACACACAGAACCCATTGTTGTCGCTAGTTTAAGAGCTTAATCCCATGCACTAGGACACTAAGCCACTTTCAGACATAACAGAGCTGAAGTTAGCGTGAGGTTAATGCCCTAATAAGCACGGGACATGAAAGTGATAAACTATGAACTAAAGGCAGACTGTACCACACTGTAATGTAGAAGTTACACTGCTGTGAGATTTGGGTGAAGTGGAGATGTGGATTTAGGCCTTTCAAATACAAAAAAACTAATATTTTATACTTTCATGCAGTAATTAAATTCTACTCACCATTCATCTTATTTGTGCTTCAATCTAATTGTCTCAAAAGCCCCTAGTCCCCTACTAATAAGCTTACATGAATACACACGCAATTCACAGACTAATTTCCGTCTTAGTATTTAGGTTAGACACTGTATTTTAGACATTCTCAGTCCTCAATATCTGCAATATTTTTGGGGCAGTTTGGATGTGTAACGATGAGTGATTGGAAGGTCGTCGGTTCAAATCACGGACCGGTAAAGGTGCAAATGAGGTACTCATTAGCAACGTACCATCCCCAAGCACTGCCCGTGTCAGCTGCCCACTGCTCCTTCATGGATGGGTGAAATGCAGAGGTCACATTTTGTTGTGGTTCACTATGTGCTGTGCTGTGTTCATAATGACAAATAATAACTCACTTTCACGTATTCTTTTGCAGTACAGCTCTATTGTTGCACTGTTTACTGTTGCTTCAAATGCTATCTCAACGTATATCTGTACACCGACAATAACGACATAGTAGGTTCTATCCTGATCCATCTCTGGAAAGGTTCTCAACATGGAGGTCCAGTTAAACTGGTGGTGTTTAGGTTGTGGGTCACACTCTTCAAAGTGCTGTGTTGAGAATTTCACCAACGCAATCCTATACTGACATTAGACATCGGTTTCGGACCGATAACAAGTGGCCGATCTATAGGGCTGACCTTTTCCTTTAAAACATGTTTAATAAAAAAGTCAATAAATTATTCATTGTGGTTTTTCAAGGTGGTCTGACCTGAACTTGTGACTTCAGATTAAATTTTTACATTTTGTTCTTCATTTTGTCCTAAAAATTTTGGATATTGCACACTTATTTACTCCTATATTAATAAATAATTCAGTCATTTCTTGCGTTTACATTTATGACATTTAGCACAAACATTTAAGTTGAGGTTAAGGGTCATAGTTGATCTATTAATCAACTCCCAAAATTAGATAATAGACTGGATATAGATTTTTTTTCATATCATAACTGTTTCTAACCTCTTGCACATCCAGTGTAAAAGTCAATTTCCACGTTTGTAGGTAATACTGCATCCAAACTGTCTCTCTATCTTCCTCTATTTCTAGTTCTAGTTCTTGTTTAAAGTTATATTTAATATCCCATGTCTCGTTTAAAATGTATATTTTGTACATTATTTATATATGTTTATTCCATGTGCCTTATTTGTTCTTTGTTCCCCATTTCCTACTGCACTGTAAAAACTGGAGCCACGTCGTCTCATCTCTCTGCATATCTGTACAGTATATAGCAGAGATGACAAAGTTTACTTTGACTTTTGACTTTGAGATAAATAACTGTAAAGTGAGCGATAGAAGCTGAAGCAGTTGATGACAGAAAGCAATGGTGAAAGTGAGCATGAAGGAAAAACAGCAAAGACAAAAACAATCTGAATGTCTAGAGCAAAAATGTTCAAAAGTGGGGTACTTGGATCGGTACTTGGTATCAGTCGATGCTCAAAGTCCAGGTAGCGGTACTGGGGATGAAAAAGCTGGATCTGTGTGTATCCCTAATTGTGCACAGGAATACTGCTGGGGTATTTATACATGACAGTATCACTGCTGGGTGTGTAACTATCTACACAAAAATATTCTGTTCTCAGAACTGACTGCTAATAAATGACTACAAGACTTTAACATGCACTGCTTACCTATAAAAGTGGAAGGTTCTAATAAAACACACAAACCATCCGTGCGTGTGTAAAAGACCCATTGCAAGAGCAGAGACAGCCCTGAGGAATGCAGGCCTGCTGTTATGAAAAGTGCTGCTGTTATACAAGGGAGCAGCGGACCAAGCAGTCCAGATCAAACAATCCACTCAACGCGCACACGCACAAGCGCCAACGCGCCCTCTGGAACATACCACCCGGGACACAAAGGCAACCTTCAAAAGGCGGCAGTTAAACACCCCACAATCAACACCTCATAAGGCGATCGGCCTGCGCCATTCGGCAGTAGAGTGTGTGCGTTTACACACCGGGCGCTCCTTCCACACACTCGGCCAGCAACACCTTGCCGTCGCCAGCTCGGATCGCCCGGGACTTGTGGCATACCAGACGGCCCGACAAGCGTGCGCACACACACACACACACACACACACAAACCATTCACGCCAAGATTACACACCCCGACTGCATGATGCCGTCCCTCAGTCAGGGGCGGAGTGCACAGGTTTGGGTGAGTGCGTGAGTGTGAGAGTGTGTGCAGAACTTCTCGAAGCATGTGAATGTGTTTGTCTGTGGCTGGCTGCTGTTACAAGGTGCGTGATCTGACTGGAGCGCTTAGTTACGTGCTGAAAGGCTTTAGAGCGTATCAGTTTTGGTGAAGTAAGCGCTAGAAAGGTGTGCCCTTTGGATAAGATTAAAAGTGACTTGTCTTTCTAAGATCATTAAAGATCCCTTGGCAGGGGTGTTACTCAGATAAACTGCTCAAATCTGGAGCATTCTGGTTCAATCTAGCCGCTGTTGCATCATGCAGGTGGACGGTACAGATCACTGGTGTCACTTCCTGTCCTCTCAGAGCATCAAGTTCCGCACCTGCACCTCTCACTTATCACTGATTTCTTAAGGCCCCGTACACACGTAGCCGGGTATTTTTTATGCAGCTGTGCCTATCGTCCACACGTACACGGAGGTTTCAGTCAAGGAAAGCTGTTTTTGAAAACTCGGGCCAAAGTGGAGATTTCTGAAAAGTCTGGCTTCAGTGACTACATGTGGACGGGAAAACAGAGTTTTAGATTCAGTGCGTCATAAGTGTGCGACAGGAAATGCGTTGACGTCAGGTGTGAGATGTTCATTTACTCTGAAGACTGAAGATGGATACTGTCAGAGCAGCGATTCTTGTGTCGTCTTCAAGCGATCTGTGCTGGTTTGCACCTGCTATCGTTTAAAAGTAACAACTGCCATACGAAGCAGCCTCTATTCGCCATTGTTTAGGAAGCAACCGGATGTAAAAGTCATTGTAACTGGACGTAATTGGTTCTTTTTTCCAGGATTCTGATTGGCTGACATGGTTCAACGCAGCTCTTGACGACGTATTTAACGTAATTCGTCTGCACAGAGATATTTTTGAAAACAGGCTCATGTGTATGTACAAAGTTTTTTCAAAAACGGAGGAAAAAAATCTGTTTTTTATAAATACCTGTCTACTAGTGACCCGCGGGTAAGGGTGGTTTTAGGGCAGACATTTTTTAAATATCGTGGGTGCGGGCGGCCGGGTCAAAAAGTTGCAAAACGTATTTCATTATCGATCAAAACGAGTTGTAAACGGGGTTCGAATTACTTCTCCTCTCGATGCTGGCAAGAGCGGTACTTTGCGTTCCTGCAACCAGCGCATCGAGCGAGTGCGCGTTCAGTTCAGCAGGGCGCGCGCTGGAAGCGCGTCAAAATAGGCTAAACCCCGGCACAGTGGATTCCATCCTCTTTCGCCACAGTGCTTCCAAACAGCTGTCATAAATGCAGTCGGCGTATATTTTTCAATTCTGGAGTTTTCAATTTGTAGGATAAGCTACTAGTTTGGTGAAATATCACGGTCAAGTGTGCTCTGCTCTACTTCATTTTAGACAAAATTAAGTTAAAACAAGACATAAGTTCTACTAAGTTCATTCAAATCTGACAGAGTTCTCAGATCTGATGTTACATCAGATGTTACAGTTTTGACAACTAGTGTGTTTTGCATACACGCGCGCTTGTGTGTGTGTGTTTGTGTGTGTGTGCGAGAGAGATGTCTTTCGTGCAATTTTCCACAACCCTTCAATAAATAACGACGTAAAAATCGATCTTTCGGTTTCTTTGTTGTTGTTTGGTACACAGTTAATCTTGCATAAAATTGTGTCATCATCTTCAATGTGAATCTAGCACAAATCTATGTCATCTATGGGTTACAGTGTCACAAATGACGCTTCATTGGTAGGTTCCATGGCAATACAGGCTCACTGGTGTTTGTTTTTTTTTGCTCCTCAGGTCGGGTTTTGGGTCACTATCCATGCGTATTTTTGCGGGTTGGGCGGGGCGGTTTGGATCTCCTGACGGGTCGGTTTGGGGCGGGTGTTAAAAAAAGCCGACCCACGCAACACTACCGTCTACGTGTGTACGGAGCCTAAAATCCTAAATATTTCGATTTTTTTAGCACTTATCCAGTGCCTTATTTTAGTTGACTGTGTAGATATTATTTTTGACAGCATTTGGAAGGGTAAGTTGGCAGTAACTTAATTGAACAGCAGTTGTTCTAAACTTGACAAATAAAAAGCAAATTTCCATCTGGTGCTTATCTAGCAGAGTGGCACGAGCCCATAACCCAGTTTTTGTTGGGGCAGTTGAAAGCATAACGGTTTATGGCCCCTTGATCGGAAGGTCCAGGAACAGTAAAGGTAACACTGAGGTACTCATAAGCACTGCTTCCCGGGTGCTGCCAAAAAGCTGCCCAATGCTGCTCACATATGGATCAAATGCATAGATCACTCAAGGTTCTTTTCATGAACAAAAATGATGTAGGTCACTTTGGATAAGAGTAAAACGTGTAAAAATGACAAACAGAATTAGACCACCTAAATAGAGCAATTTTGCCCGAATTCTCCATCATGTGTTTATTTCATCCAAAGAGGATGATCTATGAATCAACATGAAGTTCAATTTGGAGGCAAGTCTGCAACCTAAAAAATAGAAATTGTAGCACAATCACGAGAGACGTGACGATTACAAGACGAGAACAGGACAGATGAGAAGAGAAGAGAAATCAAGCAATACTGACTGTTTAGGTTCAACCAATTATCAGCGGGGCCGATTATCGGGGGCTGATATTAACCATTTTGCAGATTATCGGTATCGGCGTTTAATTTTGACCATCGCTAATGTTTAAGTAATTACAAGGTGCGCTCCTGTGACTCTACTGCCGTCTCTTCTCTCTGTGCCGTTTGCTCTCAATTTGCTGCTTCATTTAATGTGACACAAGTAGTAGCCAATCAACGCTGAAGCCTTGTTGTCACTCACACCGTACTCAAATACGAGCGTAGCGTGACGCTCCGAAAAAGAGGAGAGCTTGGCGTTTATGAAAATTCAAATTCAAAAGAAGAGATCAGTATAGATGGGAAACAGCTCAAACTAAAGTAGGGGAAAATCAACTGCTCACACAAAAAGTATTTCTCTTCAAGTCAGGGCTGAAATATTTCCTAACACCACCAAGTGCAAATGAAAGTTAAGTGAAGCTCAGTGCTGCGAGTTGTTACGGAACGCTCCCCTCTCGAGAGATGGCAGCGCCCAATTGGCCAGTTCGCGTACCATTAACAGGAGCGAGGAAGTTCATTTCCTCAGCCTCTGCACCGAGCTGCATTCCAGCGGCCGTTAAAGCTCAACTGGCCCTATGTGGACGCTTCCTGATCTTTCTGTTGCTGAGAGAGGGTGCGAGGGGAGAAACGAAGACTTCAGGTATGCGAGTCGCTGCCAAGCACAACATCATGAGATGTGCTGCAGCATTCTTTATTGAGTTAGCAAAGAGAGAAAGGCGAAAAGGGAAGAAGAGAATGACAGGGAAAAAAAGAGAGTGGAAGTGGAAGAGAGAGAAAGGGCAGGAGGGCTCAGATTAGGGCTGGGCAAGTAATCAAAAATTAATCGAAACTGACATTTAGAACCTCGAAACGACCTAATCTGGCCCATGACTATTTATAAAAATGTGTTAGTACTTTAAAAAGAGACTTTGTCCTCATTGTGTGTTCATGTACTTTCCCTTTAAAATAGATTGCCTTCTGTGTGTTTTTTAAACTATTTAAAATCACAAAAAAACCTACTCTTTAATTAGAAAAACATGACAGATTTAATAGCTGAGAATATTTACAGTACAAACCATGTCTGTGAAATATGAAGTCAAAAAATAAATTAAAGAACGGGTAAAATAAAATAATCGTTAATTAAAAACAAACAAGAAAAGATGTTCAATTAATTGTGATATTGATCTGAGGTCACATCACCCAGCCCTGCCTCAAATCAAAATCAGAGTTAATTGCACATTTTAGCTTGTTTGCAGTTAATGAAAAATTCTTTAGTTTTGTTTGTTTTTTGTCCAACCAGAGATATTTGAGGAGAGTAAGTGGACAGGTAAATAGAGTTCTGGTGAAGAGAGTTTTAGTTATGAAAGCTAAAGTCAGTGGTCAGTGTGATCTCGTCTGTGTGAAGTGGTCAGTGAGTCTCACCTGCAGAGCATGTCGGTGAGCCGGACAAAGCCCACGTAGGCCAGCTCAAACGCACCTCTGTGGCGAGACTGAAGAAGCTGCTCTCGAAAGTATCGGCCCACACCCTCCACCTGGGGAAGAGAGAGGGATGAAGAGAACGAATGTAAGAAAGAGAGCGCATGAGTGTGCATGAATGAGTGAGTGACAGAGAGAATGAGCACGAGTTAGTGAGAGAGAGAAAGAGAGAGAGTGAGAGAGAATAAGAGGAAGAAGTAGTGATTGGGCACGAGTGAGTGAGAGAATGAGAGAACGATGGAGAGAATGTGAGAGAGAAAAAGATAACGAGTGAATATTGTGAATAAGTTAAAGAGAAAGAATAAAGGAGTGAATAAGTATGAGTGAATGAGTGAGTGAGAGAATCCATGTGTGAGAGACAACACGGTATGAGTTAGAGAACAGGGGAGAATGAGTGAGAGGGCGTGAGTTAATAAGAAAACGAGAGAATTACAGTGAGTGAGAGGGTGAATGAGTGAATAAGTGAGGAGGGTGAATGAGTGAATGAGAATAAGTGAGGGGTGAATGAGTGAATAAGGAGAGAGGGTGAATGAGTGAATAAGTGAGAGAGGGTGAATGAGTGAATAAGTGAGAGGGTGAATGAGTGAATGAGAATAAGTGAGAAGGGGTGAATGAGTGAATAAGTGAGAGAGGGTGAATGAGTGAATAAGGGAGAGAGGGTGAATGAGTGAAAAGGAGAGGGTGAATGAGTGAATGGAGAATAAGTGAGATGGGGTGAATGAGTGAATAAGTGAGAGGGGGTGAATGAGTGAATAAGTGAGAGAGGGTGAATGAGTGAATAAGCGAGAGAGGGTGAATGAGTGAATAAGTGAGAGGGTGAATGAGTGAATGAGTGAATAAGTGAGAGGGGGTGAATGAGTGAATAAGTGAGAGGGGGTGAATGAGTGAATAAGTGAGAGGGGGTGAATGAGTGAATAAGTGAGATGGGGTGAATGAGTGAATAAGTGAGAGGGGTGAATGAGTGAATGAGTGAATAAGGAGAGGGTGAATGAGTGAATAAAATGAGGTAAATGAGTGAATAAGGATGGGGTGAATGAGTGAATATGAGAGGTGGAATGAGTGAATAAGGAGAGGGGTGAATGAGTGAATAAGTGAGAGGGGTGAACAGCAATAAGGAGGAGAGGGTGAATGTGGAGTGAATAAGAGAGGGGGTGAATGAGTGAATAAGGGAGAGGGGTGAATGGAGAATAAGTGAGAGGGGGGTGAATGAGTGAAAAGGAGAGGGGTGAACGTGAAAGTGAATAAGGAGAGGGGGGTGAATGAGTGAATAAATGAGGGGGGTGAATGAGTGAATAAAATGAGGGGTAAATGAAGTGAATAAGAGAGGGGGTGAATGAGTGAATAAGTGAGAGAGGGTGAATGAGTGAATGAATGTTAGTGAGAGAGTAAAAGAGAGAATCAGTGTGAGAAAGAGAATGACAGAATGAGAGATTTAGGGGTGAATGAGGGTGAGTGAGAGTGAGGGAGTGAGTGAGTGAGTGAGTGAGTGAGTGAGAAAGAGAAAATTACAGTGAGTCAGAGGGTGAATGAGTGAATTCATGACAGTGTCAAAGTCAAAGTAAACTTTGTTGTCTTCTCTGCTATACACACGGTACAGATATACAGAGACGAGACGACGTGGCTCCAGTTTTTCAGTGCAATAGGAAATAAAGGACAAAGAACAAATAAGGCACATGGAATAAACAATATATAAATAGAATACAAAATCTACATTTTAAACTAGAAATAGAATATTAAATATAACTTTAAACTGCACCTGGAAATAGAGGTAAAGGAGAGACAGTTTGGATGCAGTATTACCTACAAAAGTAGAAATTGACTGACACTGGATGTGTAGGAGGTTAGATACAGTTTCAATATGAAAAAGTCTATATCCAGTCTTTTAATAAAACAGTAACAAAGTATGACTAACATTTAAGTTTTGCAGATATTATAAGCTGGGTCTGTGCAATATTTTTCAAAAATTTGTGTAGAAACAGTTAGAAAGTGACCAGTCATATATACATTCAATGTTCAGTGATGAAATAAAAGAGAGAATCAGCTTGAGAGAACGAGAATATGAACCAGGGAGAGGACAAGAGGAGAGAATGAGTGAGAATGAGTGAGAGGGTGAGTGAGTGAGACAGAGAGAGAATGGGAGTGAGTGAGTGAGTGAGAGGGTGAGTGACAGAATAAAAGAGAGAATCAGTGTGAGACTGAGCGAGTGAGTGAAAATGAGAGTGAATGAGAAGATACGGAGAAACTAAGAGTAAGAGCAAAATAACCGCGGTAAATGGGAAGAGAAGAATATAAAGAAAAACTATGGCGAGTGAGAGAAAAGTACGAGTGAGTGACGGGGTGAGTGACGGAGAGGAAACCGGCAGAGAGAGAGAAACTATGGAGATCGATCGATACACGGACATTAAAAGAGTGAGAGCAGGAGAGAAAGAGAGAGAGCGAGAGTGGGTGCGAATGAGAATGATTGGATGTAAATCACTGCTGACAGACGAGCGCTGCTCTTTAGGCCAAAACCAACACATCACTTCTAAGTATCAGTAACATGTCAACTCTGGAGCCTCATCTCGTGTCTCAGCGACCCCTTTGACCTCTTTCTCACCAGAACCGCTCTAACTCAGATACACACTCCTACACGCCCGAGTCCAAACCCCAACGGCCCGTCAGAACACACCCCGAAGCAGCGCTGTGTCAGCGCTAAACGGTTCCAGAGCTACAGGAGGATCGCTTCAGGAGTTGATTTACACAGGAACAAAATCCCCAAAAGTTGTCAAGAGAAACGGTTTCGAAGTCACACCGCCGTCGCCGCCAAAAAAGTGGGAGGGAACGCGTCCCGGCTCCGGCTTACGGTTTGAACACACAGAAACGATCGGCTACGTACTTTCCTTTCATTTGATATTCACATAACATTTATTATTATTTATATAATGTGAAAGGACATTACAGTTTTAGACAAACAAAATGCTAACTATCCTAAGAGATGCTGAAATATTTAAGAAACCTCAAGAAAACAATGCTCGCTTGATAAATATAAGCACTTTTCTCTAATGTGACCTAATGGGTCTAATGGGTCTCTCAAATTTTCAAAACTGAGTTATGTTTTCATAAATCAACCTTCAAAACAATACCTATATCGAATGAATCGGACGACATATGACTGAGATATCAACATTCGAAGGAGTCGGGTTTCTCTTGTCACGCCAAGTGAGAAACGGGGAAATCTGGATTCCGGAGAAATATCTTCACGCTAGTCAACCAGTGGATTTACTGTAAATATTGAAGTAGAGCGGTCAAAACAGAAACTTTTAACATTCTGCTGGAATTGAATTCCTCACCTCAAGAAAGTCACGTTTTTAGGATGAAAAAGGGTAAGTTTTTCAGCTACATTTATTCACAACAGTACAGTATAGACCTTCCACTGTTTCAAAACACTAAAAACAAAAATCCAAAATTTTACCCCACACAACATAAACGGTCGTTTTTCTCGGAAACCTCCATTGCGACAAGCGACTGGTTTCACTGGAGCCACTAATGAACTAAATATTGTTAGTCTTTTAATTTAAGCATATTTGTTTGTTTTACTCAATTGTTTTTACTTGGATAACAATGCTTGTTGACAGTTTTATAGCGTAGATATCAGCTGTTGGCGTTGTTTGGTTGTAGCAACTTTCCCCTCACAGGGGCCTCCCCTGCCTGGCGCTCCTCGAGAAAATATGGGGCTGAAGCGTGGCCTCTCCCCTTAGCGATGCAGGCGGGAAAGCAGGCCGCGGTTAAAGCCTACAGCGACTCGAGCCGACTCTGGAACTGCTATTTACGTCGCGCTCCAAACAACCGTTAAAGCGCTTCAGCTCCGACGGGACTTTATTTAGTCTGAGAGCTTCCTGTTTGCCAGCTCCCACCTCTTCCTCCTGCTCCTTGGCTTGGTGCGAAGCAGAGAAATTTCCCAACTCTTTCCGCAGCTGGCTAATTACATGGCCGGGGTCAGCGACCTAAATAACACCTCTCCGCTTCAGAGACTTAGCACCCGGCAAAGGCTAATGCCGTCGTTTGCCGGTTGTTACGATGCCCCTGGCTCGGGCCTGAGGGGATTACACAACCCCAGCTGAGCAGAGATGGAGAGAACGGAGGGGAAAAAACACGAGCGCCACAGAGTCTACTGTCACCAAAGCCTCGGCGGGAAAAGCAGAGAGCTTGGTCATAAATCTTCGCTGGAGCGGCAACGTGCGAGAACCCGAAACTGTACCACAAATCTCATTGCCTCAGACTTGGAGTCGGTGGCAAATAGTCTCAAATCACCTCAACAATCAATTCCGAAACTGGCCTGGGACAAACATATACAGTTGGCATCGCAGGAGCGGCTTTGCAGAGATTATTTGGAGGTTGAGGTTTGGTCTGAGGTTGACTGGGGTCACCGAGTCGAAAGCAAGTCCTTTGGGCGCAGGAGGAGATGCACCCAGGCCGGGCCGCAGTCCCGGAACTTCCAGGAACTAGGCGTCCATCTTTAGTCACATCAGTTGTGTGCCTGCAAAGCTACCATTGGTAGGCCAAAATTAACGAACCCAACCGCTCCTAAATGGAGCGACATGCCTCAAAGTTGCCAAACACTTTTAAGGCCCAAGAGCGTCCCCTAGCTCAGTCAGCGGTAGCATTCCGAAATCAGTGGTTTAGTCAGAACTGGCTCAGACAGAACTGGTTGTGATTCTGTGCCATACAAAAGGAGGGCACAGAACAATACACAATTCTACGAAAAAGCAAAACAAACTAATAACCAGATGCTGTGCAACACACAATTTTATGCCTGTACTGAAAAAGCCTTAAAATGTTCCTGGAAGAGTACATGGATAGAGTGCTTCCACTGGGGTCATCCGAGACGTTAGGCGAGTTCATTAAGCAGCTGGACGCCTACAGGAAAGAACGGTATGTTGGAGACGGGCTTGAGCTTCGTCCTTCACGGCAGTTTTGTGAAGCCAAACATATTCTTCGTGCTCAGTTAAAGCTTAGTTTGTTCATGCAAAATAAAAAGCAGGCAGAAAAAACTTGGGATCCAACATGAGAGGGTCAGGTTGACCTCAGCATCCTCCATGGTGGTCTGCTTGAAGGAAACTGGAAAACGCATCAAGCACGTCAACTTAGACTGGATATTATTTGTAATTTGGAAATGAACATGGGGGGGGTCTAAGAGGTCTAAGACTAGAGCCTAGGTTTCTTTTTACACTTTACCATTCTCTGCCGACCTTCTCTCCCGACTGCCGCAATCTCCCGACTACAGCTAGTTGCCAGTTCCCTCTTGCTGATATTCGGGGTAAAACTAAAAAATAGGGCTATTAGTGGTCTAGCATAAACCAGCCTGAACTCCAGCACGGGCGATGAAAATCCAGGAATTATACACTATGACTAACTGTTTGGCGTAGTAGCCATGACGCCCCGTCGGCACGGAAACATCTGCTGCGTTGCCACGACAACGGAGGACCACAACAGGACGCGGGAGGCCTGCGGCATGCGGACAGGCTCTCGAATAGGACTTTCGCTATCGCACACACACTTCACCGTCCTGACACAAGGAGAGAGCGGCCCGTGCGAAAGACGTTTTCGGGCGTCATCGTCACACATAAGCACACTCGAGCCACTTGGATTAGGCCGACGTCCTTAGATCATCCTTTACATAACGTGTCGCAAGACTGGGGCAACCACAGCGGTGACATCAGCGAATAATTTCGTTCCATCTGCTGGAGCGATGAGGTCACCGGTTGAGCCTGAGCATCACAAGGAGCGCCAGAGGTTTTACGGGAGGACTCGTATCTCTCGCCCCATCTCGTTGAAAAATGTTCCACACAAATATCAAGTGACAACTCCCGCCATTGGCTTCATCTACTTTTGCATGTCACTGGCCTTACAAGTCTGAAGAATAAAATATGGGGAGAATCAATCCATCTGTCAAACGACTAAAGGAAAGGACACTGTTGGATGAGGAACAATGCGAAGGGATCTCAAAAACCAGAAAGGCTCTGAGAGCAAGTTTTATTAGAAAAAAGGCTAATTTGTGGTTTATTGGTTTAAACCAATGATTCAATCTTTCTTGAAAGACCAGATGATACGATACTTGAATTATACACTGGTTCTGTTCAGTGAGTGAGTGATTATTTGTCATTCTGAACACACCTCAGCACAGCACTCAGTGGGCCCCAACAAAATGTGACCTCTGCATTTGCCCTGACCATGAAGTAGCAGTGGGCAGCTGACATGGGCAGCGCCCCGGGGAGCAATGCCTGGCGACACTGCCTTGCTCGTAATTACCTCAGTGGTACCTTTACCGGGCTGGGATTCCAATCACAAGGCGAACTCCTCAACTGTTACGCTACCAACAGCACCATCAGTTTCCATTGGTGATCCTGAATGTTTCAACACAATATTAACATCCATCATGGGTTTTTACATTAACAGCATTTAGCAAACACTCTTACCAAGAGAGACATTTCCTAGTTACTAGCACAGTCATCCAGGAGCAACCTGAGGTGAAGGGCCTTGCTAAGAGACCCAATGGTAGATACGGCAAGAAGAAAGAGCTGGATTTGAGTTCCGCATCGTGTTTAAGTCTACCCAAATGTGTCAGGTTACGAAGGTAACCCCTCCGTCATTAGAAAAACTCTAAAAATCAACTAGGTTTGAAAGAACAGTGGACGGAAACTCCCACGGCTCTCTTCCTGGTAGTTAACTACGGTTCCCACCTAAAGCTAAGCAGGTCTGGTCATTCCTTGATTAGAAGGTTGCTGCTAGAAGAGGTGCTGGTGGAGACAACAAAGTAACCCTTCATGGTCTGTCTGGAGCCCCAATGCAGTGATGAAGACACTATGTTGTAAATCTGATTAGATGTAAAAGCCTCTTAATCATCATCATCATCATCACCTGACCCTTCAGCACCTTTGCTAATGTGTGGTGAGTACTGGTACAGAATAACAGGTGGAGTTGCACTTTGGAGTCAGTTGAAGTGGAGAAACCTTGACTCTGTAAAGCACTTTGGGTCTTCAGAAAAGTGCCATTTGGAAAAAAAATGCAGGAGCGGGAAGGCATTTGCGGCTGTTAAACAGCAGGGCAGATTCAAATGAAAGCCCGGCGCTAAAAAGGGCGGATGCTAACTGAAGGCGGGACCAGCATGGGGGCACTTTGCTTCACGCAGGCAGACGGCAAACACGCCGCTATGCTCACCGGAGGCTGGTCTTCATAATTCAGTGTCTGGCGTGTGGCATGCAAACTCCTTTTTGCACCAACACAGTGAAGAGTTCTCCATACTTTTACTCTACACAAAACCCAGCTAGTTAGTTAATGCTAACATGAGTGTATCTACGGTCTACTACTATATCTCTAATGTTTAATCCCTTCTCAAGCAGGAGCCAGAAGTTGCTTTGCTTATGTCAAATGACATTCTATGTAGGAATCATTTATATCACTCAAATATTAATTAAACTAAAGTTAATTAACGAAATATGTTCATACTTAACACAATTACAGGTAAAATTGGAACCTTATTACAAAGCTTGTGGTGGCCTTGTGATACTAACTTGCAGACCAACAGGTCATAGGTTCAAATCCAGCATTATTCTACTGCAACAACTACCACCGTTGGGCCTCTGAGCAAGGTCTTATCCCCAGGTTGGAGCAGTTGATAGCGAAACGGTTAGGGCATTCACCCCGTGATCGGAAGGTCGCCGGTCTGAATCCCAGAACCGGTAAAGGTACCACTGAGGGACTCACGAGCAAGGCACCGTCCCCAAGCACTGCTCCCCAGGTGCTGCCCATCTTAGCGGACCACTTTTCCTTCACGGATAGGTCAAATGCAGAGGGCACATTTCGTTGTGGCGCACTGTGTGCTGTGATGTGTTCAAAACGACAAACAATCACTCAAAAAAAGTTGCTTCAAGGAGACTAAGAAATAGAAGTTGCTCCGATTTAGAGCTTCTGCTGAAAGCTGTAATTGTCAATTTCTGATGAATGCTGAAATTATATAGTGTTTATGCATTGCTATAAAACATGACATGACAGTTAAAGTATGTGAGTGAACACTGGAACGCTGGAAGCTATTACGATAATTGCTTGTCTATCTAATCTGAAACACCTGTTTGATCACCACAAATAGAAAGAGGTGACTTAAGTGTAACACTTTACTGCGTTCATTATAGTAGTTTAAGAGAAAAGTCTAAAATTTTCACAGTAGGTACAATACAGAAATTATTGCTTACAGTACCAGTATTGTGCACAAATCTTTTATTTTGTGATAAAATAAATGCAAGTGATTCATTGAAACGTGCAAGCCCCGCACCCCATACTATTCCTCAAAACAACGTTAAAAAACTGACTGTCTGGAAGCAAACTATGGAGAAATGAGGGGTGGCTCAAGACTTTTGCCCACTGCTGCAAATGTTATTATATTAATTCATACAATTATATTAAATGGTGGAAACCAACATGTTTGCCTGCTTTGTTAAGAGGTTAAAACCAGCCAAAGCTGACATCCCAGCCGTCCTGCTCATGATCACTTTCCAAAAGCTTTTGCAAAAAGAGTTTTGGAAACAACATAAACACAGCCTGAAATAAAAGTAGGACATGATCTTCCATTACATTTATTTGATTTCCATTTGGTTACGCAATGGTTCAGCTTCTAAACCAGAGAAACACAGACCACTGGGAGTAGCTGGTTTCCCAGACCCACTAGTGGGTCCACATTGGTCAAAAAGGCATTTACAGTACTGGAGGAGCGGGAGTTCTGGTCTAGAATCAGTGTTTGCCCTTTATTAAATTAATTAAATAAATCAAACATAGCGTGGCCTCAGAGGCCTGATCTCAAATCAGGACCCATTTTTCATCAGTGTGACTCATAATTCTGTAATCCAGTGAAATCCAGACTGGTCATGCTTGTGTGTATTAGTATGTGAAAGTCATCTCTGGCAAAATGAGCACCCTTAGCACCTGGTAAAAACACACTTTTCACTACAGTCCCTTCACTGTTTCTCCAGAAAGAGCCGTTTTACGCGGCCTGGACTCTGGATATGTCATTACCAAGTCGTTCCATCTGACTCCTGCGCGCTCCAAAAGATCAGGTTACTGGAAAATGTCTCTAGTTGAGGTATGAGGTACTATTATCCATTATACTGTATCTCATATAATTATATAACCCTGATCTAGTCTTTGGGGTCAATCCAATATAACTTCTCTGTTACCAAGCTTGTGTGTGTTTGTGTGTGTGTGTGTGTGTGTGTATGTTTACTGACCTGCTCTTCCGTGATGAGGCCCTTGTGGGGGTCTGTGTGAGGTGTGTGTAAGGGCATCCTCTGACACAGCTCTCCCAGGAGCATGGACACCTCTTTCATACTCCTCCAGCAACAAACTAGCACCATCTGAGCGGTCACCCGATAGGCCTCAACCCCAGAACCTAAAGCGGACACACCAGCATTATAATTCTCAGATTTCCGGAGCTTTTTTTGCAATAAACATTGGCAGAATGACAAGCCAACAATGCTGTGTTTCCTATGGCATGTAGTGCAGACTATGCCACTTAAGATGTGGGCAGGGGGGATTATTTGGGCCCAGTCTTGCTCAGAATGTGAACAAACACTGACTTCTTATGGACATAATCAGTACTACAAGTGCAAACCTACCTGCAACAGACAATGAAGCATTTACGTTCTTTTAATGCAAAAACATACATTCAAAACTTCGTCTGGTGTGTTTACCAGTGCCATTGCTCTGTGACGCCTGTGTTTCTTCCGCCAAGCTTTGGTCCAGTTCTCGAGTGCTGGTGAAGAAATCGTTTGTGTCCCGAGGCTGTATCTCCTGCAGGATCTTTTGCAAGCCTGCAGAAGTCTCTGTGGAGGAAAGACACATTGCGTTTTTATTTTATCTTTCATTTAGAGCTCAATTGCAAAACTTAAGCACGTATTTAACTTACTAAAACAAACACTTATAAATACTTCATCCAGGCATTGCATTATTTTAAAGCGCAAGCAGTAAAGTTGTGCCAATAAAGCAAGTTTATGCAATGAATCAAAATTTTCAGCCAATCACAAGCACCTACCAGAGTCGGTATCCATAGGGATGAGACCCTCAGGGGAGGAGCTCTGGACGACAGGAGAAACAACATCAGACATTCTGTAGCACAGAGCAATGAGGTCGGAAACCACCTGCCTCCATCCAGCCTGCAGTTGGAGAGAGCTGTTGACAAAACAGACAAGCGTTAAATTCATGAAGCATATGCACCATGTATAGTTTTAAATAGTTGTGAATCTAGTTTTTTGTGTGTATTCTGCAAGTCTGCTATTGTACCCAGTGTTGAGCTGCTGAAGAGTGGCGGTAATACAGTGTGCTCTTCCATACAGTGGGCAGGAGGCCGCAGCCTGAAGGAGAGACGCCTCAGCCTGAGAGATTTCAGCCTTCAGACAAGCCATCAAGAACAGGACAACTGGGACAAGGCAGCAGCAGTATTGCAAAAGGGTTAAAAGGAGTGTAGAAGTTACACATACACATTTTCTAATAGTACAATGCTTTATTTAACAGAATAGAAGTCAATTTCCTATTCAGCCAATTCTTGGACAAAACAAATCATAGCAACTCTTATAAATACCTCTTATAGTATTGTCATGTGAGTAAACATACAGAAGTGTATTTGCGTACCTGTAACAGGGAAAAAAAATGCTATTTAAAAAAACTGTCTACCCGCAAGAGTATTCCTCTCCACGGTGGAGGCCTCTGAAGCCTGGGGCTGGATTTGTGGAGACATTTGAAAGTGGACGCCTTGTTCCTGGGCACAGTGGAGCAGCGCCTGCTGCAGGTCGTCCTGGTGCAGGAGAAGGTTGAGCAGGTGGGCGGCCGTGACGCTGTCAAACGGTTTGGTGCTGGTGCTAAGGTCCAAAGCAGCCTGGAGCACAGACAGAAGCCTTTCTGGTTCCTGGTCCAAGGAAAAATGAGAAAATAATTTGTAAAGCTACATATAGCAAAACAATGTTAGAAAATACGATACTTTCAGCCACAATAACACATTTCAGGTCAACTTTCTCTCGAGGGATTGAGGAAACAGTTATTGGCTGTTTAAATGAGATATAACATTTAATGCAAGTATTGTAAAAGATTTAATAAAACAATGCAATTAATGGGCATATTTTGCAATGATAAAAGCAAAAATCTAGAGAAGCCGTAATTTGCACAGAATAACATCATATCTCATTTAAGTACAATAATTCTATGTGGTCCTCTAAAATTTTAGGGTTCTGTTAACTTCTAGTCACATTTAAATGTAGACATTCAACAAAACACTGTACACTGCACATGTATACAGGTTTTCAGGTCTATTTTATGTAGCACCACAGAACATCTCATTATTTCATTTCACTGTGTCCTATATCTACCGTATTTGGTTGGAATGACAAAAATCACTTGACTTGAAAATGGCTGGTTTAAAAGCACCAACCTGCAGGCCCACTGCAACAGGAGGCAGTTTCTGGAGGAGGCTGCAGGCCAGCTGTTTGACCTCCAGGAAGTTACTGGACAAGCAGTAAAGAACAGACTGTGCATGCCGGACCGTCACGCAATCTCCCAGAGAAAAGCTTTCCGAGTCTGAGAAAGAAAGAGAAAGGCAGAGTTAGAGAGAAAGAGATATGATGCGCATACACACACACACACACACACACACACAGCAAAACTGCAAGCATGTGAGAATCATGACATCATGTCTGCTGTATAAAACCTACATATACTGTCTGCAGTAACAGCAATCACCTTGTTCTCTTCATTATTTCTTCTAATGGTCGACCAATTGTCACCCGGGCTGATTATCGGAGGTCGATATTAGGCATTCTGCCGATTATCGGTATCAGTGTTTTATTCTGACCATCATCGTTATTAAGTAATTACAGGGTGCACCACTGTGGCTCCACTGCCGTCTCTTCTCCCTATGCAGTTTGCTCTCGACTCACTGCTTCATTAAGGGCCTGTTTACACATATTTTTATAAAGGCATATGTTGCTTTTACATAACATTTGGTTAAAAGAAAAGCCTGTTTACATGTATGTGGATATTTTTAAAAAGGCATTTTCTATACGTTTGGGTCTTTCGTTTACACGATTTGAAAAATCTTCACTTTGGAGGACGTTTAAAAGTATGCCTTTCAGTTGGCTAAAACTCAGTTTACTTGTAAACAAAAGGCCCAAACATTTTTTAAAATATGTGTGTATAAAAAATATCTGCATACGTGTTAAAAGGCCCTAAATGTCCCACCCACAACAGTGTCTGATTGGCTATAAGTCACACAAATAGTAGCCAATCAACGCTGGAGCCTTGGTATCGCTCAAACCACGCTCACACACAAAGCTCTGAGAAAGAGAAGAGGAGAGAGGAGAGTTTTGACAGAGTAAATTTTGACAGAGATTTTCTTATTTTTCCCAAATAGCGTTAACTAGCAATAATCGGTATCCAAACTGGCCCTGAAAAACCAAGCAGTCCACCTCTAATTTCATCATCATATTATTCCTGTTCCCCTTTTTTGCACTTAACTCCTTCTCCACAGGTTGTGTCAGGTTTTGAAACACTGTACATGCCTTAAAATGTTCATGTCACTGAGGAGTTTATCAGTAACCATTCCTCTGTTCTCCTCCTCCCCCCATTCGTTTTCATTCCTCTTTTATCTTCCTATTAACATTAATTCAACAGCACGTTTAACTGCTAGACCATGTATAAATGAGCAGAAATCGCTAAAAAGGGACTGATCATTTCTCCTATTTTACCTCTTCCACCAATTTATCCCTTTCCTCCTTTTCTCATTATCATCATCATCATCATGCAATTTCTCCAGGAAACGCCCGTCTTGTTCAATTAACAATACTTACGGTCACAGCTGCAAAGTGCAAGGCTATGTCACAAATCTCAGCAGCTAAAGAAATTACTCCAAAAATTGTTTATGAAGTGGTAATGTAGGTACGGAAAGAGGACAATAAGTCAAATTTCACAATAGAGTGGTGGTGGCCTAGTGGTAGGATACTACTGTAAGTTCGATACCAAATGGTTGTGAGTTTAAGTACTTAGGAAACGTAAGTATGTACGCGTATGTAAGATAAGAGCTTTTTGCAAAATGTAGCATATGTAAATGTCTTGTTTCTTGTTTGTTTTTAGGCTGATCCAGTCCTTTAAAGAAAAAAAGTGGAGACAGGCTGTCAAAGTGGCATATCATTGAGGTTGGCACAGTACCCGTGTTGAAAGAAAAGTTTTCAGCCAACAGTCCCAACAGCTGCAGGGTCAACAAACAGCTGGAGAAGGAGACACCAGGCTGCAGCAGCTGGAACAGACTCTCACACATCCAGTGAAGAAAGTCCTGAGGAGAGATTCACACAATATTCTTCTCAAGATTCAATAATCATAAAAAAATAACTTCTAACAATATAAGCCAATGAACAAGACAAGCCAATTCCACATCATCCTCCAACGGAAAACCCAGAATTCAGACGATTAATGAGTAAAGTAAATCATGCGGTGCTTGAGACGTCCAGGAAACTCCCTGCCTAAGAATGTGACCCAAAAACTCCTACGGAAAGAACAGAGCTCTTCATTTCTCCCGTTATCTAGCCCTGCCTTCCTCCTCCATCACGCCATCCCTAAGCCGCCCTCTGATCCAACGCGCTCTCCCTCTGTGTTCCGAAACTTCCCTGGCTTTGCTTGCAGCTTAGGTCAGTATTTCCACATTCAGTTGTTTGGCCAGCAATCTTTAATAATATTACATTAAATCGGCCTGAAGAATTTGGTTAGACTCGCTAACAGAGCGATAATCTGTCAATGACGCTGCTGAAATCCTTGAACGTGAATTTAAAGTCGAGGACAGAAAAAAACAGGCTTAGACATAAAAGTTACTCATCGTTTTGAGAATATCATTGCGATACCTGGTACGTGTCGAGAACAAGCTGGTCACTCTCTCTCCGCTGCTGGTGTCTCTCCTGAGCTAGTCTCCTTTGTAGAGACTGAGCGCTGTCCTTCATCCGACCCAGAAACTACCACAAAAATGTACAGATAATGAGTGATATTTGTACAGCGATATGACCAAAATCTCACATCCTGACATGAGCTCTCATATCGCAATAATGAAAAAGTATTGCCTTAAAGAGTGTATTTTGCAAGTGTAAGTGTAATATGAAATGATAGACGTCATCCGATATATCATTTCACAAAGCCCTAGTGAGTACAACAAAATGCAACCTCTGCCTTTGACCCGTCCGTGAAGGAGCAGTGGGCAGCTGTTGTGGGCACAGTACCTCGTTGGTACCTTTTCTCGTTGAGTGACTCTCTGATCACAGAAAATCTGCCCAACCGTTATACTACCATTGCCCCAAAGCAAGAAACCAACTTAATTCAGGCAAGAGGCTCCAAATAAAAATACTGTTAATGTGACAAAGCGGTGAGGATGTGTGTGTGTTTCAAACCTTCTTCAGAAGGCTGACAGTCTGCTGTCGGACGCCAGGAGACTGGCTATTCAAGTTGCCGGGCAGAAAGTGACGGATTAGGTCCATTTCCTGCATGCAGATGGTCTCTGTGCTGCGATGGCTCTCACAAACCAAACCCAGAGCGTCCATGCGTACCTAAAATTGTGCGCACATACACAGTTCAAAGGTATTATGTGGACACTTAATTAACAAGATTAACAAGTAACAGAACTGATCTCATAGCATCTTCTTTAACGTTATTATGAGACGCCAGTATGAATAACACATTTGTGTTGAGCAGTTGTCATCCCAATTGTTACATTTTACTCTCTGTGTAACAAGTCTTGAAGGACATCATTCCCTTTGCTGGGGAACAAGCTTCCTCACATTTTGCACCTCAAATGTGACTCTCCACGGCAAAACCAGTCGCTTGTCACAACGGGGGTTTCCAAGAAAATTGAGCGTTTATGTTGCGTGGGGTAAAATTTTGGATTTTTTGTTTTTAGTGTTTTGAAACAGTGGAAGGTCTCTACTGTAGTGTTGTGAATAAATTTTGCTGAAAAACGTACCCTTTCCATCCTAAAAATGTGACTTTCTTGAGATGAGGAATTCAGTTCCAGCAGAATGTTAAAAGTTTCTGTTTTGACCGCTCTACTTCAATATTTACGGTAAATCCACTGGTTGACTAGCGTGAAGATATTTCTCCGGAATCCATCTTCGTCTCCCAAGTTCAGTTAACCTAACGCAGGTAGGCTATCCGTGTGGCTTTGAATGCAGCATAGGCTACCGTAAACGTAGCCGCGACCGCACCAAGCGTCTGCGAGTGCTACGGCGATAGTCAACTTCAAAGGCAGATTTCTCCGTTTCTCACTTGGCGTGACAGGAGAAACCCGACTCCTTTGAAAGTTGATATCTCAGTCATACGTCGTCCAATTCATTCAATATAGGTATCGTTTTGAAGGCTGATTTACGCCCTTTCATGAGAACTCAATTTTGAAAATTTGCGACAAGCGACTGGTTAAAAAGAGGCAGCTTATTTTTATCTGTCTGTGCATGGCTTGTCATTTAATTTGTCATTGTGTAATTTGAGTAAAGATGGTTTAATGCTGGAAACTACAGACAGAAGCAAGCTGTCAGTACCTCACCTGGTCATGTTTGTGCACCAGAGCCTGGCGCAGCAGCATGAGAGGCACAAGCTCCCCCCACAGTCCCTCTTCTGCAGGTTTGAGGACGCCCTGAGCCCGGGCCGCGCGCAGACACGTCATAAGAGCTCCCAGCGCTCCTCTGCTGCCCGCAGAGCCTAGAAAACCCAAGAGGAGCACATGGGATGACGTACTGTAGGATGTAGGTCACAAAATGTTTTGGACTTAAAAAGCTGTATATGAAAAAGTGCTAATATAAATTTTACAAGGACAATTCTGATTATTACTAATCAAGTACCAACAACCACCATTTTAAAACAACATGTGTCTGAAGTAAAAACTAAAAACTGGTGTCAAAATTACATGCCTTTTAGTATATGTTTAATTCTGAGAATTTATGATGTTTTTAACACAAGAAGTGCTGGGAGCTAAAATCTTCTGGGTCTGAATGCCAAACTTTCAGTGCCAACAGGCTAAATAAGTGACACACAACTAATCAGATGTGAAGCAGATCAAAGTTGTGCTTTTTTTAACTATCAAAAAATGTATTACTTTAAAAAATACTGAGAACCATTACAGAGAACCCTGAAATATCGTAGTATCTGTATCAATAATCATTCAACTCCAAGTATTAAGGGTGTAACGACAGCTTATAAGTATATAAATAGCGGAGGCTAGAAATATGTTTTTTGACCCCAAAAGGATTCAAATATGACAGTAGTAGAAAAAATATAAATTATTTATTCGTAAGTCTTATCCATTCAGCTATGCAATGCTTGGGCTTTGACTAATTTATGCCCTATTTATGAAAAAATAAAATGTACTGAAAATGAGTAATAACTTAGAGTTTTTAATGTGACATGTATGTCTTATATTCTGTGACTCTGCAAAACTTGAACACTGACAAAGTGCATAAAATAACAAGTTGGCCTTGAATATATACAACACAAATTATTACTGTTTCTATTCATAGTAAATGCATATCACTTGTGAGCCACTGCGGAGTGTTTTACGCCCCTTTAAAGCACCTCTCACCTTCCAAACCAGCTGGCATCTCTTGCAGGACCTTCACCATGTGTCCTAAACTAGCGGGGCTACAGCGCAGCAACTTGGGCAGGAAATAGTCCAGAATGTAGGTGGTCTGGTCCAATCTGGCCAAGCACAGCACCTCCAGGAGAGGTGTGACCCATGTCCTGTGCCAGATGTCCATCCAGTCATTCTCGCCTCCCATCTGGCCGCACAGCTGTGCTTTATGACTGACGAAGAGCCTCTCGAGCAGGTCGCTGGCGTACGGCGCTAGGCTCTGTTCACCCATAAGGCCTAGCAGTCTGGACGGTAGGCCCACATCCATCTGTAGGAGATATTCAGCGCCCAAGTGCTCCACTAGGCACGCCAGTGAGCCGTATTTCCCCTTCACATGCCACTCCAGAGACAGAAGGTTTCGGGTGAGCTGGGCAACATAGGGGTCATTGGTGGGGTCGAGGGCGGAGTCACCACAGAACTGATGCAGCAGGAGAAGGTTCCGGAAGAGGGTGCGGGTCTGGTGGCGGACGCCATCCAGCGGATGCTCCCAGTGGGCGTAGATGTGGTGAAGGAGGCGGGCCTGGAGTGGGGAGTTGCCACGGAGACAGGGACGGAGGTCGGGGAGCGGGCAGTCACAGCTAAGGCAGTCGACGGCGGCGCCGCTCCATAGGGTCAGGACCCGGGCGACCACCATAGCAGTGCTGGATTCTTTCACTCTAAAAGGCAGGGTGGGGAATATATGAAATATTTGGGTTCATAGAAGCGTTGCATTTACCTCATTTAGCAGAGACTCTATAACGACAAAGTTCACTGGGCGTCCAAGTATATTCACCTTGCATCCAGAGAGAGTATGACCTCAGGAATGAGTAGCAGCAGTTTTTCAGCATTTGGGCCCAAAATTCCCCCTCTCCAATTGAGCATGGCCAGAGCACCATGACTCAGATACAGAGCCACTGCCGCTGGCCTGCTGCTCAAATACAAGCCTGCACAGCTCTGTCTCAGCCACTGGGGGGCGACATCTCTTTCTTGTTCAGAGCACTGCAACAAATGTGCCACCTACAGAACATACAAAACACTCACCAACTTACCGTGTTTCCAATTCTACACTCTCAACAGCAAACGAAAATATTTATTTTGAATTTTACACAAATGGAGATGTTTCTCACTGTAACAGCCGTGTCCTCTGTGTTACCAATGACGGACCTTATCAACAACACTATAGCCATACCAGCTGTGCTCTGCACGGCTTGAACAAACTCCTCTGAAAGGAGAGAGAGAGAGAAACAGAGAAGCAGAACGTATGAGTGAAAAGGTGAAAGAGATGGGAATGGAGAGAAAGGGAGAAAAAAAGAGATTCTGAACGGACAAAATTTGTCATCACAAGTGCACGATGCTAATCTGTGTCTCAAAATAAACGTGATAAACTGTCACGTTATACTGGACTTTACCGTCAGTCAGGATGTGTGTGTAGCGCTGTAGGAGTCCGCTGAATGCTTGCTGTATGCTGCTGGTGTTTGATGTCTCCAGCATGGTGATCCTAATAACCTCCTGTGATCTCTGGACCACTTGCACAGAGGCTTTGACTGCAGCAAGGCAAGAGTGCATGAGCTGGGCCTGAGCTATGTGCCGACCAGTCAGACCCCTGGGTACCAAGCAAAAATCCCCTGATAAATATTCAGGCAAGATGAATGATGAGTAGCACAGTATTATGATTATGACCCATGTTTACCTGTTCATCTCTATATATTCACTCACTGCCTTTCCAAAGAACTGGAGGACTAAGAGGAAGGTACAAGAGATATAAACAAAAACATAAACCAGCACAGAGTAAGGTTGCAGAGTTTAAGCTAGACACTTCTTAAAAATGTTAGCGTCCAAGTGTTTTTGAAAGATTTTTAGCAAATCCTCGTTTTAATCTACCATCTATTTTAGAAAATGCTGGGCTTTAATTGGCTCACAGTGTATTACTACAAAAGACAGCATTCCTCACATTACATTAAATTACAGTATATGACATTAATTAACAAGAAATTATTTGGATAATGACTATCAGAAAATCAGTATAACATTTCATCCCTCTTTCACACATCTAAACTGTACAGGAAAGCAAACATGAAAAGATGACCGTGCTTTGATCAGAAGGCCAACGAAGGAGCAGCCTGCAGTGTTAAGGGATACAAACCTTCCACTAGCAGGCCATGAACGCATCTCTCTCCTGTGACAGAGAGAACGACATACTTAGAGCAAAACTAATGCACCCCTGCTGGTAACAGTGTTTAGAAATGGACCTTGACATACCAACGGGGAAAGCATCCAGACAGGAAGTTATGCAGTCTACAAGATGGGGATACTGTTCCGAGCTTGCTGAGGACAGGGAGGCAGACAGTCGTGAGGACAGACAGCTCACGGCCTTCTTCTGCAGCCAGGCCGGAACGCTATCCAGGGCACTGCAGAGAGAGGGCGCGAAGACATTCAGAACATGTATAAAGCATTGTATGTGTATATCAGTCCGCGAAATTCATTTACACCTCAATTTGGATTGTATACTTGGATGTCAACAATCCACCACTAGCCTGACATTTCATACCCAGAATTCTGTGTACAACTGGTAAAGAACTGCTAACTGACTGCAAAATCTAAAAGGTTAGATTTTAAAAGCAGGACTGAGCATTTGGTGTACATCACATTTAAATGTGATAATCACAATTTACAAACCTGTTTCTAATCTTTTCCTGTCAAACCTAGCAAAATGTCAAATTTTACACACACTAATATAGGAAAGTCATTCTTACCAGATTGCACTAGTTATTTTGGGAGCACTCAGAAAGCAAGCATGAAGATCAGAATGCATGCATTAAAGTGATGAGACACCAACCTGGCGACGGCTCTCTTCAGTGGGTTCTTAACCTGCAAAACGGTGTAAATGACCGCGAGGGTGTCTAGACAGGCAAGGAGCACTGGAGGTGACGGAGGATCAACCTCCTGCAAATGCTCCAGCATGGTGCCCGCCTGCAGAGGAACCATATATTAAAATAATTATATTAAGTATATGATGTATATTGTTAAATGGACTATAACATACAAAGGTAGCCAGATGGTGAGATTCCTAAACAGCAACAAGCTTTCAACTTTTTGTTAACCAAGCTGATTAGGATAATGGATCTTCATGATGCACAGTTAAAAAATCCATAGTATATTTTAAACAAAGCATCTTTGGGTGCTCCTAACTATAGGTAATTTTAAAAAATCAGTTGCTATTTTTGAAAATTTTTGAAATGTTAATGACTCCGTCCCCTGAGGTAAAATACTCAATTAATCATAATATTAATTTGAGGTCATGTCCCTGACCCTATTCATGACAATGTTGGTACAATATTGACATCACACACCAGGTAAACAGAGCATCTGAATGTAGTGAATATGAAATGAAATAACACAAAACCTAAATTAGACTATAACATTCCTTAAAATAAAGACTAAACAATACACAATTTGAAAGAAGGTCGACACTGACAGAGAAAGACCAAGAGCTAAATCTACTAAGTCTAAGTCTACTCAAGCTAAATAAATGGCATACAAAACTGAACTAAAACATTTAATCCATCACTTCTCTCACTTTTGACACCAGCTGAATCTGCTGTACTGGGTCCGTGGAGGTCAGACAGTCCTTCAGTGTCTGGGCGAGCTGCCTGGAGGCATTGTCTCCGTCTACAGAGAGGGAGGCTGAGCAAGAAAGGCATGCAAGCATTTGGTAAGAGATCACGGTAGAGTTACCAACACAGTCTAATCACCGTCACCGCTTACTCACCTAAAAGGCTCTCCAAACTGGCACTGTCCAGGGTCACAGCCTCCACTTTAGGAGTTTTCTTCTTCACCACCATGACTAGGTCTGAATCAGGACAGGGGCAAGCGGATATGAGGGTTACACCAACACATAGCCCACTTCATCTTCTTGGAAACTATTTAACATGCTTAAAAGTGGGAATGGAGGAACAATGAGTGGCCATAGGAATTGTTGCCAGCAGTGACACATTTAAGTTAAAAACTTACATACTCAATTAATATGCGATTATGTTCTCCTTCTCCTTACAGACCGAAGGGCAAACAACAAACATATTGGGCCACAATTCTGTCTCTAGTAATTCTGTCTCTGCTGCTGGATTGGGTGGCGCTAGGTCATCATCAGGCAGCACCACCTTAGGGACCATCTCTTTTCTGATGGTGGGTATGTCTCTTTTTCTCTTCTGATAGTCAAGCTCATTTGGACCTGGTGGGACCTTGATTTGAATCTGGCTACCAATGAAATACAAAGGGAATATTTCAGGACCAAAAAGACTTTTCGAATTGCCTGGAAAACTGCACTTTTTGTTAGAATTTCCGCATCGCCTACAGCAGTAGTCTTCAAACTTTTGCAGTCCAAGAACCTCTTGGCTGAGAGATACAATGAGCACAGACCCCCCACCCCAAACCAACCCACCACATTCAGGCCTGACATTCATGGCATATCATTACTTATGGAACCTAGCGTCACGCAGACTCAGGCCTACCTACACTCCCTTACATATACGCATATATAGAAGTATACATTATAAGCCACAGGAGTGCTTTCTAAAACTTAACGGGCGTATTACTAACTAATTTTTATAACTAATATTTTTCTTTCTTTCAATTAGCCACAATTTGGTTCCAGTTAAGGATGGACAAAGAATTAAGCTTATGTACACATGAAATACGAATGGCTGAACTTTGGATAAAAATGTTTATCCAAAACGTGTAAACATAATTATACATCCTCAGTAATAGGAATTTGTTTTATCATTAAGATTTATTACTTTTATTATACTGATTCCTTTTTCTTTCTTACTTTCTTACCGACACTGTTTTTATTCAGGCGGGACAAATAATTACTTATGGTGGATAAAGATTTATGGTTAAATTGCGCGTTATTTTATAAACGCATGGAAAGTGGTTGTTTCAATGTTCTACTTAGATTTTCTGTATTGAGTTATGTTTTTTTAATCTGAAAAAAAGCTTCCGATTAAATAATTTGGCGGAGCCTAGATTGCATCCGGAAACACTAAAAGATCCTCTCGATTTGAAATCCTCTTATTATTTGCGCGCCGATTGCAATGGGTCGCTCATCCATGAACGGCGACACCGATACTGAATGGATTTCCATGCACGGGCACCGATTAGATGTGTAAGCTATTCCTTGTTTACATAGAACAAACTTGCTCCGAGCAGGTTTGAAGATTAGGATGTGTTGCTATGACAGTACATCCAGTAAGAGTTTTACTGACTTGACTGATGTCTGCAGTCTAGGTGTCCACGAACGGAAAACAGCCCCAGAGCTCTATCTGCTCGCTTCATAAAGTCAGCTGAAGGCTAATGTTAGCCACCGCGCACGCTTTAACTTTACGTGATAGTCTCATAAATCCCTTCACTCACCAGCATAAAGAGTTCAACGTCTGACGAGAATTAAAAGCTTTTCGCGACATGGAAAAAAAAAACTCTGATACGAATTATTTACTCCCTTTCAAAACGCAGTACAACATTCAGGAATATACTTTTGCAGCACAACACACGTGTGGTTCTCGTCACTTCCGGCATTCGGAAGACTCACGTCAGTGGTGCACTCTCAGCCACGTGCTCGCTCCACCTCTGACGTCAGGGAATGCAACCGCGGAGAACGTTTTGGTCTGAGTTCTATGCTCACATATTTCAAGCTTCTCAGTCCACTGACGTCCTTACCCTTAAAGATATAATTTGTTACTACAATACAATGACTACAATAGGGCATTGTGTGATGTAGTTTGTTTGGGTTTTTTTTTTATTTGATGGGAAAGTTTTTCTTTCACAAACAGAAATTTGCAGGTTCTTTGCCCTTATTTTCTGTCTTCTCCATTCAGTTAAAAATGTTTGGTCGCTTTCCTTGATTGAAAAAAATAAATAAAATAAAATAAAAGATTTTTTAAAATCTTACAAAGATCTAGTTGAGCGGGAGTCTTGAGGAATTTCATTCATTTATTGTATTTTATGAATGTGTATGCGTTTTTATTTATGTATTTATTTGTTTTATGGATGCATAGGTGGTACAATATTTTGCACCGTCAAGTATGTAGATATTTGTTTATAGACATAAGTCTTATCACTTATAAACAATATGAAATATCGTGGTTCTTAATATTAAAATGTGCATATTTATGTTTGTTTGGCTGAACTTTGTTGTTATTTAAATGTTACATTTTCAGTTAATGAAGCTAAATGCTCGTTCGTTATTATTGCAATTGTTGGCCGTTGCAGCGGGAGCACTGATGGTCAGACACTTCACGTTTATTTTTTCCTCTGTTATTCCAAGGAGCAATTGACATTCTTATACCATATTTGATTTTATTAAACAGACTGACCTGTTTAATTAGCTGGTAGGCATTTACGTAGTTAAGATCTGAAGCATTTCTCACATGTTGGAGAATTTACTTTTGGCAGTCATACAAAATGTTTCGTAAACCAAAATGACAGATTAAATACTACTTATTTAAGAAAGCATTATTCACGCTTATGTACACACACAATTAATGCAAATTACAAACAATTTTATCAATTTCACAAAGACTTAAAATTAATCAGATGATTTTTCGAGAAAAGATCTGCTTTTTTTCTATAGGCCTATTATCAGGTTTGTTAGTTAGGTTAGTTGAGTAGCTAAACCATCAACAGTTTGTTTACAGGAACAAAAAAGTTTGAAGAACATATTAATCATTTACATTAAAATTATTACATACAATAAAACAATGTCTGCATGTCCTGGTCATTTGCTATGTTCATTTGCAAAAGTCCAACAATAACCTGAAGGAGCTGGAGAGCTCCACAGCAAAGATTGGAGTGTCTATCCATAGGAACACTATTAGCCGTACACTCCTCAAAGCTGGGCTTTAAGGACGTGTGGTCAGAAGGAAGTCCTTGCTTAAAGAAAAAAGAAAGAATGTCTTGAGTTTACCAAACATCTGGAAGAAGGTACTGTGGTCAGATGAGACTAAAATCGAACTTTTTGGCCATCAAAGCAAGCGAAAACAAATCCAACACCTCTCATCACCCTTTGAACACCATCCCAGCAGTGAAGCGTGGTGGTGGCAATATTATGTTATGGGGATGGCAAACTGGTCAAAATTGAAGGACTGATGGATGGCTAATTCTTGAGAAAAACCTGTCCGCTCGACAGTTGAGGCTGGGAAGGATGTTCATCTTTCAGCAGGATAAGGACCCAAAACAACACTGAATTGATTTACAGAGAACGGCGGAACAGCAGATAGTCATCAATTGGTTATCGAGTTTTCTTATCTAGGTGAAATATTCTATTTGATCGGTACATCTTGTAAATTACTTTTGTTTCAATTTTTATTACTAATTTGACGTTTTTCATGTCTACATTTATGCACTTTGAATTACCGTTGCAATTACATTGCACTGCACACAAATCAGCTGACTAGTTTCATCAGGTATGCAGTGGTTGGGAATTTCTGAGGAGCACTACAGAGTCGAGAGCACTGGAGTTGGTGTGCTGTAGCAATTGCTGCCGCAAAGAAATTTGTGTTGTCGGTTGAAGGACCATTGCACATCTTAGGAAAAAGGCTGGTCTGGGCATGGTTTAATATATTATAAAAATGATCTTTTTAATAAACCATTTAATATGGTCTTATGATGACGATAACGATACAACACAATTGAAAAAAAAAAAAATTTTAAGTTTCGCGCGGCAGGCAAACGTAGCAGCGTACGGATAGTTGGGACGCCGCCAGGATGTATAGGCATCTCTCCTGTCTTGTAAAATGCCACAGTCGCAATGCATCTTTATCGTATCCGGGGACTTGCTGTATATTTGCATACAAACTTATTATGCTTATCGCTTCGCTTAACCAGCTGCAGACTCTTACTGTGTTACAAGTTCCGCTATAATGGAGTGCAGATCACGTGTTTCCGGTGGAGCTCCACTTTTGCGTGCGTCTGCAGCCAGTTCCCTCTCCTGCGCCGATTGGTGGAGAGAAAGTGTCTTCGTATTCTATTGGTCGAAACACTTGTCAACAAAATTCGGGCCGCCTTTGGAAAAATCTACATAGCCACGCCCACGGTGAATCCGATTGAACTATGAAGGAACTGTACGCCCCTCGTCCCGCCCACTCGCGGCTACGGTGCGATGCTGAAAGAAGTTTCAGTGCGTGATTTGACGTTTTTATTCAACAGGTTCATGATGTTTAAGGCTTTAATGGATGTGACGCGGAATAACATGGAGTAAAATCGAAAGCCATCTACCTTCTCTGTTTTTGGGGTAAGAATTTAGTTTGCAGTTCAGTGTGTAAAACGTGTTGCTTTGTTTTCTGTTTTTTGGTGAGGACGTGGGAGAGGGGAAACCCTGACCCAAAATGAACGCGTTCTTTCTCTTTATATGAACTTTAAACAAGAATAAACCGCTTTAATATATTCTAAATACAGAATACACACATATATATGTGTATATATTTGAAATTGGTAATTCAGGTACTTCTAAAATTAAACTTTTCTATTGCTAGATGACTGACATTTATTTTTTATCAGCTTACTTTATTCTTTTGTGAACTTGTTTTGTTTGAAATTGGATATTTAGCTGATGACATAACTGTATCCATTTGACAACCATAATGCAAAATGTTATTTGCCTCTGATTTGAATTAATAGACTACATGAACTGTTGACCCATAATTTGTTTTGGGGAGGAAGTCAGCACTACTCACCCAGGCAGTAAACACAGACATTGAAGCGCTTGTCTTTCCCTTCTCTTTCCAAAATAAAACCAGATGTATAATGTATAATATTTTCTCACTAACACCAAATTGTGATGGTCGGTAATATAAAAGCTATTGGGGTCTTTACACTAACATGACTGTAAAAATTGTATTATTGGTACATTTGGGTTATATACGTCTGTGCCAAGAAAATACTATAAAGTTGTATATAGTACTGTATAGTTGACCTAAATTGTGGTGCTGGTGGTATTCTCTGACATGAGCTATTTGCAGTAAAATAGCCCATAAATTACAATTAAAAGTGCAACACAGAGAGAAAATGGACCCTTTAACCATGTTATGTGTACTATTACTGCATACTGTAGTTGTATGTTGGCCAGAAGACGCACTGCAATTGAACTTTATATGACATTCATTTTATTTTACAAGTTTATTTGGAAATAATAAACTACATTCAGTTGATAGAGAATATTGACAATATTTCTTTAAAACTTCAAATATTTTTAAATCGATAGCAGTCTTAAAAATCATATTTCAGGATTCTACAATGAATGGCTGAAATGTCCTGAAAATATGAACAACAAACAGTACTGTCAAAAATTGATAGTAGTAGTAGGTTGTTTTGAGGGCTAAGAGTATATATGCACTGTAGTATATTTAGCAATACATTTAGAAATACCTTTACAAGGTTTTAATGGATATTATTTGAACTGTGGACCATTCTCAGTCTAACACTGACACTCATATGGTATCGACATGGCAGTGGATTTACACACAGTGTCACTGCTAGGTCAAGAGTACCCAGAAGCAACCCAAAAATACCCAGCCACTACTATTCTTAAGCTCAGAAACTACTTTGACTAAAAGTCTAATGTTGGGGGCAACAAATGGGCTAAAATCTCTATATGTAAATCCAGAAGGTGCACAAACAGTAGTTATAGATAGATCACAGTTATGGATAGATAGATCACACTATACATGAAATGTGTTTTTGCCATTCTTTTGGAGTTTGACAAGAGGACTTTTGGCACATGTTAAGTCAGAAACATTATATGCACAAATCTTTATCTTCACTCCAGTAGGTGGATGTCTGACCTATGAAGCATGTTCTTTCCATTTAAGTTGGTCGAGCCTCAAAGCCAGACTTATTTACCACACCGCACTGTGGAATACATTTAATTGGTTTTTTACCCATTACAGCCTTCTTTGTGTTAAGGCCAAGGCTATAATGAGAAGTTTTTACGACAGCAAGCATCCCTCTCTCTTTCTCTCTTTCTCTCTCCATTACCTCCCACTCACACTTTGCTATCTGCTTCACATGTGTTTTTCATAAGCAAAGCGTGTACAATGGAAAATGTGTGATGGTGGATCTGAGTTGCCTGCTGGGGTTTGTTTTGGTAGGGGTCAGTCTGTCCAGGGCCCTGCCCAAGCCCTGGAACACTTCAGGCCTTTTTGCAAAGTGTAAGAGCTTTTTCACATATTGTTTTTACTTCACTCCCCACCCTGTCTCAGTTAAGACATTCAGACTTTGCTCTGGGTTTTTTGACTGTTCTCTGTAACTTTTTTTCACTACATATACATACATATATATCTGTCCTTCTGCACATTTGTCTGTCTGTCTGAAAGTCTGTCTGTGTCTGCAGTTTGGCCGAGGACTGAGAGGCTCTGTTGTCCAGCAGCATGGCGGAAGCAGAGGAGGTTTCAGCAGGGGAATGGAAGGAGAAGTACTTGGCTTTGGAAGCTCTGCTCTTTAAGTTCCGAGGACAGATGAGCGTGATTCGGGGGCTCACTGCAGAGAAGGTTAGTGCTCTCAGACAGCTCTTGGCTAAAACCATGACTGTGTTTAATATTCTCACCTCAAGATGTCTGGATTATTTATTTACCCCAGTCCCAACCAATGCATCAGACAATAACGAGTCTCGCTTGACAGTTGACTAATACTACTGTTAAGTAACCACTTCAAGAGTTTAGATAGTAAAGAGATTCCAATGTATATAACCAGTGGTGAAAAAAGTACTGAATAGAACTCTACTCAAAAACTACTCTGACTTCCAGTTGCTTTTTATCCATTGTTATTTAGTATATGAATATTCTGTGTCATGTTTCTAGTCCACAGTCTATTTATTAGTTTGTTTTTGAAGCCAAGTTTTAAAAATGGTCTTACTTGCAGTCTTGTAAGTGAACCCTGTTTCCATTGTAGCATTCAGCAGACACTCTTATACAGAATAACTTCCATTCCGTAATTACATGGACAGTTTCCCTGGAGCAACTTGTCTCATTGGTGGTATTGCCAGAGGTAGGATTTGAACCCACAACGTCATGGTTCAGATTTGAGTATCTTAACCACTAGGACTTGCATAACCCCACATTTTGCACTTGCATAATTATGCATGGAGTGTCACAGCGGTGCTGTATTTAGCATTGTCGCATCACAGCCAGAAGGTCCTGGGTTCTAGCTCCATGTCACCCATGGGGTCTTTCAGTGTGAAGTTTGCATTCTCTCCTCGTGTTTGTGTCGGTCTTCTCTGGGTGCTCCGGTTTGCTCCCACAGTCCAAAAGCATGTGAGATAGGTTGATTGGTTAAGGTGAGTGTGTGGCCTTGTGCCTGTGGGATATCCCAGGATAGACTCCTGTCCCCATGACCCTGATAGGGATTAAGCGGTTCAGATAATGAATGAATAATTATGGATGTGGTATGTCATCTAGCATCCAATATTCAAAAAGAATAAGCTAGAGCTGCAGCTATCAATTCTTTTTGTAATCGAGTACTCTACCATTTTTTTGTCATCGATTAATCGGGGGATCAGATAAATTCTTTTTTTAATAACAGAAAAAACACAGGTCTGAAAATGGACAACCAATTGGCTTTTATTTCTGAATGTTCCTTTTTAAAAAATCTAATTGAAGCCTTACAGTCCTGAGAGAATTTGGAGTGTTTTTCTATACATTTTTTAAGGCTTATTCTATCATATGTGTAGAAGTTAGCCATACATGCTTTATGCTGTTGTGTTCAGGACGTCCTGCGCTACTCAGATTTGTCATAGTTTGATGTGTAAATGGTGTCACACTCTTGAAATCAGCACATTTCTAATGAAAACTGGCCTGCGCCTGTAGAAATGTTTAGTTTTTTTAGTATTATGTAGTATAACTTGCTGAAACTGTAGCTATAGCACGTGTTGACATCGCAAAAATTGTCTTGCATTGCATTTACTTCTCTTTTTGTGCACGGAATATCTCATAAATACTTTTATATACAGAGGGATCAGGTCTTGCCTTGATCGTGCCACTGAAAACGTGCGTCACTAATAAGCAACCGTGTGAAACACAAGCCGAGCATGCTCTAATGAGTGAAAATAATTAAACAAAGCTTCTATTCTAAAAAATTGCGTCGATAATTTTTTGTAATCGAATTATTTGAATAATCATTTCAGCCCTACTTTAAACTGTAATATATAAAGTCACCGGTGATAGGACACTCTTACAGACCAAGAGGTCATAAGTTCAGCTCTATCTTACTGTCAAAACTTTACTCTCATTGGGCCCCTGCGTATGACCCTAATGCCAAAATGCTATCCCTTTAAATTAGAAATGAAAGTCTCTCAGGATAAGAGCACCTGATAAATGCTTAAATGTGGATGTAAATGTACGCTACCAGTCAAAAGTTTGGACACACCTTCCCATTCAATGTTTTATTCTTTATTATCATGACTATTTACACTGTAGATTCTTACTGAAGGCAACATGAACGAACACATATGGAATTATGTAGTAAACAAAAAGTGTGAAATAACCCAAAACATGTTTTATATCTTAGATTCTTGAAAATAAACACCCTTTGCTTTGATCACTGCTTTGCACACTTTTGGCATTCTCTCGATGAGCTTCATGAGGTAGTCACCTGAAATGGTTTTCCAACAGTCTTGAAGGAGTTCCCAGAGATGCTGAGCCCTTGTTGGCCCTTTTGCCTTCACTCTGCGGTCCATCTCATCCCAAACCATCTCCATTGGGTTTGGTCAGGTGACTGTGGAGGCCAGGCCATCTGGCGCAGCACTCCATCACTCTCCTTCTGGGTCATATAGCCTTTACACAGTTCATTCATAGTTTTGATGCCTTTAGTGAGCATCTACAATGTAAATAGTAATGAAAATAAAGAAAGAACATTGAATGGGAAGGTGTGTCCAAACTTTTGACTGGTTGTGTAAATGTATTTAATAATCCGCGTCACGTCTACACTGAGTCAAAACAATCTGTACTTTTGGCCATAACTTTGCAAATGATGAATGATTTTCAGAAATATTTCACTGTTGCATTTCAAATACCTTGTGTCCAAGCAAAATTCATGTCAGAATTTTAATAATCAGTTAACATTTGCCAAAGTTACCAACAGTGTTGCCATTTTGACTGACAGTGTATAAGCCGCTTGGTGTAATCTGTTCTGCTCTAAAAAATAGAAATCTCTGAAGCTTTATATAGCCAGTACAGTTCTGTTAATATATGGTTTGATGAGTTCCAACAGCAATTTTACAGATCAGATAAGAACAACCCATGTCCTTCTGTCTGTCTAGATATGATTACCTGTTTCTTTCAGAGTCTTTAACATTTTCAGCTACATATATTTCATTTTTCGGTTTGGATCAGATCTAAAGTCAGTATGATCAAGTTCATATTTATTCATGAAAGAGTTAAAAGTCAGTGGATTTAGCTTTGAGCTGAGTAAGTAAAAAACAGGACCCCATCCCTTACCAAACTCATTACAGAGAAGGAATGTGGTTTTACTCTCTTAGTCGCCTCCTTCCTCCAACTTTCATTCTCTCAATCTCTTTCTCCATCATTCAGTCCTGTACGGTGGAGTCTCATTAGCCATTAGGAGCTACTTGAATTAATGTCGGTCAAACAGTCAACACCAAGCTTTCTTAGGAGAGGCAAGAAGTCACTTACTAAAGTATTTACCATGTTTGGTGCGTTGCAGCCAAGTGTGTGTGTGTGTGTGTGTGTGTGCACTTCTGCTCTATGGCCTACTTCTTTTGGTCTGTCTCAGGGGAGAGCTGATTAGAGGTTAATATAAACATACGCCTGACCACAGGGCTCCAGACTGTTGCATTCTGGGATAGCACCAGCCTTGTGGAATTGCAGACTTCAGATGGACCCTAGTATTTGGAAAGGCGACTCTTCACCTCTTTCCAGATAACTTTACACAGCCTTAAAGTGAACCCTGTGTTTGTGTGTTTTGAGGTGAAACTTATACATACAATTGCTGATTTAATCAGATTGCGGACACAGTTGGGTACAGATGGACATTTGAGGGAGGACATTTAAAATTTTATTGTTGTCAAACCAGGGATTGGTCAGTGTTTAGTCTTTGCCAGACCAACACTGTGGCTACGGTTAAGGGCCGGTATAAGTGTGGTCAGGTTTCAAACCATTTTTCACAAGTAATATCACTTTGGCCGGGCACACTGGCAATTTTGAAACAAAATGCAAATCCTGTTTGATTACTGTCAGTGTAACAACTTATTTCAAAACTGCAACAAATCACAGTTCCTTTTTAGAAAGTTTTGAAGTTATTTTGATATTAGGTGTAAGTGAACCTGTAATAAATGTTTTATTAAACTTACCAAATTCTCTCTTTGCCTTTTAACCATCTTTGCGA
Source organism: Distichodus sexfasciatus (assembly GCA_032718565.1). Lineage (NCBI taxonomy): Eukaryota > Metazoa > Chordata > Actinopteri > Characiformes > Distichodontidae > Distichodus > Distichodus sexfasciatus. Next base: position 3,800,897 of record JAVGVS010000020.1, on the reverse strand, counting down.
TTGTAAAACTCAAAAGATGGCGATTTTCACGCCTCTAATGTGAACCACTGACCATTGACCTGTTTTGCGTATAGTCACACATACAGTATGACCTCACTGGAGAAAGATTTCTTGTCATCTTTGGTCATCTCCCCACCTGAGAATGAGTAAGAACTACATAATAGCAATTCCTTTATACAAGATACAGTCGAGACATATTTACGTTTACAGCAACTTCCATTAGCTAATTAGAGGGACAGTCTCCCTGGAGCAAGGGTCTTGCTCAGGGGCCCCCCAGTAGCAGTGCTGGAGGTAGTGTCATGAAGTGCTGTTGAGCGCTGAAGGAAATGATGTGCACAGATGCAGACAGATACAAGCGTAGACTCACGCAACTAAGCTACTAAAACAGAAAAACAGACACGCAGTGACCTCAACGTTTACCCAGACATAACTGGAAATGAAAAAAGAAACAGATGTAGAAAACTCTGGCTGGTGGGGGTGAGCCGAAGCATGACTTGGTCGGTGACACATGTAGTATGACGGTGACCAGAAGCTGATTTCTGGATCGACCAGACTTAAATAAAGAAAAGGCAATAAGGGACCAATGGAAATGAACTATTTAATCAAACTGTGGCAAAGGTACCACTGAGGTACTAATGAGCAAGATACTGCCCCCAACACTGCTTCCCATGTGCTGCCAAAAAGCTGCTCAGTGCTCCTTCATGGATAGGACACATTTTGTTGTGGTGCACTATGTGCTGTGCAGAGATGGGAAGTAACAGAGTACAAATACTTCATTACTGTACTTGAGTAAAATCTTGGGGTGTCTGTACTTTTCTTGAATCTTTATTTTTGTGGCAACTTTTAACTTTTGCTATGTACATTTTTAGCTTAACTTTCTACTTTTCAAATCAGGCTTGTTACTCTTGTTTCGTTTAATTTAAATGATGTTTATTATACCATTTTGCCATGCGTTTTATCTATTCCGTATCAATAATGTGGATCAATCATCCAGACAACTTGACTGATTGGTTGAGGCTTAAAAACGTAGTAAACACGCACAGAAAAGACAATCCCATTGGTGTATTGGTCTTTGCACGGCCAAATTAATTTCAGTTCAGTTTATTTTTATTGCCCTCCTTACAGCACTATAATATTTGTTGTATGATGTGTTTAGGATAGAGGCAGTCATCATGTATAATGATGGTAATGGCCGATGGAGCGCAATGTACTCATGTGGCTTTATTTTTATCTGCTTGCGCTCTACATAACACTTGGACATGGCGTCCAGTCAGCTTTGCCCTAAAATGTTGGTTTTGTCCTTCGCAAGGGTACTTTATACTTTTATACTTATGTTTTAGAGCCTGTACTTTTTACTTTAACTTGAGTTATGAAGTCGAGTCAAAACTTCAGCTTTTTAAACATGTATCTGTACTTCTCCTTGTGTGTGTACTTTTGACACCTCTGGTGCTGTGCTGTGGTGTTTTCAAAATGACAAATAATCATGCACTTAAACCAGCACCCTAAAGAGATAACTGGGAACTAAATGATTAAATTACAAAGAATAGACTGACTAAACGAGGTGAAAGCAAACACAGTCTCAATAATCCAGACATGACAGTAAGATAGATCTGGATTTGAACCTTCATCCTCTTCGTCTATCAAAATAATATTGTAGCAGACATTGAGTCAATGTCCAATGCGTTGATATAATATGGTATCATGATGAAAACTTGTAATTTACACCCCTTACTATCCTACCATTACATTGCCACTATCTTCTCCTGGGTTTTCTACTAATTGTATAATGTATGAATTCTCAGAAGAAAAAAGAAAAAAGTTAGGAAACCCTTGAGGATCTGCTCAGGGGGGCAGAGTTTGGTGTAACTAGCCGCAATGATTTGCTCTGGGGGTTAGAGTTTGCTAGTAAATGGGCACGTGGTGATGTGCGATACTGATAAAAAGCTGTGTGATTTAGAGCTTATCGGAAAAAGAGGCACACACTAGGAGAGCTAGGTTTAGAAAAGAGAAAGTGACAAAATCAGGCTAAAGGGGAGGAAGAGGACGAATCGCTGTGAGATGAAAAAACAGAGGGAGTTAAAGGAAGGTGGGGGGAGCGGAGCATAAAATAAACCATTCTGTAATCATCCACATGCCCAAGGGAGGAAATGCCTGGGTTTGTAAACAGAGAGAGTGTTGTACGGGAAATCAACACACATACACATACTGTATATTCACCAAGAAAACACTTCCCAAACTGCAATTAAATATATATTTTATTGTAAAGTGTATTTTCTTATACTGTTGACTACAACATCCTCATGTTTACATCATATCACTTTTTAAACGAGGGCTGAAACAAACCCGCTTGTTAGAAGGTTTGTGCAAAAGGTGGCGTCGTTCATTTTGCAAAAAGGAAAGCCACAAACACACACACACACGCACACACACACCTACACTCCCACTCCCACTGGTAAACGTCCACAGTGGGAGCAGTGTGTAATGGAGGAATCTGTTCTAGGTTAGTATGAGGTCCTCTTCCTGCCTGGCACGCCCAGATTGATTCCACATTTGTGTGGGCAGAGAACGGCAAGAGAAGGAACCGGCTAAGGATGTGTGGAGGGACGAACAAGCTACTGTTATTCACCTGTTGGAACGATTTCACCGTGATTTAGACTTGCACCATAACGTAATCAGTATATCAGTTTGATTCGATATAAAAAGTTTACACCTAGACTCCTTTTCAAACTTTTTAGCATCAATATGCCACATCTTGACTTGCAAAAGAAGAAACTATTAATCTTGGTTTCATTTTTTTAATATCACAAAAACCTGACATTTTAACGAGAGTGTACACGTTCCAATGCGCATCTGCCACCTTAAAAATTCCTCTTTTGATTTTGAAAAGTGGTGTCCTACAGTTTTGAATAAAACATCTCAACAGATGTGGGGCAAGTGTTTTTGTCATGAGGGCCCGAAGGGAGCGACGCCGTTGCGGACAGAGGTGGTATTTTTGTGTCTCGGTGTGCAGACTAGGGGTGATGCTGGTGGAATTTGGAACTGTGGTGATGTGCAGAGCCGCCACACAGACGGCCTTTGTGAACCGCCCAAACGGCCAAGTGGGGCTCCGTCAGGGCCGGCCGCACACCACCCGGCCTGGAATGCTAGGAATGACGCGGCTGGCTGCAGACGGGACTTTTTGGGGCCGACAAGGTGGGGCGTTTGGTGGCGGTTTAAAAAGAGAGAGACATCGTGATATTTTGCTGCAAAATTGGGATATGCTCAGTGTGAGAAAAATGGGTTGTTATTTCCTCTGCATTTTGAAGTTTGTAGACGTTTTAGAAATGTGCGTTTGAATATTTTCGATATTGCCTTTTACATTTACATTAATCAAATATCCTAATTACAGGAAGAGTCTCATCGGAGAAACGGGGTTAAGGGTACTGATGACAATAGAGCTGGTTTTGAATCTAAAACATAGACAAGACTCGTGCCATCACCTCCCCATTTAAGATGCATAGTACTGTAGTATAGCTTTTGTCCTTCAAGTGTGACTCTCTCAGCACAGAGTGACTTCCATTTCCTAATTACAGGTGCAGTGGGATTCGAACCCGCAACCTCTTGGTCCTGATGCGAGTATCTTTACCTCAGATATGAGGAGCTCATGTTTGATCCTTAAAAGCAATAAAAGGGCCAGTGCTGACAGCTAATATAGAGGCGTTCAGATTGGTAGAGGCCTAGTCTGGGGCCTTTGGGAAGCTGAGTGTGCAGATGTTTGGCTCACTGCTCATCATTTTTCACAGGCTGTTTCTCCAAAAATATATTTTACTGAGCATTTCACTGAGCTGAAGGTTCATTTAAATCATGTTCCTTTTTGGTATCATATTTTTGTTATACTGCTAGATTCACAATTTACAACCACTTCTGCAACAAACATACTTCCAGATATAATGTGTTTTAAATGCATAATTTTTTTTATTAAACTGATGTTGAACTGTAGAATGATTTGAGGATTTTTTGTTACGACCATTTTTGTTATGACATATTATAGTACATACTATTTAGTACAACATAATGGTTATTTTATATGTTGAACTATTATGGATAATACAGTACATCTCACATGTATATATACATATATATGTCTTATTTTCAGTAAAAATGTTGATAGATTTACGTCTGTCTAGTTTCTCAGTCAGACGTGGGACTCTTGGGTGCTTGAGTGCCTCTTTTAAGTTCTTGAAGAGGTTTCACCTCTCATCCGAAAGGCTTCTTCAGATCTGACAGCTGATGGGGAGTTCTGTCCTGTTTCACCTCCGAGATAACAAATTTACTAGAGGTTAAATACCTTGAACTCAGCTTTTAGAACTGAAGAGACCTTGGGAATGAGATGTGAATGGTTTTTAAAGACCTAAAAGACGTCCTGCTGCCTTCATCTCCAGCACTCAAGACTGGCCCTATATTATTGTTAAACACATCGCCATATGTTAACTTTAGGAAATGGATTTTATCCGTATCATGCAGCCAGCTGGTGACAGATTCGAGTTACAGGATCTGTTATATGTTTTGATTCCTGTCATTAGCTGTGGGTAATCCTGTGGTCAGTATCTGAGTGCCGCTGTGTATTGCTGTGCTCAGTACAGTCTGTAATTACACTGCAATTTTGTCCCTGTTTCTATATCTGTGCATCAAAGCCTGGAAACTATTTTTTTCTGTCATCCAGTGTTTCTCTGCACATGAGCAGGGCGTGTAACTGTGGCATGTTCCACTCGCTGTGACCTACGTATGTTTGTTGCATTGTGTTTCCCCTAGTCGGGCCTGAAAAGGACTGCGGCACACCCAGAGTGAGCTTTTTCAGCTCCAAAATACAATGACAGTGGAACAATGTGCTAACCTACTTACATTCTTACAGCGTAAACCGGCTTAGATTTCATGATGTTTATTTGGTGAATATTATGGGCTTAATTGCTGGTTAACAAAATTGTCCAAGCAGATCTTGTACTACAAATCACTATGGAGGCATCCAAATCACAGTTTATATACAGTATGTAAGTGAAAAATCCCTTTTATACAAAACAGTACAAAAGTCTTCAGCTGCCCCTCATTTTTTTTATTTAGCGATGAAAATGAAACAGCAGGTACAGTGATTTATTGTAACATGCATAAACGTTTACACTACCAGTCAAAAGTTTGGACACACCTTCCCATTCAATGTTCAATGTTTTCTTTATTATCATTACTATTTACATTGTAGATTCTCACTAAAGGCATCAAAACTATGAATGAACTGTGTAAAGGCTATATGACCCAGAAGGAGAGTGATGGAGTGCTGCGCCAGATAGCCTGGCCTCCACGGTCACCTGACCAAACCCAATGGAGATGGTTTGGGATGAGATGGACCGCAGAGTGAAGGCAAAAGGGCCAACAAGTGCTCAGCATCTCTGGGAACTCCTTCAAGACTGTTGGAAAACCATTTCAGTTGACTACCTCATGAAGCTCATCGAGAGAATGCCAAGAGTGTGCAAAGCAGTGATCAAAGCAAAGGGTGTTTATTTTCAAGAATCTAAGATATAAAACATGTTTTGGGTTATTTCACACTTTTTGTTTACTACATAATTCCATATGTGTTCATTCATAGTGCCTTCAGTGAGAATCTACAATGTAAATATTCATGATAATAAAGAATAAAACATCGAATGGGAAGGTGTGTCCAAACCTTTGACTGGTAGTGTATGTAAATACAATTTCTCAAGACTACATTAAATATCAAGAAACCTGGTTCCTAATATGGCTCATGAATTATACATTATACACTTGTCTACATATGCATTGTCCCTTGTGTTATGTTCGTTTCTCAAGAACACCAGTGATGTTCGTGGGTCAGTTTGACCCGGGGCATATTTAATTATGCAAAAGTGTCAGAAACCAAAAAATCCCAATAAACGTTGTTTATATCCCATTATTAACTCCATTACTAACCATTTCAATCAATATTTGGTGTAATGGTGATATTTAACTCTCACCGATCATGGTTTAATGAGGATAATTCACTCGTTTTTCATTAATAAATGCATCTTAAATCCTAAAACTACATATAAAACACAATGGTTATACATGACATTGATTATTTTTAATTCAAATCTAACCGAACAGTATCTATGTAAAATAAACATGAAAGGGGGCATTGCACATATGTGAAATGAACCATTTTTATTTTATATCTTGATTACCCTTATTAAGCCAAGCACAAGAAGTTTCATCCTGAAAAAATACTTTAAACTAATTTATTTAGATTTTTTTTTATTTAAAATGAGTCAATTTGACCTGCAACATAACAGGAGGGTTAAATGTATTACAGTTGAAGAGTTTTTGAGATATGTCTTGTATCCCATCATTCCTTCCACATTAGACACTCTCAGTAGATTAGGAAAAATCTGAGCGTGTCCTGTGTGTCTTGTCACCGCAGCTCATGCTCTTTTGACCTTCTTTTTCCATATGTTTTAAAACCCATTGGCTTCTAAACACCTACTCAAAGCTGTAATGTGTGAAGTGCTTGAAAGAGTTGTACAACACACTGTATACTTTGACATCTGTACTACTGACATTACAGAATATCTACCAGATCAATTAGATAAGAAATTGGTTTTGATACAATAAATATATTTGTGTCTGATCAACATTTAACCACGTCATGTGCAGAGCTTTCCTTACACAATGTGTGGAGGTATATTTCTAATAAGCCATTTTATCCATGCTTGAGATTTCCTCCCTCTACCGCAGGATCTTGTGTTCTAGTTTCATCCAGCCACATATGAAATTTTATCAAAATTTCCATTCCGTTTGCTGGCAAACAGCACAGAAATCATGGTGAGTCAACTGTATTTCAACACGGAGAGGGAGGAATGGACTGAAAAGAAAAAATCTGCTTAATGTCATGATGTTGTCACAGTGTTGTTTCAAGAAATCCTAAATTTGTGGCCTAATTGTGCTCAGGTGTGCTTTTCATTTGTCATTGCTAATAATCAAATTGATAAATTTCATTAAGAAAGGAATAGTTTAAAAAATAAATAATACAAACTCTCTTTTATTGAGTTATTGCCATGAGGTTTCTGTGTTTCTTTCCTTTTCTTTCTCGCTCTCTCTCCTTAATCTCTCTCACACTCACAATTTCATGTCTTGCAGATGCAGCAGTTGGAGGGACAGGTTTTGGAGGCTGAGCGACGCGCTTATGAAGCCAATCAACAGGTAGATTCTGTTAATATTGCAACACACATTTTATTATTTATTAACTCTGTCTGGCAGGTGTTTGTGTGTATTGTGTTAATGATTCTTGGCTTGTGATTGTGAACCTGTGTGTTCTTTCAAGGTGCAGTGGATGGAGGAACGTCTGAAAGCTGCCGACGTCCAAACTGGAGACTCCGAGCTGAGACTCTTTAGACGCTGCCAGGACCTGCAGGCCGCTTTGCAGGAGAAAGAGGAGCTCATCACTGCGTTAGAACAGCAACTAGAAGAGCAGGTCAGTACCCTCGACCAACCACTGGAGGGCAGAATCATTACATGTTGTAGTCATGTAATAATATTAGCATTTTTCAAAAGGTGTGTGAAGAGGACAAAAGGTGTATTTTACACTACAACATTAATGAAGCTAAATATCAATAAAAGCTACACAATTTCATACATAGTTAGACACATTAGCACATTTGGGTGGAAAGTTCCTTTAATTCTCCCCTTCACACTTACACAGAAGCAGAGCCGGATCCAGGATGCCAAGGCGGTAGAAGAGAAAGCAGCAAAAATCAAGGAGTGGGTGATGAAGAAGCTGAATGAGGTTTGTTTGTGTGTGTGAGTGGGTTGGTAAGCGAGTGAGTAAAAGAGAGAGTGTGTGTGTCTTTACAAATCTGACGTGCTATTGGATGCTACCCCTGATATTCTCACTGCAGTTTGAAACAGAAAATGCCTCTTTGAGAGAAACAAACCAACAACAGGAGTCTGAGATACTGGAACTGAAACGAAAGGTTCAAGGTGTGTTCATGTGCCTATTTTTCCTTCCCTGCCCTGAAGTAAATCTTATTCTGGAAAACTGGTTTTAGTTGGTTAATCCAAAAAAGCCTGTACACTCCCAGTATATTTTGTAGTTTTGTTAAAACTCTGTTAATTTTATTAAGTAACAAAAATGCATTATAGTCATACAAAAATGCTAAAATATATGGAATCCAAATCTTTCTCTGTATTCCATCTATGTCAGTCCTGGAGCAAGCTGTTGCAGTGGGAGGTTCTACCAATGCCAAACCCGGACAGGCGCAGCGGCTTAGCAGCCTCACTTTTGGCTGTTTTCAGGTCAGAGGGAAGAATCCTCAGGTTCTGACAAGCTTTGTTTCAGCTCAAAAGACCATCAGCGGCACGAATATGGACCAGGAGTGCAGGAGACCCTCCAACGGTCAGACAGTGCTTTGTGTAAATGATTTTGTGTAATGGCATCTGACTTTGTCGTAACAATATTAAAGATGTTTCGATCCCCTCATGTTTGTTACTGTTATCAGTTGATATTACAGAGAATGAAAATTATGTAAAAATATTTTAACTTAGTATTTTGTAATGTTTTTGCTGGGTAGTACTGTCACAATTACACTGTTTATTTTGTGAAATCATTTCTCTTTTTTATAACCATCACCATGAACACAGTATCATGTCATTAACATCACAAAACGAACTCATCTTGAGACTGGATTTGACAAGACACACTTATATGAATAATACACAAACTTACACATACCCACGTCTGTACATATTCTATAACAACAAAGATCAAGATTCCTAGATTAAACAATATATGATGTTCATCTCCTTGTAAAAATAAGCAGTTGTAGTTGTCAGACACAGACAGAAAGGACTTTTTGTAAGTATTGATCAGCTGTGGGAGGGTTAGGCTTCGTCCGGTTAATAGTGATCAATTTTCTCGCAACTATCAGCAAAGTCTATGAAACATTTCTAATCCCAATATCACCTGAAGTGAGCGAATTTGGTCATTTGTTCAAGTTCGTTTGAGCTGTTTGCCTGTAACTAATACACAAGATTTGTTTTCATCCAGATCTTGGTGTTAAAAAGAACCCATTGGCTGACGGTGGAAGTTTAAGAAAGGATTCTGAAGAAGAAAGGGAACGTGAGGACATGAGCCACTCTCTGTCTCGAGGGGTCTCCTCCGTCCTGTCCAGCACAGCTTCCGAAGGTGAAGCAGGCGGTCCGGATCTCAGCCGGCCTCCAAGCGAGGCCTACCTCACCGCCTCGGATGACAGCAGCTCCGTTTTCGACGATGACATGCAACGGGCCGAACGTCCCGCCTTCTGCCTTCTGGGTTCGGACACCTCAACAAAGGCTGAGGGTTGTGGGACTGACGACAGCTTCTCAGACGACCTAAACAAGCGCTTCCAATCCCAGTGTCTCGACTGTTCCTCTTGCTCTAGTGAGACCAACGCTTCGAGCCCCACCTTGACCCCAACGCTGACCCCCAAGCGGCCCACGTCCTCTACTGACGTCCAGGACACGCCCGCTTCCCCCAAGCAACCTCGCCTGCGCACGGCTAATGCCGTTAACGTCACCACGGCACTAGCTAAGAAGCACCTTAGCCAGCCTATGCTGAGCAACGAAATGGCCCATGGGAGAACTCGCAACGCCATTAGCATGCTACGACCGCTGAAGCCTCAAGAGACTGATCTTGACACAGAGCAACAGATGGAGACCGCAGAATCCACAGCATCACATGGGAAACCACCTGAAACCAAAGCAGAAGAGCCAAAGAGTCCAGAGGTTCTTGCTGCTACTCCAGGAAGTAAGCCGCCCACCCCTCCGCTGCACAGATTCCCCTCCTGGGTGAGTATGAGGCTCGTTTAAACTGGTTTTATTCTTTTACAGAATTTAGCAGGCACTCTTATTTAGAGCAAGTCACATTTCACAATTAAAGACACAGTGTTTCTGAATAATACCATTCTGAAGTAGCTCAAAGTAAACGTAATTGTCGTCTATAAGCAATTATACAGTGAGACAAGATGGTTAAGGGTCTTACCCAAGGGCCCAGGAGTTTTAAGGTTTTCCTAGTATTTTAATTACCAACAGAAAATGTAGCCTAGACCCCAATGCACACCTTAATATGCCCCTGCTGGTGAGTAATTCATGTTTTCTGTTTTGATGATCCCAGGAGAGCAGGATATATGCAGTGGCTAAATCTGGAATTCGCCTTTCTGAAACATCATGCGAAGATGTGGTTAATAAAGGTGAGGTTCAAAATCTTGATGTCCATAAAATAACCAATTTTCTCTCCCGCTGCAATTCATATTCACCACAATTGTGTTTCTTTTCCCTGTACGTCTTCTATAAAGTCTGTCTTGAACAGGCATATTGTTTGTCATGTGTTTTGTACTTATGTGTCAACTTACCTGTTGCAGCACCACTTTTGGGTGCCACGCCGTCCACTTCAGCCCTTTCTGTTATTCCAGATAGCAGAGTAAAACTGTCAACTTCCCAGCAGGGGGCAATAAATGGTCTCTCTGTCTGTGTGTGTCTGTGCTTATCTCAGTCCTGTCCTCTACCTCCAGACTCCTCTCCCAAGTCCTCAGATCCGGCCTTCATGCTCTACACATCTCTCATCTACAGGAACACCAGCACACCTGTATACACCACTGTGAAAGGGGTAGGTGTAGAATTAACGTAGCTCGTGTTCTTTACAATTTTTGTGTGTTTTGTGCTTTTGTGATCATTTATGGACTAATAGCATTTTAAGGGAATTAAAATGCTAAGTGAGTGATTATTTGTCATTGTACATTGGAGCAGTGGGCAACTTGTTTTGGCAGTGCCTAGGATGGTACCTTGATGAGTCATGGGGTCAACTTCCTACCAACAGTTACGCTTCCAACTGCCAATTTGTTTCCAAATTTTGTGTCCTTATATCAGTTCTATATGCTGATATAAGGCTAAATGTAAAGTTGTTATTATTATTATTATTATTAGTAGTAGTAGTAGTAGTAGTAATAATAATAATATAACAAATTAAACAAATATCTAAAAATGAAATGTAATTACAAATTCAGACTAACTAAGAACAGAAAGTTTAAAATTGCTTAAAAAGGGGGAAAATAGGGATATGATAATGTAATAGCTTATGATAATTTAATAGTAATAAATATTAATAGGGAAATACATTTTTAAAAGTGACTCATCAAATCCAGTATTTTTTTTGTTAAAAATCATTAAAATTAGCTACATTTGGATGCTGAACATCACAAAGTGTGTCAAAAATATCATTAGTTAAAGTTAGAGTTGGATTAATTAGAGCAATAGTGTAATAGTGTGGTGTGTATAATTGTAATAGTGTCATAACGCAGTACACGCTTTCCCCCACCAGAGGGCAGCATTGTTGAGTAGTCAGTTCTCTGAGGAGTCATCCAGCTCAGAGGAAGAGGAAAGTTCAGAAGAGTGTCATTCAAACTCCGGGGAGGAAGAGAACGGCTCCCGAACATCTGGCACGAACTCTGGCAAAGGAAGTAGCCATGACAGCCCTCGATCCCTCAAAAGGGGTACACACACACACACACGTAAATCCACCCACAAAAGCCTTGTCACTCACGTCCTCCCTTACACTAAACTCCTTTCTTTTCTTTTCTTTTCTTCCTTCTCTCTCACTCAGCCCTGTCTCTCTCCTCCATGGCATCTGAGAGCGACTACGCCATCCCTCCAGATGCCTACTCTACTGATACTGAGTGTTCAGAACCAGAATACAAGCTTCCCAAGACCTGCTCCTCTAGCAGCGACAGTGGAAAGAGTGTAGGAGACACAAACTTGCACACGCAGTCATATTCCATAAAGTACTGAAACACACTTTTACTCACAATAACAATTCAAGCGACAATGGGTGCTTGTGGTGCAGGAGCCGATGGAAAAGTCTGGCTACCTGATGAAGATGGTGAAGACCTGGAGGATAAGCTGGAAGAGACGCTGGTTTGTTCTGAAAGATGGAGAGCTGTTGTACTACAAGTCACCGGTCAGTCTGGGTCTACTCCCATTAATATGTGCTTATATTGTGAGAAGAGCATGTCAATAATGTGAGACTTTTAAATTACCAAGAGACTGGTTGTCTCTACATTGCGGGATTTGTCTTTATTTTGATAGAGCGACGTCATCTGTAAACCTCAAGGTCAGATCGAGCTCAGCGCTTCGAGCACTATTTCTCGTGGCGATGGCAAACAAGTGCTTCAGGTACTGTGTGTGTGAGGGTATGTGTGTGTGTGTGTGTAATGCTTCAGCGCACTACAGTTGCACCATTGTATTCCTGCACAAGTACCATTATCCTCCTGCTTAAAACACTACTAATTAAATGGTACTGGTATGGTAAAACATGGCACCAGCAGAATAATGACTCAAACCAAGTGAACCACCAACTGTGATTCAAGTCATTAACCGCCTCGTCCTCTTCTGCCGACTTCAAAACAGTTCATTTCTGCTTGGCAAAGGCCTTAAAACTCAAATGTAATGAAGTCTAGGAAACCAAACAAAACAGTTCACATTCACAATCCCAAGTTCACATTCTAGTTTGTTTCTGTTTGGCTCGCGGCAGCAGTGATCTCTGATACTTGAGACTGTATCTCAGACTCATTGATACTCAATAAATAAACTTGCCTTGCCTTGCCATTGTCACCATTCTCATTAGACCTGCCTTTACAACCACAAAAGTGAATTAAATATATTTTTTAAAGTGAGCAGCACTCCCAGCATACATGATTTTCCCTAATTTTTTAATTATTCTCCTCTGAAATAAACCATAGCTCAAAAACCGAGGTCTGAACTGAACCATGGATTTGAAGAACCATTACACCCTTACATGATCCTAGTAGCATTATATTTTCAGGTCTAAAGGACAGAACAAAAAATGTGTCATGAAATTACAAAGACATTAATGAAAGGCATTAATGAATAATAAAAATCATGTCATGCTAGATTTTATTGTGTTTTCATGTGTTTTCGTGTGTGTGTGTGTGTGTGTGTGCATTGGTCCTCATCAGGTGGTGACTGGGAAGCGCGTGTATAATCTAAAAGCAGATTCTCCGAACCTTTTGGAGGAGTGGTTGAGGGTTCTGCAGTGTGTGGTCAGGATTAAAGCAGCGAGTCCCCTCTTCACCCAGCCGGATGTACGGCCTGCCATGAAGGGACATGTGATGAAGGTTTTGCTTAGTTTTAATCTCTTATTAATCAATAATCATTTCAGCATTTCATTCCTACTGCCCCACATTTTAACAGTTTCTGACTCACTTCCTTAAAACATATATCTGGGATTAGAGACTTAATTAACTTGTCATTAAACACATTTTACTGTTCCATTGAGTCATTCGATTTCTCAGTAGTCAGTAATCTGCTATGACACTAGGATAAAAAGAACACTGTGATAAGTTGAAAATCTTCTGCCTTCATGATTTTTTTGATATGACAACTTATAAATGCTATGAATTTAGGATTTTATTTTGCAGGTTTACTCTACTTTCCAGTAAGATTTCTCCTGGTCTACTTCTATTTTACCTTTAGGTGCAGCATTTTACATGTAAAGGCCAGTTTTAGCCATCATTTAAAAAAACTAGATTTTTGATTCATTCGGGGGGCGTTTCCCAAAAGCATAGTTGCTGACTACGTTAGAATCGCACCCCCATTTGGTTATATAAGTTAAAAGCCTGAATGCATTTTCATATTTCGTGCACTGATTTTTTAAAATATGTGAACTACTTTTAGTTGTCCGGGTCATTGAAATCTCCCACATTAATCAGCACTTGAAAAATTTGTTCATTTATTCATTTATTCCTTATGTTTTTTTACAATCAGACAATAAAATGTCGGTTTATACTTGGGAAATGCCATGACAATGCAATACAGTAATAAATGCTTACAGTAGCCTGAAGCTCAATAAGGTGTGTCTGTTTTAGGTGAAGCATGGCTATTCAAAACATGTGTGGTGTGCGCTAATTGGGAAGACACTGTACTACTTCCGATGTCAAGAGGACAAGGTGGAGTCTCTCCTCTTTTACTATGATATCGGTTCACTTAACTATTTGTGTCTTTACATGAAGTGTCTTATTGTGTTGTCCCTGTTCGCATGTATGATGTTCTTGTTTCTCCACCAAGTTCCCACTGGGTCAGATCAGGCTGTGGGAAGCCCGAGTGGAGGAAGCGGAGCAGTGTTGGGACTCCGATAAGGACAGTAAGAGTGTCCAGTCCACTCACCCTGCTATTTCCATCGAGCCCAACAACCAGAGTCCTACTTTTCTGATCATAGACTCTCAGCATGAGAAGGTACTAGCTTGGACAGTTTACTCTTCCTGTTCTCGTCATTCAGGAACGGTTATTCGGGTTGTGACACAAAGTGAAACTTGTCAAACGCACATTTACTTTTCAACAATGAATTCCTTATTCCTGATTAGTCAGAAGCTTCTGGTTGGACCTCACCTATTTTGATCACGATGTGACTAACAGACTAAAAGTATGTGCTTTTTAGGTTTCACACTACAGTTAATATTAATGATATCTAACAAGTAACACATTTTTATAGTCATGGCTGTGACAGAGAGAAAATGGAGACAACACACTTGCGGGAAACACAGATGACAAAAACGAACACAGGCAGTATTAAAAAGAACAAAAAGGGGCCAGGCTCGTGCTCAAGGTAGAAAGGGAAAAAAAACAAGCAGCAGGTGATGATTACAAGTTGGAGTGTCAAACAGAAAGTGAAACACTAGCAAGGGGAAACGGATGGAGCAACTCTAACCAAAAAAAGACGGAATACAAACAGAAACAACTATGTATGGTAAAGTGCAGTGTTTGTTGTGTAATGGAAATAAAAACATGCATGTCATCCTATAGTTGGCAGGTGGTTGATAGACCAGGAGACTTCACATGAGTTAGTCGTTGTTATGAAGATGTGGTGGCATGTCCCAGTTAATACGTTTTATGGTCTGGCGGTAGAAACTCCTCCTGAGTCTCTCTGTTTTGGCCGTAATGTTCCTGAAGCATTTACCTGATTTCAGACAGCTACTGGGGTGAGACATGTCTCTGATGTGATGATCCTATTTCTGCATCTCCTGTTGTAAATGTCCTGCAGCAATGGTAGATCTGATCTGATCTGATCACCCTCTATAGTCCCTTAATGTCCTGCACACAGCTATTACCAAACCATAAGTTCATGTTCTGAGTGAAGACACTTTTTGAAGTACCAGAGTAAAAAAGTCCTCAGGATTACTGAAGAGCCTTAAAACATCCTCAGCTGTCTCAGAAAGAAAAGACGATGTCTTGCCTTTTTGGACTGGGCTTGAATATGTTTACTTCATATCATGTTTCATGAAAGATCCATTCCTAGCCATTTTCTAAAGCGTTGTAGTAGAACTTTGATGTCCCAGGAGAATTTGTCCTCCATAGTCCTTTCAAATATTAATTTATGGCAAGTAGTAGATGCTCGCATCCAGAGCAACTTCCATTTCCTGATTAATAAAACAATCTCCCTGAGGTTACCTGTAAGGGCCTTCCTGAGAGATTCTCTTGTGGTATTGCTGGATGTAGGATTTGAACGCATGTCATGTTGGTCCAGAAGCAAGCAACCTGCCTCCAGGCCTCCACCATCAAATCTGGTATCCTAATCATCCACCAACTAATGTGTTGGTAGTGTGCTGGTGCAGAATGTCAGTCATCACACCGCTCAGGTAGAACTGGTGGTTGAAGTTGTTCCCCAAATGTAAAAGGTTTTTTAAAAGTGCTAAACAAATGATAACATTCATTCCATCATCTATTCATTTTCTGTCCCATAGGCTGCATGGTTGTACCACCTGTCTGTGGCAGCAGGAAGCAGCATGGGGCAGGTCGGAACCGATTATGAGCGTCTGGTCTGCAAGCTGCTCAGCGTTGACGGAGACCCAGGCAAGACTTCCTCTGTTTATGTCTTTTATCTCTTGCAGAGATGAAAAATACCAACACGAGTGCCCGCACAGATGCAGTTTAATCGGGGTGTCCTTCTTATCCACAGGCTCTCAGATGTGGAGGCATCCCGTGCTGTGCTTTAGTAAAGAAGGCTTGTCTTCCCCGCTCACCACCCTGCCCTCTCAGGCCCTACAGACTGAAGCCATTAAACTTTTTAAGGTCAGAAAGCTGCTTAGCTTTTGCACATGCTGCTAAAGTCACAGATCTGAAGGAAAATGCTCTAGTGTTTTTAATAAGCTTGAACTGGCAAAGTTTTCTTGAATGCAGTTGTGCAGCCATGTCATGATTGATGCAGAAAATATACTGCTTTATTTTGCAACTACAGTGTTAGTGTTAGCTAATGAGTAACCGATGCTTGTGAGTGCAAGCATAGCATTAGCATTTGGTTCAGACACCATTGTAGGACTGAACCAAAAAAACGCACACTAAATATGTTTTTGTCATTTTAAAGATATA
The DNA here is from genome assembly GCA_032718565.1 of Distichodus sexfasciatus. Lineage (NCBI taxonomy): Eukaryota > Metazoa > Chordata > Actinopteri > Characiformes > Distichodontidae > Distichodus > Distichodus sexfasciatus. The sequence goes on along the minus strand of JAVGVS010000020.1, from coordinate 3,784,463 downwards.
ATTTTCAATCTTACACTGCAGCTACTGTTGTTTGCTAACAAGTAACAGATTACCAGAGTAATAACCACCAGATTAGCATTAACATTTAGTTCATGTACCAGTGTAAACCTAGAGAAACAAAACTTGGGTCAGTGCATTTAACATGCCCTTGAAAAATTCATTTAAACATATACTTTGTCCAAAATGTGCTTTTTTAGCTTTACATTGCAGCTACAGCCTTAAAGTAGGCTGACAAACAACATTTGTTTATAAATGGCAGATTAGCATTAGCATTTGGCTCAAGCCAAAGAAACTAAACTTGGGCATCTTTTTCAACTTCACACTGTGACTATAGCACTACACAACAACTTCTTTTTGCAACCATATCAGATCTAGGTGCAATGGCAAAATACAAAACTAAAGGTCATTACATCTATCTGCCTAGCCGGTTAAGCTGCAGGAGAAACCATGGCAACAAAAAATCTGTGATGATCTTCGGACAGATTCACTGCATATATGTACTATGAAATACAAATTAAATTAAAAGTACGATTTGTTCTTAAATTATTATTAATGTATGTTATTTGTTATTATCCCTCTCCTGCAGACATGTCAGCTCTTCATTAACGTAGCCATTGACACTCCGGCCATCGACTACCACGTGACGCTGGCTCAGTGTGCGCTGCAGGTGTGTCTCACGCACCCGGAGCTGCAGAACGAGATCTACTGCCAGCTCATCAAACAGACACGCAGGAGACAAGCCAACGGCCAGCCGGGCCCGCTGCAGGTGAGGACAGATCACCTGTAACATCACACACAAATACTCGGTTTCCCTACTTCTCTGAATGTCCACGTTATAGGCAAAAGTGTAGAGTCCAGATTTAATTATCTATGTCTAAGCACCATTTATGAGAAGATTGTCAAATTGCAAAGGACACCAAACAGTATGATCATCACCCTTATGAAAAAGAACTACGTTCAAGCGTGCTATAAATAAATAAGTATATTCTCAGCTAACTTTTTATTTTCTTAATAGAGATATACTTAAGTATTGTTTTACTTAAGTATATTTACAAGTGAACGTAACATCATACTTATCAATGTTACATTTGAAGTTTACTACTGGCCTTCTATTATATAAACTTTTTCTGTAAGCATACGTCCTTTGTCTAGAATTCCTCTGCTACTGTTGTGCACATTCTGTTTCTGGTAAAATACCCAGCTGGATGAGCAACTCTACAGGGCACCTTGTTGTTGTTGTTGTTCTCATCTTGATGACTCATACGAGTCTGATCTGATACTACATCACTGACTCACCTGGGATGTGTTTTGCTTTCAAATGAGATGTAACCACAGAGAATATTACACAGTGTCTCCACCAGGAGCAGTGACGAGCAGGTGCTTTAGCTTTTTGTGTTTGCCTTTCCAGGGCTGGCAGTTGCTGGCATTGTGCGTGGGACTCTTCCTGCCCCAGCATCCCATTCTTTGGCTACTTCAAGTTCACCTGAAAAAGCATGCAGACTCTAGGTGCCTCCACACACATATGATCTCAGTGGCCACTTTATTAGGAATGTTTTTCTAAACCTTTCCAAAACCAAGGACCCTAGACTGAAGGCAGTTAAATAGTCCTGATCACAACAAAATCTCCATATCTCTTGTTTCACATTGAATCTTTCTGAAGGGTCTTAACTTAATACCTTAATAAAAACTCAAGATTTTTTAAACAGGAAGTTTCTTCACCCTTCTATTTAAGATCAATATCTTATAATCAGCAGGTGGGTTGGAGATATGCAGGGTTCACATATGTCTGTTGAGAGTGAATGAGAAGCCAGTTTGTTAATCCTCCTGTTATGTTGCAGGTCAAATTGACCCATTTTAAATAATGAAACTTATTATGAAACTTCTTGTGTTTGGCTTAATAAGGGTAATCGACATATAAAATAAAAATGGTTCATTTCACATATGTGCAACCACCCCCCTGCAGGTTTATATTACATAGATACTGTTTGGGTCAGTTTGAATTTAAAATAATCAATAGCATGTAAATCTATTGTATTTTAAATGTAGGTCTTTTCAATGTACATAAAAAAATTAAATGTATTTTTTAATGAAAAATGAGTGAATTATCCTCATTAAACCATGATTGGTGAGAGGTAAATAACACCATTACACCAAATATTGATTGAAATGGTTAGTAATGAAGTTAATAATGAGATATAAACAATGTTTATCGGGATCTTTTGGTTTCTGACAATTTTGCATAATTAAACATGCCCTTTTGGATGATTAAACATTGGTGTTCCTGAAAAACAAACATAACATAAGCGTTAAATAATTAATTAATAACTAACATTGTCATTTGGGCAACTTCTCATCTCATTCACTACAGGATAGAGGTGGGCAAATACGCCATCTACTGCCAGCGCTCATTGGAGAGAACCCAGCAGAAGGGTGATCGCCAGGCCCGACCCTCGCGAATGGAGATCCTATCCATCTTACTGAGGAATCCGTACCACCACTCTCTGCCCTTTAGTGTGCCTGTACACTTCCTCAACAACACCTACCAGGTCTACAAGAGCCCCCACTTCGTCATTAGAAACGAATAATGCCAGTCTTCAGATCCATTTGACCATGATAATAAGCATGTCTGTTTGGCAGGTTGTTGGTTTTGATGCCTCCACCACAGTAGAGGAGTTCCAGAACGGTCTGAATCAGGACACGGGCATGAGGAAGTCGTCCCAGTCCGGATTTAGCCTCTACTCAGACGACCCCACAGGACGAAACCTGGAACACCACCTTCAGGGCAATCTGAAGGTTAGAGTCTTACTAACTGGCAAAAAGACAATCAACATTTCCAATGAGGTTTCCAGGGAATTGCAGGGAACTTTTAACATCTACTTATAGTTGATGGTAATGGACAAGCACTTTTTAATAGATCTGAGTCTTCAGGAACAAATTCTGACATCAGATTAAGACATAAATCATATTCTAGCCATTTTATATCTCTAACTTTTGAGACTCTCAGTATCATTTAATGGAAATTACTCCTTTGCTTCTGAAAATGTTCTGGATCGATATTCCTGGTTTATTTTAACCTAAAACCACTCTGGAAAACAACTGCATTTCTTCATAACAACATGTTTAACATCTATCTTGATTTAACAGTAGTGCTGGGAATCAGTCAAAATAATTGTTAATCACAGCATTTAATTTGGAATTAATAGCATGTTTAAAATACTTGGTTTGTTACCTTAAAAAACAGCTGAGTTTTTAATTTGCTTTTTCCCATAACGTCCACAATAAACTGCAGACTCAATAACCACTTAAAGGACAGTTACAAAGTAAAGTTCCGACTGCTTATGCATTATTCTAAAACTATGCAGACGTGGTGAAAAGAAGTGGAAGTTTGTGCCAAAGTGTTAAAGTTTCCAGATTTATCACGTTCAATAACACATGTTCCCAGTCCTACCGAATAGATATGGGACACAATGAGACCACATTACAAAGTGTGATTTCTGAAAGTGATACAAAACATCAAAACATAAGCTACTGCTGTAATAAGATTTTTTGTGCCCTCTCTTACAGATCTGTGACATTATAGCTAAATGGGAGCAGGCCTGTAAGGAGCTACATACTGGCAAATCTGAGAACACACGGACTGTAAAACTCACCTACAAGAGCAGGTAGGAGATTCTTATTGTATTGAGTGACTTAGACTAGTTTCACTGCAATTTACTTTGTCCTTCTTTCTCAACTTTTCTAATTTTATCTCTCACATCATCACTCCCCTCCCTCTTCCCTTCTCCAGGTTATACTTCTCCCAGCAGCTGAGAGGGGAGACGGAGAGAGAGCGGCTGCTTTTAGCCTATCAGACTAATGAGGAGATCGTAGCGGGTCACTTTCCCGTAAACAAAGAACTCGCCTTGGAGATGTCCGCCCTGCTTGCTCAAGTGTGTCACAGCCTCAGTAGCTCAAATGTTAACAACTTTTTTGTTTCTTTTTCATTTGACTTGTTTTATATGCTGATATGACCAAACCAATGAAAACCATGGGTAATTCTGTCAGTATGTCCTCCTTGGTAAGACTTTGTGTTTTTCCCAAAGGTGGAGTTCGGAGATTTTGAGAGGCCATTCCCCAGAGCAGCTGGCTCTGGCTCTGGACAGGCAAAAGCTAAGCAGACGCTGAAACAGGTTCTGGAACGATTTTACCCCAAACACTACCGTCGGGCCTGTTCAGAGGAATATGTGAGGTAAAGCCTTTGCACAAGACATGACAACAGCCCAAACTCACAAAGCATCTCAGGGTTAAATTCTTGCTGAACCATGTTATGTTTTTAAAGCAAAAATACTTAGAAACATCCCAGCACAGTTGTTTGACCACATTCCTCAAAGACGCACACCAACTCTGTTATGACCTAGAACGTTGCACATGTGTGAGACTAGAGCCTGTTACTTCTACTATCTGGAACATTTTGACTCATCTTCAACAAGAACATTCTTGGCAGTGTGTTAATATCTTAGTTGTTTGCTTTCATACTTGCAAAGATAAACACATATTCTGTTTTGCCTCATACACTCATAAAAGCAGAACACAGTACCATGTTGAGCTTGGCGAAATGACTTTCAATCAGTTGTTGTGTCCAAAAAATACAGCTAAAGAAAATCCCAGTTCAGTGTGGAAGCAGAGACAGTAATCTTTTTGAGGGTACACAACCATATATATTAGTTGTCCCATGCTTTTAATTGATGTTCAAGATGAAAACACTTCACTAACACCCAACAAAACCCTTCCCCTTATATGAAGGACAGTGAGAAGACTTCTAGTTAATTGCCCAGTCCTACAAATAAAATCCAATTAATACCAGTGGCAAAAGGATTGGCATACTGAAAAGGAGATGCTCACAGAGTTCTCTAATTGCAACAATCACATTGCACAGTACAATTTCTAGACTGTGTAGCAGTGGAACGCATACACTTTGTGTGACCTCTTGGCCCTGTTTCACCAGGCAGTTGGGTCAGAGACTCTCGGCCCGCTGGGCATCACTGAGGGGGAGAAGCACCTCAGAGTGTGTGAGGATCTACCTGACGGTGGCCCGCAAATGGCCCTTCTTTGGTGCCAAACTGTTTGAGGCCCAGGTGGGTGGAGTAGAATGTGTGAACATGGCTGTAAGCATACAAATCAACAGGATACAAATGTTATGATTAGTCTCTTGCTTTGTATAACTATGTATTGTCATCTACTGTTCCTGCAGCCCCTACCTCCCTCTCCGCATCAGAGCAAACGCGTGTGGCTGGCAGTGCACGAGGATGGACTGAGTGTGTTAGAGTTCACCTCAATAGTAAGAAGAGACCAACATTTTACGTTTAGCAGACACTCTTATGCAGTGTGACTTCCATTTTCCTAGTTACAAGGAAAGTCTCCCTGGAGCAACTTTGGGTTAAGGTGCTTGCTCAGGGGCCAGATGGTGGTAGATCTGGTAGTAGGATAGAGCTGCATTTGAACCTGTGAACTCTTGGTCTGAAGACAGGTTTCCTACCACTAGACCACCACCAGTTCTGTAAGATGCTTAGTATCGTAGCATAGTTTGTATCCTTCAAACACGGGGCTCTCACGCCAGTCCACTTTGTAAATCAAAGTGTATAGCCTGTCCAAAAAAACATAAAACATAAATTATTGTACTTCAAAGCAATGCAATTGTAAATAAAAAGGAGCAATTTATGATTGGATTGTGATCAAAAACCACACCCCAATTATCTGTGGAACTAGAGGCAATAGATGCAGATGACGTGTCTCATTGGCAGCTAGGTGTATGACATGCTTGGTATTCCAGCCAAATATAATAAAGTTTGAAAAATGCCTTGGTGGTAGTGCTTGCAGTAGGACAAAACTGGATTTGAACCTGCAGTCTCTTGGTCTGTAATCACTAGGCTGTCATCCCCACCCCCATCTTTCCAAGTCTTTTTCTAGTACATTCTCAACCAGACACTTTTGTCTTCGTATAGAAACTGCTGGTGTCCTACACACATAAGGATATTGTAACATTTGGAGACCATCACCAGGACTTCATGCTAACAATGGCCCCTAACTCCAGCAGCAACACAAGCAGGGACAAACCTGCTGAGAAACACCTGTTTTCCTTGAGTCCATCCAAGGTAGGAAGCAAGCAGTTCAATCAGTTCACATAAAGGTGTAGCCTATAGCCCATCAAAAACTGTGAGGGTGTAGAAGTGAACAATGGGCTTCATTCATCAACTGTTCTTATAAAGATATCTGCTCTTAAAACCTATTTATGCAGTTTTCCTGAAAATTCACCAATGTTTTTCAACTTGACATTTGCTCTTATGATAAGAACAAACTTGCAATCAATTCAAGAATTTTTCTTGAATTCAACGTGGGCTTTTCCTAATAACAAATTTAAGAGAAAAGATATTAGTGAATGAGGCCCCATGTTTACATATTTGAGATTTGTTCCCTGATAAGAGCAGAATCTACAACTGCTAAAGAGCACTCGTATGCAAATTTTATTGCATAAAATGTATTGCATATTTAATCTGCAAAAAATCTTACTGACTGTTATTTAGCTATACGGCTGTCTAGTATTATGCTGTTTAAATGTCTTAACTTTCTTAAGAACACATTTAAGAAAATAACTTTCTTTGTGCCCTGCGGTGTTTTGGCGCCTACCCAGGGTTGGTCCCCGCCTTGGGCCTGTAAGTTACCAGGATAGGCTCCGGTCCTACCCCAGTTGGGATTGAGCAGTTTGGATAATGAATGAACTTTTTGTTTGCTCATACCTAAATATTAGTAAACAGAGCCCATCGTTTGCTCATACCTGGTTCACTCTGCCTTATTTGAGACAAACATAATTTAGGACTTCTTTAAGCCTGGCTTTTATGTGGTATTTTGTACAGATCCGGGAGCTGACCCTGCTCATGGCCAGCTATATTAACAGCGCCCACCAGCAGAAGTCGGCGGCGCACCACCTTTCCGCTCCCGCCTTGTTGCAAGCGCCGTCGCATTGTGGAGAGCATCGCAGTCAGTCCCCTCTTGCAGCCTGCAGTAAACCCAGCAAGGCCCCAACACTGCTGTGATCCTCCCTCTAGTGGCAGACGTTCTGTATGCAGCATAGCGCCTAATGCGGAACTGCGTGATGTTGATCTGATATTCAAAGTAGGGAGGAATTTAAGGCCTAAGAGCAGAAACTGTGACTTCCTTCTGTTACCTGAAGCTGAAACAGGCGTGTTGTATGGAGAAAAGTAAACCATGCCTTCTTTTCCTACCTGACGTAGATAAACTGTTAAGCACTGGTATAACATTATATTGTGTATGACATGGTATAATGAGGTACAGTTAAAGGGGCTATACATTGTTTAGACTATATATATATTATAAATCATAAATTCTTTATTACAAGTTTCCCACATTCCTAAATAAAAAACAGAAGATAGTTAAGTTTGATGAACCATAAACTACTTGTAGAACCACCTTAATCTCAACTACAGCACCAAGTCTGATAAAAATTCAAATATACCAAGAAGAACTCTTTGCCTCCTAGCAGGGTTAGGTGCACAACATGCAATTTACTTCACACGCAGACAGAATTTTAACTGAGTGCTAACAGTGATCATTTCTGCTAGCGCAGGTTTTGGGGACTCATATCTAAGTAGAACCTAAACCACCATTAAACCCTGAGTACGGCCCTTAAGCCCAAATTGGTCGGGAAAATTGTCCCTGTAATTAGGAAATGGAACTCGCTCTGGATATGAGTTTCAGCTAAATGCTGTAAATTTAAATGTATGGGATTAGCAATGCTAGGTTAGCATCAGTCTAGCAGTGATGTTGAGTTTCAGTGTTTGACCCACGTCCTAAGTTTTGAAAATTCTCTATTTCTGAATTAAATTACAGTAAATGTGCATCTCTGGTGTGACCACATAACATCAGTGGAATGTAGCAGCATTGTTGTCACCTACAAATTAGCACTAAAACTAGCCTACAAATAGAGTTGCAGCATGTAATTAAAGTTATTATCTTGCATGGAAAATTGCCAGTAGTCTGACAGACTGGATGTTTCATTGCATCACTATTATTATCATCACTTCTCTCAGTTTATTAGTGAAGCTTCAAGATTGGCAATATTTGTGGTTATTAAAAGTATTATGTATCACTCCTTTAAGACAAAACCAACATTGCATGAGCAAACATAAGCATATATATCATTTCAAAGAAATGTGTTTAAACACGAATCAAGGATATTTCATTTCTTATTCTTATTCTGTTCCTTTCATGGATTCCATGAGAATATCTGTGATAAACGTGCATGTTCACGCTGAGCTCAGGGAAGAGGGGACATTCCAAAACATCCTTTTCCAGATTAAGTGTAGCCAGCGTTCGGAATTCAAGTTTATCGAACGAAATGTGTTAGTCAGATGTAATTGAGAGTGATAGCAAGATTGGACAAGATTTGTTTTTTAGTGTTTATCTGATTGATTGACTGATTATGATTGTGTAGGTTATAGAGGGTTGATGTCAGGTTGGCAGTTTGTTTACCAGAAAGTCAAAAAAGAAAGTAATTAAAAATATTTTTAGGAAGTAAAGTCTTAAAGTAAAGAAAGATTGTTTAAGAAATATGAATAGTTTTTCTTCCTAAAAACACAACACTGTTGTGAGATCCATTGCAGTTGATTGTGGCTTCATATATTTTGTGTACTTGCCACACTAATTGATTTCACATACTACGAGACAAGAGATCATTCCAGGAATTTGTGGAGAAGTTTATACAACACGTACATTATCCAATTACAAAAATGTAATTGCATGCTAAAGATTTAAAGAATTAAAAACTTCCCCTAACCAGATATCTGTCTTTCACATTACTGCAATAAGTAATTTGGACCCACTTTTCTTTGCATTTATGAGGACTAGTTAGAAGTCTGATCTAAGGCTTAATTATTGTAAATTTCATAACATTACTCTTTGTTTCTTATAGTTTTTATATACAGTATGTATGTCTTTTTCTGTTTTTAGTCACACATCAGTATTTTTGCACCACACTTCCAATGGCATATTCAGTTCTCACACTTTTTTTCTGCTGTTCTGTGAGGTTTTGACTGATAGTCATATGTCACAGATCATGTGCTTGACAGATGGTATGTAGTTTCATAGAATGACTGAGGTTTAAGGCCCACGTCTCTCGCCTTTCTGGTTTCACACAGTCATTGGCGGCTAAACGGTTTCACCAACGGTGTCTGCCTTTTGACATCACAGTGACTGTCCCTCCCCCAGCCACTTCTGATTGGCACGTTTGTTTTGAAAGGTCGTGGGTTACTATGGAAACGCACAGAGAGTGACTGCTGGCTTCAAGTATGAGTTTCTTCAGTGGAGGGCAAACTGTGTCCCGCCCAAACCTGCCTGAACCAGTCGCTGAGACAAACGCTGCAGGCTATATTGAGGAAAAGAACAAAAGATCTGGGAAGGAAAACAATATAGGGAGTGAGTCAGACCACCACAGAAAGTTTAGTGACATTTTTTTAATCATGTTTGAAAATGTGAAGACTTCGGGAAGTGACTTAAGAATCTAATGAAGATCTGCATCAGAGTGAGGCATTGCTGTTATGATGTACATGATTTATGTACATGATTTTTCATGTAAATGAAGAAACATGGGCATATAAAAATACAAAAGATCTTTTAATAGACGTGTGAAAAATGAAAGGACAGCTTTACCCAGAAGGAAAAAGGGAGAACCGGGAAGAGAGGGAAAAAGCAACAAACAAAACTTAAATGTTCAACAGAGGATGAAAAAACACGTTTGTATTAGGCTTTCAAGAGCATTAAGCTCAAATTGGGCATTTGGAAGGGCCAGTTAAACTTTACCAACAAGTTACCTATTAAGACGTGAGTTTGTTAATGTCTAACACAAAATTTCCAACTACTCTAAATATCTTACCCTTCTTGACTTAAACTAGAAGCATTCACGTAAGCTGTAACATACCACAAGCCCTGTATTTAAAACTAAACCTGGTCCAACAGGTCAGACCAGACTCATAACATGTATTCATAAGTGTCACAAAGGTTCTGTCATTCACGTTGGTTTCTGTGGAAGTTTTTTTTCTTCATAACTTTTCAGTTGGTTTTACATTTTATAGAACAACATTATGCACACAATTGTATTGCCATGAGGTCGTAGATGGAGCAACTTATTGACTGGCGTTGATGTGGCGCAATGTTGAAAAGATGTGTGTGACTCATGATAGTATCTAGGTATGAAAGAACATTTCACCCTTCTGTTGAGTCAAAGAAGGCCTATGATTTTCATCACATTCAAATGCTGTAATGTTCTGGTTACTTCCTGACAACAGGTGTGGCAGCTTCCTATTTTCCAACCACCTGTAAAGTAGGAGCATTCAAATGCTTTTTTTAAAAAGGTATTTTGATTTGCTTTTGGGCAAGGTATTATGATGCTTGTAGAACCCCTAGAAAAAGGCATCGATCATCATTAAAAGAGCAGACATTTAAAAATGTTCTAAAATATGAAAGAACATCTGATCTGAATGCAAGGACCAACAGGTAATAATGAAAATCAGACGGCATATAAAAAGGTCTCTTATTGACCATTTTTCCAATGAAATACATACACGGCATCTTGCCTGATCTAAACAAAGGTAAATAAGCCAAGCTACAAATTTAACGAGTGTGGGCATGATGTGGAACCCCTTGCATGGATTAGAATTACAAACCTGTGGTTGAAAAATTACAGAGAGAACCGGATAGAAAAAAGTCTTTGTGCTTGAGGAACAAAGAACGGTGTGTGAAAGAGGACAGAACTTGTAGTACCAGTTTTCATGGCTCACATTAAGTCATGTATCATGTTACACCATGAGGGAGATTCAGACAATACTTTGGAAGAAAACTGGCCCTATACAGCCTAAGTTGTGCCCAGTATGATTGTATTGTGGCTAATTAAACCGCAAAAAAACGAAACACTGAAGACAATAACAGTGCCATTATTTCATTCATTTCAAGACCTACTCTACAAAGAAAATTGGCAGCATAGAAAATTTGCATTTAAAAAAAAAAAAAAAAAGGCATCACCATAACAGAATCCCTGAGAGAGCGCACACGCAAGACAGTTTCTATGGAAGGCGGAGTCACCCTTCCCCCTACTACCTGCAGTGTTTTTCCATAGACATTCTTCCAGGAGCGGCTCACAAAGCGACACACCCAACATTTGCTTAAAAGGCTTCAAGTTGTTTAAGAGTAACTACAGTAAAACACCTTAAACTGTAGTTTAACTTGGTGCATATCATCTTGGGCTGATGTCAGGATTTATACACAAATCCTGGTAAGTCTAGGCAATACAAAGTGTGAAAAAAGGGACATCAAATTAAAAAAAATCCCACAAACTGAAAAGGTTTCAACTATTAAATAAGAGGTACAAGCTATACACAACATTAGCAGACACATTTTTATTAAAAACAGTGAAACTTGACAAACTGTACATCACATCAACTCCATTAAGAACATTTCCTGATGAGTAATCATTAAATATCAAACCACATTTAGACATCCAGGTTCATCCTCAAGTTACATTTCCATCTCTATCCTGGTTGGGACATAAAGACTGGAATACCTGTCTAAACACAGCTTAAAGTTACTGTAAAATTAAAGCATCCATTTTTGCTCAAAACTGCATGGAGCATGTAACAGGCACATCTTAAATCCCTTTAATAATAATAAAAAAAAGCATGTCCCTATTTAAAAACAGCACTATTAACAGTATTCCAGTGTAGTGTAAAGACTGTGTCGAAGACAGGGCAGGTTTTATGTTGACATGTTCTCCAGCTCTCTGGGCTGTGGGAACAAAATATATATAGTTAAGTGTGGAGGAAGCATATTTTTGGAAAAACTAGACTTCATTTCATGTTGCACTCAACCAACACTACTAAGGTAAAACGTACCTGCGCCTTGCTGTACTGTGCTTGCTCTCGCCTCCTCATGAAGTACTGCAGAAAGAGAAGACATACTTGTAACACCACAACAAAAATGTTCGGCTCGACAGTCATGTTAATCCTTTAATGCTCCTATTATTTTGTGCTGTACAGCTTAATTGCTCTACTAACCAAAACCAAGAGACCGATGACCACAGCCAGGACCACTACCACGATAACGGCAATCACACCACCAGTCAGCCGCTGCATAGTGATGGTGGGGTCTTTCTCATCAACGTAGTACACAAGGATATTCTCCATTGGCACAGGGGTACCCTCTACTCTGGGCAAAAAGGTCTTGGTCTGGTCTTTGAAGATAGGCAATACTTTAACCTGGAACAAAAAGCATAAGAAACACAATGAGCTTAAGATTTCAGTGGTTAAAGCACTGTTTTTAAGAGCAGCACAGGAACCTACATCTTTCTCCATGTAGTACGCCATGCGGGGAAGGTCCGTTTCTTTGTTCCCCCCTTTAGGCTTAATAACGTCCACAAGAATTGTACGACTATCAGGATCATACTGAGGAGAAAAAGGACAGACATTAGATAAGCCTTTAAAAGATCAGTATTAAATGAGTTTGATGATCCCATACCTGGACTTCCTTCACAAACTCCTTGGCCAAACCATAGCGTTCCAAGATAGCATTTTCAATTCCACTGCAATAGGAACAGGCATTTGTATAACGTTAAACCTAGCAACAGTGAGTTGAGATTTAGTGAAAGAAAAAGCAGAATACATACGTCTTCAGTTTTGCAACGCCAGCAGGGAGGGACGAGTTTAGTGTCTTATGCTTCAGCTGAAGGCGAACCCAGCTAAAAGGGGAAGAGTCATTAGCAAAATCAATAGAAAACTAAGGAGAAAAGTCCACTGAAATGGGATTAGATATGTACTTACTAGGTCTCCACCGGTTCACACTTGATGTTCTTGTCGCCTTTATCACTCCTACGGACTCCGGCACTGTTGACACACCAGCAAGTATCCGTTTTGTTGCACTGGACAGCCTTAAAGCGTCCATCGTTCTCGCATTCTGGGTCATAAATGCCATCGTTGTCCACAACTGCGGTCTCAACCGGTTTACCGCCAAATGTTCTAGTCGACAGCTTATTCTTGGCACGGTACATTTCAGCCTTCATGAGGATGCATTTTGGAATCACTGCAAGCGACAGAGTGTTAGGTGGGGGCAGTGAAACTCATACAGACTAATCAAATACTCGAGTTCAGCGGTAACAAATCAATAGGAAGTGTTTCACTTACATTTGGTACAATCCAGTGGCATCTTTTGGCCATCATCGACAGGAATTGTACATGCACAGCCTTCACAGGTAGCCCATTTCAAGTTATTGCAACCGTCACCTGTAAAAACCGGAAAGTGAAATTATATAAAATGTAATGTGGAAAAACAAAACACGGGTGTGGCGTTAGCCATCATAGCGAACTAGGGAAAGAACGTCAGATACAGCGCCCCTAGTGGTGAAGAAAACAATTCCATTCACCACCTGCGTATACAAACACTTTACAGTACACGGTTAAGATCAACACAGTATAAGTATATGCAAAAATAAACGTTCTATAATATAAGTGTCGACAGCGTTACGTAGTTAGGGTACACTGCGACAGACAAAAGGAATTCACATTGAAATCAAACAATTAACACTTACACTGGGCAGATGCTCGAGCTACAAACGCCACGAAACACAACACAATGATGGTTTTCATCTTGGATACACGTCCTAAAGAGAGAAGGGAAAAAAACTAACTCAGAAAAAAATAGAAATGCTCCCCAAACAATGGGCAAAACTCTTGGACCCGAAATAATTCCCAGTAATTAGGTACTCCGTTACGAATAACGAAAATACCAGGTGTAAATACAATCCAGAAAGGAAGCACTAATTCCTCAACGGCAATCGCAAGAAAATGTCCATTTCGAGCTGAAAGTTGAACATATTAAACATCCTCACCTTGTTCCGCCACTCAACTCACTAAAACTCGCCGCAGGTGAGTTATTATAGCTCCGCCAGCGCGTGACGTCACGTGAGATCCGGATATGGGCGGGGAAGAGAGCCGCAGGTTTCAGGCAGGGCGCGTCCAAAATGCACACTAGCGCACTACGTATGTGTAGTGTGTCAAAAAACCACGCTGTCGAACACGATGCCCTTCCCCCACATACTCTTTCAGTGGGTAGTGTGCTTCGTTTTCCGTGGAACCATATTTGGTAAAAACACTCGTTTCGGCCAAAACATCCTAAAAGTATTTGCGAAATCTGTGTATAAATGGAAGTGCGTTAGGCGTGATGTCTGGTCAGAGTATATAAAAAAAGAAATCTTTGTAAAATAATTGCGTAATAATGAGTTTATCTGACGGATGCGAACCCATTTCACTTTGTGTTCTACTGAAACTGAACCAAAAACCCGACGAGTGAGTTTCGAACAGGGGCGCTGCCGGTGGCTTGTAAACAAACAAAATCCACATTTCAGCAGAAAATGTTAAAAACCAGAAATGGCCAGATTAAGCACTTGATGTGTCACTTTACGGCGGTCCACACTTTTGATGTAATTTATAAACAAAACTAAACACACCCTCAACTCAGCTTCAATCCCCGAAACTGACGTCACTCTCAGTTTTCACTTTGGTTGTATCTTTAACATCAGTTTGATATATCCTTGAAAATTGTGTTAATTCATACGTTTTGGATCTATATATTTTATTTGATCTTTTTTTAAAATCTGTATCCTTTATCTTTATAGAAGGCTATAAAGATAGAACGTAATCAAAAAGGTGACATACCTCAAATAAACCACTTGATTACAATGCGTAAATTGTACTTTTTATGACTCATTTAGCTCCCAGACATGATAATTGACTGGTTATGATCTCAGTGAGATACCAAAAATAGTGGAAATGTGTAATCCAGAATATTATTCCCAATATATGTACTTTAATACCTTACTTTTGTAAGAATTAACTTTCAGATAAATTGATGATCATTTAGCTGATCATAAACACTTTATAATATTTGTAAATTACCTACATAAAAGAGAGTCGATCTCCATGGATGGTGACGTCTAATACAGAATAATAAATAACGAAGGGAGTTTGATGCGACGTTTTACTCTTTTTTACCTTTCTTTAACTGTGATTTTTGACCAATGCAGATCAACAACGCTTTATTGGTCCTAATCTTAATCTTGTCCTCCTATGTCTGTTCTTATGGTTGCCTCCTGGCGGTGGTGCTCTTTCTTGCCCTAATGACATTGTTTTGTCACACCCTTTTCAACTTTGGGTGATGAATAATTGTTTTTTTGACTTGGACTGAATGAGTAATAAGATACCTGAAGTGACTCTTTCAGATTTCTCGAATTTTCCTGTTATCTAAGGAACAAAATAAATGTATGTTTCAATACACATATTTTATATGGATTACAGTCTGATAACCAATAACATTTGGTCAATGACCAAGTGTTGGTCTATCTCTCTTTAAAGTGTTAATACAAAGATTCTCAGAAGAGTACCAAATATGTACAATTATGAAACTTCTTCAAATACGTGACTAAAACAACAGGAATGTTTTGATGGCTTCATTTTAAACTCAGTATCTATTTACAATATTTGGCTTATCAGTTATAAACATGTTTACTGCCTCATTCCACTGCCTTTCATTAAAAACCTTTAAATACAAATAATCTTATTGTCATTGAATTGATTGCTTTCACCTCTTGGATTGCCAGACATTATGCATAGCTGGCTGTTCAAAAGAACTGAATGAGCTAAAGGTTTTATTTTTTTTTGTTTTCTTTCATTTTTTGGTTTTCTTAAAATGTTCACAAATTGCTGCTTCATTTATATTTCATTTGATATTGTTTGTTTATTAACACAAAACTCTAAATATCCTTAAAACACAAACCTATATTTATCTAACTTTAATTAAGTTGCATTTTTTATTACATAAACTACTGCAAATACAATAAAACATTTTTATGGAATGCATTGTTACCTATAGCTGTAAAATGTTCTGTTAAAGTACAGACTGTAAAAAATTTTATGCAGGTGCCAGAATGTGATATAGCAATCTTTTAAGCAAAGTTAGAGTATAAGTAAATTATTCAAATTATTTTTTAAGAAATGAATTTTAAATCTGTGGCCTTTAACTTTAGTAAAATAGAGTAAATATCCAGATATAAAACAAAAAAATCTTTTTCAGTTCATGATAATGAATCAGGTGGAAACCAGTCGAGGAAGTGCAGATTTCTAAAATCTTAAATCCAGCTCAACTGAGCCAGGTGAATGTGTCAAAAAAAAGTGTCTGGAGGGCCTACAGGTATCCTCAGCGAGAATCCCTGAAGACAAAAGAAGACACTTCATTGTTGCCAGATTTGTTTTATGGGACAGGACAAGCGGGAGGCCAAAGGGAGTAGTCAGTTTGCAAGGAGGACAAAACATTGCCATAGAACAATATGGGTGTTTCCATTTTTTGCTGGTTTAAGATATCAAAAATCTGTAAAATAGACTATTGTGTTGAGTCTCTGGACAAAGGAGGAGAGAGAGAGAGAGAGAGAGAAAACAGTCTTGCTCAGAGAAGAAGTCACCCTCCCGACAAGGAACTTTCTCTGTTTGCTCCAATGCCAACCTTTTATTCATCTACTTGTGAGATATGCTGTGAGTATTGTTTTTTACTCGCTCTTTTAAATTACATCTATTTATAGGCTAAAACTAGATGTATATTAATTTTAACTCATTTCTAATGATGAAACAGACGTATCTGCTTCATCAGGAATGTGAGGTTAAGGTTAGAACATTCCTCTTTAAAAGGGTCAATCATAATTTATGGTGAGATTTAGTGAACGCTGTCAGAGTTCAAATATACTGATTTAATTTGACTTAAGAGGTGATCTGTGCTTTGTGTAATTCATATATTTAAAGACTGGGCATATTTAAATAGTTAGTTCAAATTAGTCATGGCAATTAATGGCCATTGAGGTACTGAGTCATCATTTGCATATTTTTTTAATTCATTCAGTACTAAAGTCATTATTAAATTACATATTCATTACTACATTACTTTTTATTATTTTTTTATATTAGTATATACCTATAGTATTAAATATAAATGGTGGACGAATGGTGAATATTAATTGACTTCTTCATATTTATATTTTTACCATTTTAGGAAAGCTTTGGAAAAGTTTGAAATATAGACATATAGCCTCATTTAAAACAGATACAGGACAAAATATACAGTACAAACCTTTTCTTTACAACACTAAGTTTTGGAATACCACAGCACGAAAGCTTTTCCTTCTCTTCCAATTTAATCCTGAGGTAGGCCCAGAGAGAATGTAATTTATCCATATAATATCTAGGATTATTGTTATTATTTTTCCTAGTCATAGAGCCATCAGCTAAAAGTTATCTGGATTGTGAGATTTTAGAATTCACTATTTAAAATAGAACTAACAAACCTACCACATAGTGACCTTAAAACTATGATGTTGATTCAGTTTTTTCATTTATGTTTTATGTTGGAAGAAGTTTATGTACTTATGTAAGTCACTTACTCAGAGTGGTCAATTAGTATTGGGTTGGCACAGTTTTACTGAGGTATGGTATAAGGTATTAGAATGTGAAACATTCATGCTATTAATATCTTACAAGTGATAAAAGAGATCGTTGAAAACAGAACTTTATAAGACAGTTGCAACCTATCTACCTATAACTCAATCTGTCTGTCTGTATCTCAAAAATATATCAGTGTGGGTTGTGCCAGCCGTAGATCTACAGTTAGATAACTATGGACACCACATAGTGTTAAGAGCATTTGACTCATATTCTAAAAACCCTGCTTGACTTTTCTTACATGATGCAACAGATGCAATGACACATTTTGTTTGTTGAAGGATGGAATCAAATAACTCTTCCTTAAATAAGAGAATAAGCTACTAAGGGAAGAAATCTTTACAAATACTTCTCTTACATACGGTGCTGGATGTTATGTATCATACACTTTTTGTCACTTATGAAAAATTGAAATTGGACACAGTAACACTACCTGCTTTAGCTTTTGTTCTGGATGTAAATGACTGACCTTTAGGGTGAAATGAGACCAAGAACTAGGACTATAACCGATGCTCTCATATAAACAACTGCAGGAATTCACCTAGATATATGTTTCAGCCATATATCAAAAGACAAGAAACAAGGGTGGAAAAGATTGAATGTGATCTTAATGTAAAGGATGAACAATAAATATATTTCAGAAATACTGAATTTCAATTACATTAGAAATTAGAAATTACAAAACCGATAGAAAGATTTCTCTTTTGTGTAGCCCAACCCTCATTAAACCAGGCTTTAAATGGATTATATTTCATCCTAGTCCAAACTATCCTATATCAGTCTTACCTTGGTTATGTGAAAGACACATTCATGATTTTTATTATAGTGGGTTTCAATCTTATATTCACCACATCTCTTTTTGGATGCCTTTAACTTAAGTAATTAATGACTTAATTTGAGAAATAAAATGGCATGCTCACGTCCCTTCTCTCCTTTCCAGGGTTCTCCTGCTATGGCTGTGGTGTCTTTGTGCAGTACTCACACACACCAGTGCAGGTGAGTCACCTCTGTAGTCTGGCCATTTTTAATAATAAGTACGCCAATTTTTCTGAACTCACCCTTGTCTCCTGTTTAACCACAGATCTCTCAGACTGCATAGCAATAGGAAAGATATGCCATGCCAGTGCAGAGTGCATCAAAACACGTAACAACTTCACCTGCATTTGCCTGACTGGATACACTGGGGATGGAATACGGTGCGAGGATATTGACGAGTGTGCCACTGGCATTCACAGCTGTCACATAAAAGCACGTTGTGACAATACACCAGGCATTTACACATGCACATGCCTGGCTGGCT
Source organism: Distichodus sexfasciatus (assembly GCA_032718565.1). Lineage (NCBI taxonomy): Eukaryota > Metazoa > Chordata > Actinopteri > Characiformes > Distichodontidae > Distichodus > Distichodus sexfasciatus. The sequence goes on along the minus strand of JAVGVS010000020.1, from coordinate 3,765,587 downwards.
ACTCAGGTGATGGATTCCAATGTCAGGATATTAATGAGTGTCTAACCGGAAATGGAGGCTGCCATATAGATGCCATTTGCACAAACACTGATGGCGGGCGAGACTGCCGATGCAGGAGTGGTTTCAGTGGGGACGGATTTCAGTGCTCAGACAATAACGAATGCACCAAGCCAGGCATATGCCACTGGAACGCGACCTGCACCAACAATCCCGGGTCATACATATGTACATGCAATGCTGGCTATAAAGGCAACGGAAACTACCTCTGTCTGGACATTGATGAGTGCTCGGAAACTCCAGGAGTGTGCTCTGCCTCCTTTGGCTTCAAGGGTTGCAAGAACCTGCCGGGAACTTATCGCTGCCTCTGCAGCAGCGGCTACCAGAGCAATGGGCAAACCTGCGAGGACATCAACGAGTGTGCCAGCAACACCTGCAGCATGTTTGCTGACTGTGTAAACATGCCAGGCTCGTATAAATGCACCTGTCAGGATGGATTTGCAGGAAATGGCCTCAACTGTGTAGACGTTAATGAATGTAACCTGAAAAACAACTGCGACCCAAACGCCTTGTGCATCAACATGCTGGGAAGTTATGAGTGCTCCTGTCGCTCCGGCTTCCTTGGAGAAGGGTTTCAGTGTACAGATATTAATGAGTGTGCTGTAAATAACATATGCCCTGTCAGCGCAGCCTGCGTCAACACCGCAGGGTCCTTCTACTGTGACTGTGGTCAAGGCTATGTTTTCAATAAAACCCAGTGCCAAGACCTGGACGAATGTGCCATAGGCCGGTGTAGTCCTTATGCCTCATGCACAAATTTCGTGGGCTCATTTAGCTGTACATGCTTTTCTGGTTATTTTGGTGATGGCTTGACCTGCACAGATATAGATGAGTGTGCTGCTTCCCAGAAATGCAACTCAAATGCCATGTGCACTAACCTGCCTGGAAGATATAACTGCAGCTGCATGGTGGGATATACTGGAGATGGAGTGACTCGGTGCACAGACATAGATGAATGTCTTACCAATAATGGTGGATGCAGTGCCACAGCTAAATGTGTTAACAGCTTTGGGTCTTTCTCCTGTGTCTGCCCATCAGGGTTTAAACTAGTCAACAACACCTTTTGTCAGGACATAAATGAGTGCCAAGTGCTGGAAAAGCCATGTAAAATCAACGAGAAATGTCTAAACAAAGACGGATCTTATGAGTGCCCCTGCCAGACAGGCTTTAGTCGACCTACTGTGAACTCCGAATGTTCAGATGTTGATGAGTGCAGAGTGGGTCAGCCATGCCATCGTAATGCCACCTGTCTTAACTCGGTTGGTTCGTTTACATGTACCTGCAAGCATGGATTTACTGGCAATGGTACCAGATGTGAGGACGTGAATGAGTGTGCAGTAGTGGGAACCTGCCACCAGTACGCTTTGTGTTTCAATGTTCCTGGTGACTTCTACTGCCAATGCCAGCAAGGCTTTGAGGGGGATGGCTTTAACTGTGTAGATTTGAATGAATGTGAGCTTTCCAACTCTACCTGCCCTGATGTCTCTGTGTGTGTTAACTCTCCTGGAACCTATGTCTGCTCCTGCCTGAATGGCACTGTAGCATACAATAACACTTGTGGTTCACCAAGTCAATATTGCAACCCCTCATGTGACCCTCATGGGCTCTGCCATCTCTCGCCTTTGGGGTACCAGTGTGTGTGCGATGTGGGCTTTGATGGAGAAGGACACTTATGTTTGGACATTGATGAGTGCCAGGACACAGTGTGCCACCAGCAAAACACAGCTTGTGTAAACAGTCCAGGCTCCTTTACCTGTGTCTGCAAACCAGGTTACATCAAGCGTGGAACAGAATGTGTGGGTAATTACATCCTTTATTACATATTTGTTTGAACTTGGTGATTTAAAGATTTGCGATGTATTTGGGTTATTATCATTTCAGTTTAGACTATTTGCATGTGGGCGGCATGTTGGCAAAGTGGTTAGCGCTGCAACCTCACAGTGATAATGATTCGGGGTCAGCTGAAGGGGCTTTCTGTGTTGAGTTTGCATGCTCTCCCCATGTTTGCATGGGTTTTCTCCAGGTGCCTTTCACCGGGGTCCTACAGTCCAAAAGCATGCTGTATAGGTTAATTGCTGACTCTCAATTGGTTCCGTAAGGTGTGAATGGAAGTGTGATTGTGTGAGTGTGTGTGCCTTGAGGTGTGTTGGCGCCTGCCCAAGGTTGGTCCCCGCTTTGTGCCCATAGTTCCCGGGATGGGCTTCTGTCCCCACGACCCCGATAGGGATTAAGCAGTTTGGATAATGTATAAGTGAATGACTATTTGAATGTATTCCCCTGTATAAGATGTGGACGAGTGTGCATCCAGAACAGATGAGTGCAGCAAGTTTGCTCAGTGTGTCAACACCATTGGGAGTCATCTTTGTTCCTGTCTTAGTGGCTTCACCGGTGATGGAAAAAACTGCTCTGGTAAGGCAATTTCCTCATTTCATAAAACTTTATGTTGTGTCATTGGCTTTGCCTGGGCTCTCTCTTTTTTTTTAGCATTTTTAGGGCCATTTCCCTGACCCTGTTCCATTTTGGATGACTTATAGACATTGATGAATGCCAGTCCCAAAATGGAGGGTGCCATCCTGCTGCCACCTGCACTAACAACCCAGGGTCCTACAATTGTACCTGCCCACCGGGAATGCCAGGAACAGGATTTGATTGCAAGGATATAGATGAGTGTTCAGAGAATTCGACCTTGCCAAACAACTGCAGCTCCTTTGCCTTTTGCACGAATACAGTGGCATCCTACCTTTGCCGCTGCCTGGAGGGCTACCAAGGGGATGGATTTAAGTGCATGGATGTTGATGAATGTCTGTCACCATCGCGCTGTGGAAGCAACATGACTTGCAATAACACTCCTGGATCGTACACATGTAGCTGTTTTCTGGGTATGGTATATGATTCAGGCACCTGTGTAAGTGAGAAAACATGTATGAATGCCACAAGTAGGTGCAACACACACGCTGAATGCAACATGATAAAAGGTTCATACTACTGCTCATGCAAAAAGGGCTTTTATGGCAACGGGTCTCAGTGCAGGGACGTGGATGAGTGCAGCTCGACTGGAAGAAGAACGTGTCCACAGTTTGCAAACTGCTTCAACACAGAGGGCTCTTTTTACTGTGACTGCTGGGAAGGCTATAAGCACAATGGGACAAGCTGTGTGGACATAGATGAGTGTGAGGCAGGTAATTTTACCTGTCCAAAAAATAGCACTTGCAGAAACAATGCTGGGAGCTACCAGTGTGCATGCAACAATGGCTTTGTTGCCAATAACTCCCTATGTTTAGATATTGATGAATGTGCCAGAAGCCCGGGTCTGTGTCATAATAACTCTGATTGCCTGAACACAATAGGATCTTACATCTGTGATTGCTGGGATGGGTACTCGGGTGATGGAACACACTGTACAGACATTAATGAGTGCCTGGATAACTCTACATGCCCAGAGCACAGCACTTGTGTCAACACGGCCGGTGCGTTTCTGTGCCCATGTGAGTCAGGGTTCTTCAAAAATGGAACCAATGCGACCTACTGTAAAGACATAGATGAGTGCTCTGATCCAGATTTGGGACCACTGTGCACTAATGGCAAATGCATCAACACTGCTGGCTCATTCTACTGCATGTGCAATGCAGGTTTTTGGAGCAATGTAACAGAGTGCTTTGATGTAGATGAGTGTTTGAAATCTGTGAATGATTCGATATGCCAACCTCATTCTACTTGTGTAAATGTCCCAGGGTCATATGAATGTAAGTGCCACCAAGGGTTTCTTCGGAATGGTACAGTGTGTCAGGACATTGATGAATGCGTGGCTGGCCAGAGCCCTTGTACCCAAAACTCACAGTGTATAAACACTATAGGTGCCTTCTTGTGTCCATGTGTGTCTGGCTATGAAGCTAAGGGGCCAAACTGCACAGACATCAATGAATGTTTAATCCCTAACTCTTGCCGTCCAGACCAGGATTGCACTAACATTCCTGGATCATACCATTGCTTCTGCCCCATTGGTTACCATGAGAAGAACGGGACCTGCACTGACACGGACGAATGTCAGAATGCAACGTCTCCTTGCCATGCCCTAGCTCGATGCTGGAATACCGTAGGGTCTTTTTCCTGCCACTGCCCTTTGGGTTACACAGGTGATGGGACTCAGTGCAACGATATCAATGAGTGCTTTTCAACCATATCACCCTGCCCTCAGCGAAGTCGGTGCATAAATACCCCAGGTTCTTACCTATGTGTGTGTTCACCGGGTTTGATAAGCCTGGGACCACTGTGTGTGGATTTAGATGAGTGTCAGCAGAATCGGGGAGGATGCAATTCTGCTGCAACATGCTACAACTCTGTGGGTGGTTACTGGTGCCAGTGTGGCATGGGCTGGGTCTCTACAGCTCAGAATGGTACTGGAACTAAAGGATGCACTGACCGAGACGAGTGCCTCTCTGCCATTGCTTGCTATGGCAGTACAATCTGTGCAAACTCAATTGGATCCTTCAGCTGTATTTGCCCTGGTGATAACTCCAACTGTACACAACTGGCACAAAAGGGTCAGACACTGCTAAGACCTTACTGTTTATGCATGGTGTTATGTTGCTCATAAAATGAATTCAGTTTTAAATTAAGTTACCTGTTCATAACTTAAACTCATCAGGAAATAAAATATGTTGTTTGGTTTAAATGGCACTTTTATAGTGCTTTTCCACTGGCTTCAGGAAGCACATTTCTAACCATGCTGCTCCACACCCTCATACACCTCCTTATACAATGGAAATTCAATGCCAGGCTTCCATGCGAACACAAGACAGATTATGTGCAGATCTATTGTGCCAGTGGAGAAGCTCTATTAGATGCCAATACCCCTATCTAAATATTTCCTGTAATATTTAATGGCTTTTGAGCTTTTTAAATCTACTTCTAAATTAATCTCAAACCTGTTATGGAGGCTACTTTTATATTAATGAAAGCTATGTGGAATGAATGCTCATAAATATATAATTACAGAGAGTGGACTTTACCCTTTTGGAAAGGAGGTTGGTGATGCAGGGTTACCAATGTCAGTGGCAGATGGAAATTCTCCATACATCATACCTCCAGTGGGTTTCCCATTTATGGGCAAGCTGTATGACAGGCTATTTGTAAGTATACAGGACACCCTTTGTAGATGAAGATAATGAATTAATTTGAAAGACTTTCTATTTAATATAAATCTAATTATTCTACTATTTGCCATTCTATTACAGTTTATTTTTAAGAGGTAGATTTGTGCACTCTACAGTAGTATACAGTGTTCATGTCTGGATTGAACAATGATCAACAGGCTTTCACCTCCTCAGTTTTCAGACAATGGTCTTGTCCAGTTCCAGACTGTCAGTGAGAATGAGAAACTCCTCCTTCCTACTCCATTTCCAGATGGTTTCAAGGGTAATGAAAGTTTGGCCATGCTAGCCGTGTTCTGGGATGATGCTGACCTCACTTTAGGAGATGGTAAACTATTTTACCAGGTTGGTAAAAAAAATAATACCTACAAAAGTGTTTAAGCAACAATGCCAAAAATCTTATTTGCATATCTTGTCAAATCTCAATTGTGTTAAATTCCCTAATAAGGGTTTCATTTAGATTTGGCATTGTCAGAATAGTATGTTTCAATTGCATATATGTTATTCATGTACTTTACTCTTTCCTGAAATTATGTTCCTTTTCCAGTGGTAAAGTTTATGTGTGTCTTTGTGTCTCCAATAGGAATATAGTCAACTGAATTTTTCAGACATCTTCTCTGAAATAGTATTCAACCACACAGCAGGTGATGTGAACCAGTTTGAGGCACAGAGAGGAGGTAACACATTCATCCCCACATGGATACTAAAAATCACCTGGGATCACGTGCTACCTGTCTCATACCAGAAAATCAACTTGTCTGAGGTAGGCAGACAAGAACAATTCACTATACATGTGTATTAAAATATTCTATGATCATTTTGTCACGCTGTGGAATGTTTTCACATTTCAATCCTGAAAGAATGACATAGTCATACTGCACAAACCTGGCTAATAAATTGAAAGATTGGCTTCTACTGCAGCATTACCTCTTACAAGCTGAAATTTCTGATGAAACACTGAATTGTTTCAATTCTGTTTCACAGACAAACACATTTCAGTGTATCCTGACCACAGATGGCGCACGATCATACGGCATACTCCGCTACAGTGACATGAACTGGGGTCCAGGACAGAGAACTCAACACAATGCTTTGATAGGTTATACCGATGGAGCCAACATCTTCCGCAATGAGATTCCCAAACCTCCAGACAACCTGTTTGGCCCAGGTGGACGTTATAGACCCCAGACCACCATCGGTAACACAGGCCAGTTAGGGCAGCTGGTGTATGATCTGACCGGAGCAAAAATTATCAGCAGTGACTCTCAGAGACAGTGCCAAGTGTGGGCCTTGAAGGAGCCAGACCCCAAGGAGTGGGCACTAGGACTGCCCCCATGCCCATGTACCCGTTCTCAGGCCCTGGAGGATCTGGGTTTTGGCCCCGAGACCATCCCGGCAGAGAATGGCATGCGTGTGAAGGAGCTGAGGGGACTTCGCTGGGGTGGATTTGGAGGCCAGGTTTTTGACTCAATTCTCTTTAGCAAGCAAAACGCGGGAAAGAGGTGCATCTATGATGCACAGGGCCCTCTGCTGGCCGGATACAGTGAGCGCTACTTTTTAGAAGATCAGACACAGGACCATATTGGTTAAGTAAACTCTTGTAATTATCTGTACATTTGTCATTGATAAGAAATCATAGATCATTGCTCGTTCAGTTCACCAGTATATATACATATATATACTGTATATAGGCTGTAGGTACTTATATCTAATTTTGTCTCTTTGTCTGCAGATAAAGACCTATTGCCTTTCCAGTGGTGCTGTGTACAGTCCCCATTTTGTAATCTGTACCTGGCTAAGAGACCATTGGACAGATGCCAGGGCTTTGGTTGGGCAACTTCAGATCCTAGTATTCCAGGCAGTAGAGGTGCACCAGGCATGGGTGAGTCTAAATAAATAAATAAATAAAACATTCACAGAAAGTCTCACCACAGAATAGTTCTAATAGGTCTCCGCTATGACAAGTACTTTTAAACTATAGAGAATGTACTTGTTTAGTTATTATTACAGAATGCAGCATATTATTTCCCATTAATATCACTGTTTAAATCACGTTGACAAAATGAACCAAAATTATATACTTTTCACATCCAGTGGTAAGATTTTTTTTGCATCCATGCAGGTTTGGCTTGTGGAAGTCTGCACTTTGTCACATTTGACGGAAGCGAGTACACTTTCAAGGGGCTGGGATTGTTTGTGATTGTGCGTTTGTCCTCCAGCACTGGCTCCAATGTCTTCACCCTGCAAGGGGAGACTGCCGTGCTGGAAATCAATGGCAAGACAAGGAGAGTGCCCGCCCTGGTGCGCATAGCCGCATATCACCAGGCCTTTGGCAAGGTTGGGATGTTGTTTTGTGACCCTGGGTGTAACAGCTTGATTAAAACTTGAAAAAAATGAAAAATAAAAGACAATTGAAAATCCCTCCCAGAATTCTTTTAAGTGAACAATCATCACAAGTCTGAACTTATTAAATGACCAAACATCCATAGGTTTTAGCCAATTGGATCATAAATAGTATATGAAATGGATAATGTTATGCACTTCAGAAGTGCAAAACAGTCGGACACTACCTTTACATTTATGACATTAAACAGGTGTTCTAAACCAGAGTGATTTCCATTTCCTAATTACATGGACAGTTTCCCTGGAGCAACTTTGGGGTAAAGACCTTTCTAAGAGATCCATTTTTTAATGTGTGTAAAGTACATTCATTTCTAAAGCAGTACTATAAAACTGATGTAGTTTTGACTAAAACTCTGGGGTAGGACCCCAGGTGAACCTCAACCACCATTGGGCCCTTGTGCAAGATTCTTAAAACCTAAATTGCTCGAGGGAGACTGTCCTTGAAATTAGAAAATGGAAGTTCCTCTGGATAAGAGCATCAGCTAAAATATAAGTTGCAATTCAAAATCTACACTGAAAGAAGATTTGCCATCATTTGTTAACAATTTGGAATATCTATCCCTGCAGGTGGAATGGCGGCGTTCCATATCGGAACAGAGGCTTATTGTTCTAATCAATGATGTGGAAGTATCAGTCACTGCAGGTATTTATTCAGCTTTACAGTATCTATACTATACCTTTAAACATACAGATTTAAAATATATTCTTCACTCTGTAACCTCCATATGCTTTGTGCTCAAGGTAGCCAGCAGTTTGAAAAGACACTGACGGCATCATCGGTTTAACCCTACTGCCCTCTGCTGCTCCTACAGGTGTAGTACATGCAGTCCAGCAGGGTTTCACTGTGCGCTGTCTCACGGTGCAACACTGCGCCACGGTCTATGAGGGAGGGCTGAACGTGGCAGTATGGATGGGGGACGGAGGGAGACTGTCTACGCTGGTGCATGTACCTCAGAGCTTTTATAACCGCACAGTGGGCCTCCTGGGCCTGTGGAGCTCCAACACTACTGACGACTTCCTGCTTTCCAACGGACGTCTGCTTCTGTCTCCTGACAACAACACTCCCTCCGAGGACAAGCTGCTCCCCTTTGGACAGTCATGTGAGCTTTAGTCTTGATGGTTTAAATGTATATACATAGAGAGACAGATGCCTGGGTCTCCATCAGAGAGTAGTAGGAGTAGTAGAATAGGTCACGATGCAAAGTCTATATATAAACATATATAACATGTATAGAAGAAAATAATTTTGCAACATTTCTGCCTTTTGACACACACACACACACACATATATATATATATAGAACCAGGGGTAGCCACACTACATAATGAATGTTTGATTTGCTGAAGAGAAATTGTTTTATATAGAGCGAATGCATTTCACCCCGAAAGTGTTTTTCTCACTGTTACCATGTCCTCTCAAACCACAGGGGCTGTGCCGACTCCGGAGAGTCTTGTGTTCTCCGCACCTCCCCTGACACCCTTCCAGCCTGTGAGCACAGAGGAACTGCTGGTGACAAGCAGCCCGGATACTGTGGCCAGACTGCTGCAGACATGCCAGGGAAGCATGAAGTGTGTGCACGACACGCTAGCCACAGACAGCACTGGCCTCGGCCTGCAGACCCTACAAGACCAACAGAAGCTCCGCAACCTCGCTGTTACTTTTGGTGAGAGACAGTTACATGACCAACTTAATGACCATAAATATATAGGTTAGACTATGTCTAAACCAATCTTACCAAAACATAAAAAGTTTAACTTTTAAGGATATTTGGCCAAAGAGTTTGGGTGTCAAAGTCTGAGACTGCAGTGGAAGCATTTTAGTCCAGCTCACCTCAAAGTGGTGTCTGTTTTCTAAGAATAATGACTACTGGACACTTGAATTGTAGATCTTTTGGACAGTGCTCTAATGCCTAATTTAATTGCCATTCTTCATTTTTCTGCACATAGATAATATTTAAATAAATTTATAATAACACACAAGTTAATTGCAATATTAAATATTTACATTTTTTTCTTTTAGTTATTGGAATGTTATTAGTAGGGATTATAATTTGATAACACAAGTATCAAAAAGTGGATTACAAGAATATGTAGAAAGCAAGCAGAACTTGCCCTTTAATGCCTATGTACCTGTTCAGATTTAGTGCTTCATCATCTGACAACCTCTGTTTTGGGGGAAACTGTGAGGTACATGTCAAATGTTTAAATGTTTAGTGCAGTAACCTAAACTAGGCTGCAGAACCCATTAAGGCATGTCTAGTTTAGGATGGAGGTTGGATGATATTTTAAGCACACTGTCTGTTTTTCTTGGCTAACTGTGAAACAGGGAACATGCCGCCCATGGTGAGGGAGCCCACAGTGATCCGTTGTAAGGTGAACGCTACAGTCAGAGTTCAATTTTTAGCCCAGGATGCCAACAAAGATGCATTCAGCTTCTCTCTGCTCTACCCACGACCACCACAAGCCACCATCGGCAGTGGTAAGAGCTCCGCCTTACTACTCTAAAAGCATTCAATGCCCATTCTGGACCTTGAAGCCTAATGTTTTCACCAGTTAAGAGATTAAATATAAGCCATACTTTGTGTTACTTGCAATAAATCAGTAATTCTCTGTAATTGGGGGCAGCTGGTGGCGTAACGGTAGAGCGTTCGCCCTGTGATCAGAAGGTTGCAGGTTTGAATCCAGGGCGGGTAAAGTTACCACTGAGGTAGTCATGAGCAAGATACCATCCCCAAGCACTGCTCCCCGGGCGCTTGTTAGCTGCCCGCTGCTCCTTCACGGATGGGTTAAATGCAGAGGTCACATTTGATTGTGGTGCACTGTGTGCTGTGCTATGGTGTGTTCACAATGACAAATAATCACTCACTTTCAGCGAGACATAGTCTAATTATAGTCTAATAACTACCTTATATCATGTTCTTCAACCCATCATAACCAGACATAGTGAATAAATAATATTTTTGCTTTTTATCACCAGTGATTAGGGGTGGGAATCAAAAACCGGTTCCGACTCAGAACCGGTTCCAAAGGATCGAAGTCCAACATTCACTAAGTTAAATCAGTTAAATCTTTTATTTATTACAAACAAAACATATTTTAGATGATAAATAAAAAAACAACCAGCGTTCTACTCACAGTACAGCCATTTATTTGATATTTATTTCTTCCCGACGCGCATCCACATTACTATTGTGCTGCAGTTCTCATATGGAATGCCCTCATGGCAAAAATATACCCCTTTGAGTCAAAAATAAGTTATAAGCCAAATGACTCTAAATGCTCAGTAACTGCCAAAACTTCAGTATTTCTTCATTTTCCATTAATCAGGATATAGTGGGTTTTTATGTTTTTATGTAAATTATGTTACAGGGTAAAAAAAAATATCAGAAAATGCATTGTTAGTGTAGGTATTTCTTTGACATAAATATGAACATTATTGTATATCAAATAATTTTATGTCCAGATGGATTCCAAATGGATAAAGGAGTGTTTTCACCTGGCATTAACCTTATTTTTCTTCATAGTACTAAGCCATGTAATGTCTCTGCATAATAAAAACTCTGAATATGAATATGAATGTGTTCATGTTCACAGTGTTGTGCAGACACCATTTTGGGAAAAATTAAATAGTTGCTTTTGGTGCTGTTTTTTTCTCACTCAAAAAACTACTCAGGAATCAATAAGAGAATTGATAAGGAATTGGACTGATATGCAGAATCAACAATGGCACTGATATTAATAAAATCTTATCAATTCCCACCTCTACCATTGATGGAAAGTATCTTTTCTTCAAAGCTTTTTCTGCTATAACAGGTTTCAGACCACCCATCTCATTCATCTCATTCGATATTTGTTTAACTTTGGTTAAAAATGCTTTCAGAATGTGTATTGGTGTTAGAAAGTTACTAATTGTGCTAAACTACAATTTTCCAGGACTGGTCTTCCTTTCAACTCACATAATATTTTAATGTGTATAAATGCTGTTTACTGTCATGCACTGCATCATTGCATCACGTTTGCTTGTGCTTCAGGTGATGGAGTTCTTGTATGGACTCCACTTAGCATTCAGCCCGTTCTGCTGACGGTGCAGGTGAGTGACTACACGTCCAGTTCTGTGCTCACTCCCGTCCTGCAGCTCTGCAGCTGTCTGAATGGTGGCAGCTGCCAATACCAAAGTGTGGCAGAGAACCACTTACAGGGCAAGTTTCAGGTACACAGCCTTCATATTGATTCATGAACCCATTTAACAGATGTCATAATCTGTAGGTTGGACTTATAAAACAATTAAAAGAAACAAATAGTCAGTAGAGCTGAAGCACTGACATTTCCGTCTCTCATGTCCCAGGTTGTGGCATGTCTTTGCCCCCCGGGATTCAGTGGGAGGTACTGTGGAATCAGAACAGACGTGTGTAAAGGTAAACCCTGTTTCCCAGGAGTAGACTGCTTCAGTCAGAGGGATCCGGAGAGCTTCACTTGTGGAAAATGTCCATTTCCCACTGTGTCGGAGGTCAAGGAAGGGTACAAGTGCTTTGAGAATGGTTAGTCACTCTGTTTATCATGAACTGACCGGCTGATTTGAACAAAATTGACAGGGCTTATGGGACTAGGTTCACAATTTATATTATGAGAAAGTCAAAGTCACCAACCCTTCTCGAGAAGAAATTTGTTCCTAAAACCCACTTACGCACTTTTCTCAAAGATTCTGACCTACTCAAAATTTGTTCTTTAAGAACAGAATCTAAAATTGTTGAAGAGCACTCTTAGACAAATTTTATTGCATGCATGTTTGTGCAAAACATTCGCTTATTGGGTTTCCTTCAGTTCTACAGATATATTTTAAAAAATTACTATTTAAATGTGTTAACTTTCTTAAGGACAAATTTAAGAAATAAAGGAATATTGATTTTGTACTGGCTCATTGACAGTGTTTATGAAGGAATGTAGTAATCAATTGGCCTATTAACCAGCCAGTCAATCAATCAACCAATCAATCAAATTAGAATTTTCCTCCATCTTTAATCTGAAGGTACAACATTGTACAAGCATCCTTTAAAACATATTATGAACACAAAGTTTTTCATGGAGTTCAAAGGCCTACAAGTTTCTGCTTCTGCTCTCCAACCCACAGATTTCTGCCTCCCTCCTTTTCCTCCACCTTGTCACAAGATGGCCGACTGCTACAGCACCGGCTATAACTATACATGCACCTGTAAGAGCGGCTTTATTGGAGACGGTCGAGTTTGTGCAGGTACATCTCATGCGCCCACACGTTCTCCGGCTTAAACACAATTTAGTGAGACGTGCTTGTACTCACAAACATGCATCTGACCCATCATGCGCAGATATAGATGAGTGTCAGAACCCTGCAGCCTGCCCTAATGCCAAGTTCGAGTGTGTGAACACGCCTGGCTCTATGTACTGCTCCTGCCGGTACCAGAAAACCAGCGAGTCGGGCGGCTGTGGTAAGCTTTTCTTTTCAGGATTGATTTTTTCAACCTGTGTTTATATTGATATGTGTATCAACATTTACAGTTCTCTTTTTGCCCTCATTAAACTTTTATGTTCTTATAATTCCATAACATTAAGTGCTTTGCTTGATTTTTTCAGGTGATTCTTCTAATCCAACAGGTAAGGTCTCCACATAATATGCATGTCTTCTGCTGATTACGTTGTTTTGTAGAATATTAAAAGCACACCAAGGGTGGTGGTGGTGGTGGTGGTCTCCTGGTTAGGAAACTTGTCTCTGGACCAAGAGGTTGTGCGTTCAGATCCTACCATCACTGGGTCCCTGAGCAAGACTCTTAACCTCAAGTTGCTCTCATGGAAACTGTCCCTGAAATTAAGAAATAGAAGTTGCTCTGGATAAGAAACCCTGCTAAATGTTAAATTGTTTTTTTCCTGCATTGCTTCCAATGTGTAATGAGAAACACACTCATCCTTTCACAGAATTCCACAAAAACTGATTATGCAAGAACAGTTTTTCAAGATTGCGAAAGCTATATTTCAAGAACTGCAAATGCTATTAAAGTAAATATATGAACAAAAAAATATGAATACCAGTGCCACATAATCCAAATATCAGCTATAATAAGCATTACTAGTCTTTTCCAGATGGACTGGGCTTTGGTTCACTTCTGGAATCAGGCCACGATATTTTTGAAAAACAAAATCTGTTATTTTTCACCACTGAGGATTGGTAGCAATTTAGTCAACAAGATTAAGATGATACTTTAAGTTTGATTTTTGCTTTCAGGCTGGAATATTTTTAATGTAACCATAGTCTGGACTGATCAAGAATCTCCGCAGCAGCATTTTAAACGGGTAAGAGTAGTGAACTGTAATATAGTGGTTAGTTTAAGGGACATTCTTTTAACTTCTCATAAAAGTTATTAGTGTTCGTTCATTGTTGAATAATGATTACAATTATGATTCTTGACTCCAGTTGACTACTGGGCAAAAATATTTATGTCTAAAAAGAATTGTTCCACTTTAACATGTCTCCAGCTGGAGCAAATCCTGTCTATGGGCTTCCAGAATAAGTTCTACAATGCCAGCATGATGCAGCCGGACCCAGGAGCGGCGAGCAGTGTGGCTGAATACAAAGTCAATGTGTCCAGTGACACTCCTCACTGGTATGTTATGGACTACTTGAGTCGAGTTGGACAACACTTTGCTATCTCATCCGCCAGTGTAGATGGTAAGACAACACAAAGCGTTACAGCTCTATATAAATACGATCAATCCATTTCTCGACATTACCCCAAAAATGCTGTCTTTCAGCAATGAAAGAAAGATAATTTGGACTTTATTCCTTTTTTATGTGGTGGCCTCTCTTGTTTTGACTAAGTGGATCGTAATTCGTGCAGGGGGGAGGTTTGCATAAGTTCCACATGTAAATTGCATTATTTGCATGCACAAAACTTTAACCAAAGAGGTGGAAGGAAAACCCTGTAGGATTTTCATAATTTGGAATTGGATCATTTCAACCTATGAATATATTTAGGATGCTAAACTTGATAATGAAAAGCAACAAATATTTTGATCTAATTATGGTCTTTTTCAGACCTAAACGAGTGCCAAGGCAACAACACGGTTTGTACACATCCAGCTGTGTGTTTCAACACATATGGTGGCCACAGGTGTGTGTGTAATGGCACTGATCTCAAGGAGGCACAGTCCTGCATTTTAGGTAAGACCAATATTGCAATTGTAATCCCAACAACTTGATTTCAGAGAAAAATTCTCACTCTATACTACCCATGGACCCACCCGGTATAAAGGCTGAAAGTACTAAAAATTTCAGACACAGAAGCTGGAAACTCTCCCACTTTTTGTGTTTCAAAATATCAGATAGCTCTCTCTCTTTAAATAGTAATAATCAGTATCGGCCCTGAAATCAGTCGAGCCTTTATATCCCTGGTTGTAATCAAAACCAAACACAGTGGGAAACACAATGATGCTCTTTACGAAGTCAGTATGAACACTTTCTCAAAAGTAACACGGGTCATAAAAAGTTATACCTATTTTTCTGAGTCTCAGACAGGGGCAGTGGTAACAACATAACAACGTCAGTGGGAAAATCTGTGGACGACAAGAAGTCTCTCATCCTGGGTTTGGTGCTGGGAATTGGCATCCCACTGCTCCTCCTGCTCCTGCTGGCCGCTCTGGCATGTTTCTGCTGTTTTCGCAGGAAAAAAGTCACCGGAGAGTGAGTGTGATGTCCACACACACACATTGGTGATATATGTGTTAATAAGTATTATAGATCTCTCCATTCTACTTCTATAATGTAAATGAATCAAAAACCCAGGTGATATCATAAAACAGAAATGGATTTTATAGGACAGCAAACTCAAGATCTAGAGCCAACCTGATTCATTCAAGAAAATAAGACATATCATACAATACAATAGTAAGGCCACAGCAATAAATATTGTACATATGTTATTTTGTGCAATATTCCCAAGATAGGGTTCAAACTGAATGTGGCCAGAGTAGTACAGTTGTAATGCTACAATATTGATAAGCATGAAATATTATGCTTATTTAAAGCAAGTTTAAAAATGCAAGTGATCAATAAGAACCATTGTGTCTCATTTACCAACAGTTCTTTAGAAGAAATTGGTTATTAAAACCCACCTACGCTGTTTTTACAAAGAATCTGAACTTTATCAATTCTTATTTGAAGTTTGTTCTAAAGAGTCTATGAACACAGAAGAGCCCTCTTAGAAGTATTAGCAAATTTAAGAAAAGTATAAGAAAATATTGGTACATGAGACCCATTGATTCTCAACTTGGAATGTATGTTGTTTTACACTGCCCTTTTACACTTTTCTTCATTATATCATGACAATAGTCATTAGACACAGCAGAAAACTGTCTGTAGTGTCTGGCATGCTTCTGCTAACCTTAATGGTCATTAACAGGCTCTAAGTAAGAGAGTAGACCATTGGAGTCTCTTATGATTATAATAACATGCTGTTACGGCACTGAGGGACACTTGGGCCAAATATCTTATCTATGGATGCTTAACTCTCTCTCTCTCTCTAATTTCATCTTAAAGCATTCCTCACATAATGCCAGAGTATGTCCACGATCAATTCAGCTCCCACGTCAGCTACGACGATCCTGCTCTGCACTACACCAGCCACAGCAGCCCACGGATCCTTGACAATTTCGCACCCCGCTACAGGCACGAGCACATCCTGCACCACTGGGGCTGTGTGCCCCCCGCTGTCTGCTCACACCACTGTAACTGCAAATAGCTTCATGTAGGGAAAAAAGAAAATATGTAAGAGGTAACAGTTATAAATATGTAATAAATTATGCCTGTTATTAAGTGTACAGCATAATAAAGTGTGATGGGGCAGATTCTAACTGCCAGGTGACATCCTATCACTAGATAAGACTCTCTAAAGATGTTATAGACTGTATTAACACATACTGACTTTGACTACACTGTCCAATAAAGTGCCTTACAGCCCTGCAGTTGCTGCATTTTTTGCAGGTATTTTAATAGGGTTAAATAAGGTAACACATTTCTACATTTATAATTATTCACCATGTTATAGATTTCAGCCTTTATAAAATAAAATGGAGATGAACACAATTAAAGAATTTGCTTGGACTCAAAATGTTGTATAGGTTTTTGTCTGTGCTATAAGACCTATAATATTTATTTTCCCTTTTTTGGGGGGGGGGGATGCTAGACAATTGGTATTTTTGTGTTGTAGGCAAGGATGTGACTATAAATATCTCAGCAAAAAGGGATCCATTAATAGGTTAAACCAGAGCAGAATGTAAGCAGAAATGAATTATATATCTTAAATATACAAACAGGTGTCAACACATGTATGTAGCAATTGTTTTAGATATTTACATTTCCAAAATGCAATGCAAAAAAAAATCCATCATTACTGTAGTCTATAGTGTAGTTATTCTATGCTTTGACTAGTGCCATGCTGGGTCATTGTTGATGCAATTCCCATATTTTAACACTGTGTGGCAGTGTGCAGTTGCTTTTGCAGTAAAGGAGCAGTCAATCACAAGAGGCAAATGTTTTAGTCTGGGCAGACACCTGCACCTCTGCAGCTCTTGGTCTGCTTATGCAGCATGGACGCAGTGTGTGTGTGTTTGTGTGTGTGTTTGTGTGTGTGTGTGTGTGGTGGTCCCTGCAAGATGAGATCATCAGAGTGCTTTGCAGTCCTGCACTGCAGAGGGAGTCCCACACAGGGAGAGGGGGTCAAGGGTAGGGCACTGCACGTGCTTACACACGCTCTCTCTCTTACACTCCTTCTTACCTACCCTACTTTTCTGTCTTTTGCTGCTAAGTGTCTGTGCTAAACAGGAGCCTACCTGTTCCTTCCCCCTTTCCTGGAAGCCAAACACCCTTTTCCCCATATTATGATATAATGCACCGTTTTATTGTTGTCTTATTTTGGGATGCACAGTGTAATAAAAACAAATTATGACACCAAAGGTTTCCTGGTACTAGCTTTAACATTCTTACAGTATGGGTACTAGTTACTAATCCTGATATTGCTGTTTAGTTGTTTCTAGCTAACTTGGATATACTTGTGTGTGAATGCAGTTTGTAATCCTGTACCTCTGTAATCTAGAAAATATTATCCTGTTATGGTTTATTAAAGTCATCATTACAACACTTGTCGTCTATATGTCCATAATCTTTCATCATCTGCTTCTATCTTCGCCATCTCAGACTTCCAAGAATCCTCTCTTTCCTCGCCACAGGCCCCCAAGATCCATCTCCTCTGACGTTCAAATAAAGGCCGGCTATCAGATTAGACCGTCTCAGGTATGGGTCGAGAGTGATATAACACCTCTTCTAGGGAGCGTCTGTTTTCGGCGTCCCTGCTGAGGGACCTGCTAGAACGGCCGGTTTATGCTCATGAACCTGTGTCTGAACTTTGTACATAGCAGCTATTATCACACGGTTATAAAGCAATAAAGCACTAAGGTTCTGAAGCAATCTCTTTCATAGCCCGGAAGCCTTATCTTCTCCCTACGTCATCTGTGGAAAGCCCTGGCCTGGCTTACGACGCTCTATCTACAGTTTAGTTGCCGGCATCTGAAAACCGTGAGACCTTTTTTAATTTTGAAAAACAAGAACCTTTTTGGAATATGCATACTTAGACATAGCTTAGATGTAGATGCTCTTCACTGCAAGCGTTTGAGGATGACGCAGCGAGGGCCACTCAGGGCTCAAGGGCACCTACGACCCATTACAAATAACGCCTAAGTGGACTCAAGCCCTCCTTCCACCCCGCAGGCCTTATGCATCGAGGTGAGAATGGCAGTTACGCATGTAAGCATTTGAGGATGTGAAGCACTGGTGACTTGGCATTCTATCTTAAGCCGGAAAAGTACATGAAGAAGAAAGAGTGCCTGAGAAGCCGAGCGGGAGATCTAGCCTAGAGATTCGTTCCACATCCCAATTCTCCACGCTCCCTCTTACGAGGACACATCGACCACGTCCTATGATGCGCAGAACAAGGTCGCTTGTGAGGTTGAGGCTGGGCCTTGCTTCCTAGGCATGCTTCAACTTGACCCTTCTTTACTTGTTGTTCTGGAATGTTCTAAGCACAGATCAGGGTTCCCGCTTTCCATTGCGCCATACATGTTAGGAAAGAGCAGAGCCTGGCAGGAAAGGAAACAAGAAAACGGGCAAAAGAGTGCAGAGGAGGGTGAGTCATTTCAGGAGCGGAACAGCACAGACACAAGCACAGGCCAGCTTGGCTTCACACTCAAGCCCACATACAGTACAGCGATCCTCGTGTGCCATCGGCGACTATTCTAGGACAAGCGCGTCATGCGGGAGACCTTAATGTATGTGCGCCGCGCAGAGACAATTTCACGCTAAATGCGCAGCGGCTCACGTTTTGTGAAAAACTATGCAGAAGTGCTGACAGTCTTCACACCCACAAAGAACCCTTTCATAACAATCGCTCAACCGACCTATAAAAAGCACACAAACTATGACAGAGATACGCAAATCCTTGTCCTTTAAGTATTACTTAAACACACAAACACCATTTGTATCCAAGTGCAAGACACATAATGGGGATGCATACTGGACCCATTTAATATACAAAGGGATTCAGCCATTATAGGCTATGAACATTCTCCTCACAGCTATTTTCTTATAAACCCTTGACCTATGCACATGTTCAACTATAAGCAAGCCTCCATGATACCACTTGGTACAAAGGTCAAAGTCAAGTTCTATTCTGATCATTTCTCGTTGTTGCTATCATATAATGAACTCCATTTAAGGTCATATCTGTTACTCAGCTCCTATAAAAATACTCTGTAGACAAAACTGTGGTTACAAACTGTGACTTTTCCACCCAGAGCTTATGCATTACGGCACAGTCTGGTTTCGGCAACTGTTCCCCCTCGTGACTAAAATATCCAGGGTCCTGAATGACTTTTCTCTTTCTTGCATTGCATAATCTTCTCCATGAGTTCCAATCCCTGTTTAGAAAAACAGATTTGACTGAATGGGGCCCACTGTGTGGAAGATTAGGAAGCCATGGGCAAAACAGGTGCCATGCTTGACACTAAGGCAGTCATTTGCTAGAACATTGGAGAGAACCAGGGACTGCATTTGTGTGAAACATTGCAACATAAATGAAGTGCATGTGAACGCTTGGGGTGGGTGTGGGGTGTGGATGATTTACTTCCTGTTTGTGTGTGGTTGTGGCTGCGTCTGCTTCAAGAGCTGGGCACATACCATGAATGTGGTCATGCTGAAGGAGCATGTTGAGGGAATTGAGATTGCATGATGGCTAAAATGAATCAAACTCATGGAAACTAGCCCTTTAGTCTAGCATTTGTGTTTTCAAAATTTCATTTTTATGGGCTGACTTTGGCAGAATGTAACATAAATACATAATATGCACATATTAACATGTAATATGCAAACCAAACTAAGACCTTGAACTTTTTCATTTCTAAACTGACAATTTTATCCATTGCATTCACTTGAGTGGACAACCATCCATAGCTTTTACACTTAGTAGCTCAAAATTCATGCTTGAAAGTGTCCATTTATATTAACCTCACTTTTCTTTTAACCTGTTTTATTTTGGTGCATTTGCTCTAAATATCTGTACGTGGTTTAGAGGTGTCTGTACAGGCATTTAGAGGTCTCATCTTTTTACAAGAGAAACAGTGATCCTACAACACTCATCCCAAAGCCAAACTCTGTTCTGACCCTGACAGCTTCTCTACAGTCACCTGTGACTTCTCCGGGCTCTGTCCAGAGACAGGTGGCCAGTGGTAGAGATCTGGGCAGCCAAGCATAGAGAAGCAGACCATCAGATACTACCGTCACCTCAGTGAGCATAGACAGACCACAGGAAGCCCACAGCCCTGCATCTCAGCATCACATGTGACACACACACCACACACACATCTTAAGCCATACACATACAGCAAATTCAACGTGGAAATGTTGCATTTCGGGACGTTGTCTAAGTTTTGCTTGTGTTAAGTGGCAGCAGTTGCAGAATCCTACCCCCCCCTCTACCATAGAACTGCATAAAGAGGAAAACAGCATGCTGCAGGCCTTGCCAGATCAATCTGATAAGAATATTAAATGGATTGCACTCTGCAACTAACGCTCAGATCGCATTTAACTGAGTAGGATTAAGCCAGCCATTATTTCATAGATACCCCTGCAATGCTTTGTGAGAGATTATGATTCGATTGCGCTTGAATACCCCTTTTCTTAATTTTGCAGTTAAGCAACGCTCATGCAACACGTTGCATTAGTAATTGTTTGTTGAAAATGTTCTTTTCTGGCCTCATCTGCTGAAAAAAGAAAAAAATCACGGTGCAGAGAGTGGACACCACACCCTTATGGTGCTCAGAGTGTGTTTAAACGCGAGGTCGCCTGGCCACGAATATGATGCTGAGAATTGCCACACCATCTCCATGTGAAATCTATGCTGCGCTTGGGGCGATTCATGTAGCCTATAGACTAACTAGGAATGCAGTGCGGCGCAGGTCTGAGCGAGTGACGCATTGCAGGTACAAACGCACCAATCACAAGCGGCTTCTTTTTACTACGACGTCCTGTGCGGCGCGGGCCGCATCGCGCACTAGCAGAATGTCTTCCTCCGCCGTCGCATAGATCCTTCCCAAAACGCACCGCGGCTCTGTCTTTTTTTCACTTTCCCCCAAATTAATCCTCAGGCAAACTGTACAGAACGTTAGGAAAATATATTTCTCCACCTGAAAGACAAATTGGCGAGCATTTCTAGGGATACTTCGCGGTCCGGTAGGAAGCGTGTTGGCGGAGGAAGATAAAGGGGGAGGGGTTTCCAGCCGACCATTAAAGGCGCGTCAAGCCGTCTTTTATTGCATCCTGTTTGTTTGCCAGCTGCGGAGTGTTGCGTTTGTGGAACTACATTTGCTAAAACAGCGCGATGGTAAGTTTTGTCGTCTTTATTTTACCCCTGTAAATGTAAGTTGCTTTCCCTCTTGCTGCACGTAGGGTTATTATTTGCGGCAAATTTTCTGCCTGGAAAGCCGGAGACTGTTCTGTTGAGGACCATTCATTTAGAATGCGTACATGTCGCAGCAATTCTGGTTAAACTGGAGTTTTATCTGCATTTGTATAACACGGCAGACGGTTTAAATAGTTATGATGCTGTTTCGAGACCCCGTGATTGTTTTATTTCATTACAAACGTCTTTTGAGGATGATTCAACTCTTCCATCCTTTCCTACGTAGCCTCCAACTGGGAATATTACGACGTCGTTACAATGTTGCAGCCTCCCGAATGGATGCATGAAAATTTGTATCGAAACGATGCTTTTTAAGTCGTGCGATTTGAGTATCAGGCTTATGACGCATTTTCTGTGTCCGTCTCGATTCCGGACTATAGAGAGTCTAGCGCGTGCTCGCGCTCTTTTCAGTCATGCATATCACCGCAATTAGCCTCAGCTCGCACGCCCCTGTTTACCTAACAAAGCATTTATTGCGAATAAAAAAAAATAGTTTCTAATTCATAACCAGCCGTGCGCTACTGCGCCACTGGTTGCGGCGCGCCACGATGCTTTCTTGGCGTGCGCTTGTGTTCGTTTCGAGCTCGCGCAGAAACGGGTGCATCAGTAGTAGGTGAAGTCGGTGTCGTTCTGGAGTTGTTGTGCATTTATGTTTAAAAATATATACAAAACTTCTCTTTTCTACCTTCTAGGCTGACCAGCTGACAGAGGAGCAGATTGCCGGTAAGACTCCCTTCCCCGTTCCCACTTTTGGCACGTGGCTGGCGGTGTGGATTCCCGCGGTTTTCCGCCTGCTCCGCGCCCCTCCCCGCTGGATTTATACATTTTCCCTTTTATGGCGTGCCGAATGGAAGGGCCGACGCCTATCGCCATGAGAGCGATTAAAACTTTAGCGACAGGAGTCGCTGACCGGTAGTTTGCATTTTATGACGAACGGGTTCGTCTGTTTTTTTTAAAACGGGTACACATTGGACTGTAGGGAAGGGAAATAAAAAAAAAAGAAAAAAAAAGAAAGAAAAGAAACCGGCGAGCCATTAGGGTGTGTCCACTGTTGGACCTACATCAGGCCTCTCCTGAAGTCGCTTCTCCCACTCCCACTTGTTTGCTCAAGTTAAAAACGGATTTCCATAAGTTGATTACTTCAGTCATAAAGGCGCATCAGGCGGTTTACAAACAGTGGCATGAATATAATATGAATTTTATTTTTAGTAAAGAAATAGGGACTACTTTACACCCATATAAAGCATCAGCATGCTATGATTAGACTGTAAGCAGGGGTCTCCCAGTGAAAAACTTAAGTTTCTATTTTATTTTAATGATTTCCAGTTCCCAGCAGCCTATATGAATGCAGACAAAAATGTAACGTTACAAAAAGACATCGTCTAAAATATAATAGAAATGTTCTTTTAATATGTGGTTGGCTAAAATTTAGGGCTGCATGATATTTGTAATTATGATAAGCTATGATCAAAAGTAAAATGCAGAATTTTAAAATTAACCAGAAAATTAACCAGGTAATTGCAAATTAGTCATTCTAGAATAGATTTTGTAGTGCATTTCTTATAGATCTTTTTGCTCTAGTGACTTTTTACATTCTAATTATTATTTCTCTAACTCTGAGTAAACTGTATATCAAACAGACTGCTCTTGTAGATTAAAATGAGAACAGGGCAAGTTGTCCATTTATATCAAGCAGCAAAAAGCATGATGAGTTTTGTACGTTGCAATGTTGATGCTGAAACAATATATTGTGGAGCCCTGGTAGAAAGGGTTTATTTTAAAATCCCATCCTGTGCCCGTGCAAAATGGGTTGGGACTTTTACGGATTCCATTTCTCAGGCCCATTATCAGAGCCACTAATGGTGATTAGTGTTTGGTCACAGTGGAAAACCTGAACCCAAATTGCAGTTATTTAGGTCACAGCGGCCCATCTCCATAGTGACGGTGAAGTCATGGCGGATTGTCTGTTGGGAGTTGGGCGCGTAAGTTTGTGCGCATGTATCCCTGGAGAGGGTGTGAGGTCATGGCAGCGTTTCCATGTTGCTTTTTGAGATCACGCCCCCAAAGAGAGCCGAGGACACGCAAGGATACGAAACCCAGATTACTTATAGAGGGAAGGGGCGAGGTTGGGACGATCTTGACTCACTTTGGGGTCGTCGGTACGCATAAGACGAGCGTTGTCAGCTCTGAGTTCCTGTGAGGACACACTGATGCAACAGCAGCAGGTTTATGTAAGGACGTACTATGCCACAGTGGCCTGACAGCGCTTTTGGGCTTTCGCACAAAGATCGTTTTCTTGCGTCGGCCGAGGGGGAAATTGCCTACAGTGTCGAATTAAATCGATCTACTCTGCAACGGGTACATGGTTGACTCAGATATAATTACGGACTGTTATACAACAAAAGGGCTTAGGGTGATTTGTGTGTATTTTGCAGAAGTTTGTTTTTGTTTTCAAGAAGTGGTGGTTGGATTGGCTGTGTGTTGTAGCAGGGAAGTGGTTTTTTGTGTTGATCTCTTGTTAGATAGCAATATGCACACACATGTTGCCAGATATCCCATTAAGAGCAAGGCCTGCCCCCTAATAGAGGAGGCACTGGGGTGTGACTAATGACTGTTAGAACCAGAGGGACGGGTCACACTTGGCATGGCGGTGAAAAGCTGCCTTGTGCCACAGCTTGTTGGGACTCTGCCCATCACTGTGCTCACAGGTCCTTTGCCCTCTCGGCTACTCCAAAGCAATTGCAAGTGAGATGAGAAAAGAGAGAGCGAGCATCCCCACTGTATAAATAGTTGTTCAGGTTAATGCACAAGAATTATAAACTCAACAGCCGATTTGAGTGTTGCTGTGTTCTAACAATTTGTTGCGCTAGGATTTGGAAGAGAAGTGGGATGTCCACAAGTGTTTTTGGCATGCTTTCACGCCGCTTAAGGACTCTGAAGTGGAATTTATTTATCTCTCACAGGCCTTTTATGGTCACTTCTTCGTGCAGTCAGGTGTAAGGTGGCTTTGGGAATCCTCTCCTTCAAACTGGACTTGATATGTGTTTTTTCTCCACTTCTTTCCTGGTATTTCTAAACATTTGTTATACTGCACCAAAATTAGAAATTACCTTTTCTTCCTTCACAGAATTCAAAGAAGCATTCTCACTCTTTGACAAGGACGGCGATGGGACAATTACAACCAAAGAATTGGGCACAGTCATGCGCTCTCTGGGCCAGAACCCGACAGAGGCCGAGCTGCAGGACATGATCAATGAAGTGGACGCTGATGGTAAGATACACAAGCACACACAAACAGCATGACAAAATGGGACTTGCACAGAGAACACTTGGGCCTGACCTTGACACCACCTCCTTTTTGCAGGAAATGGAACGATAGACTTCCCTGAATTCTTGACCATG
This sequence comes from Distichodus sexfasciatus, assembly GCA_032718565.1. NCBI lineage: Eukaryota > Metazoa > Chordata > Actinopteri > Characiformes > Distichodontidae > Distichodus > Distichodus sexfasciatus. The sequence goes on along the minus strand of JAVGVS010000020.1, from coordinate 3,740,542 downwards.
ATGGCGAGGAAGATGAAGGACACAGACAGCGAGGAGGAAATCAGAGAAGCGTTCCGTGTTTTTGACAAGGTAATTTTTATATTCCAGTGACCACAGAAGGAGTCAAAATTGGTCATCTTGTTTCTGACCTGGGTTCATTTCTGTTCTAGGATGGGAATGGCTACATCAGTGCTGCTGAGCTCCGTCATGTGATGACAAACTTGGGTGAGAAGCTGACCGATGAGGAGGTCGATGAGATGATCAGAGAAGCCGACATTGATGGAGATGGTCAAGTGAACTACGAAGGTGAGTCTCCCTTCAGGTGTTTTGAGGCTTTTGGTTTTCTCTACCGTCTTAATTGTCTCATGTATTCTTTTTTTGCCACAGTGTCCTATTCTGGAGAGCCGCCAGGTTTGTCCAGACTTAATCTACGCCAGAGACTAATGACTTTGTTTATCTGTCTCCACAGAGTTTGTACAGATGATGACGGCGAAGTGAAAGCCTTGTACAGACCCTCTCTCTTCTATAAATACTTTGCCTTTTTTCTGTTTAATTTATCTGTAAAACGTTAATTCCCTCCCCCTCTTCCTCCTCCCGGCTGTCCAAAGGAACTGCATGTAAACTGCATAGGATGTACTTCCTCATGTCCCTTTCTTTTGCTGTCATCATGTTTTTGGAGTGACGGTGCGGTTACACGATCAGGTGCTTGTTGCGGCGAAAAAGGGGGGCTGTGGCGGGCAAAACAACCCCTGCACGTCATGTCTGACTGCCCCCCTTACCCGATGCGTAGCAAGAACGGAGACCTGCCAGCCGGCTTGTCACTCGACAACAACGTTGGCAGGGCGACAATGTAGAGAAGTAACTCTGCATGGACTATGGACAAAGTATATAATATATATGAAATTTATCAGCATTGCACTACTGCAAAAACGGAGGAAAAAAAAGAAAAAAAAATACACGGGTGTATCTACTAGATACTCGTACATAAACTCTTTTTGTATCTGCTGTTCTGTACCAGAGAACTTGTTTGAATCTTATGATGCTTTTTAATGTTTTCACTTTGATTTCTTTTCTTCCTTTCTCTTTTTCTTTTTCTTTTTTAACAGCTTAACGGCATTGTCATGCCTCAAATAATCCATTCCAAGTTGTATATTTTTTTTTTCCAATAAAATTTACAACCCAGATTTGAAAGGTTTCCTTGTTTGTAGAACATCTTTAAACCCCCTCCCCCCCGATAACTCGAAAGTTCTTCAGTATGTTAACTGTTATGCATTCTCCCCCAGAGCAGATTTTTAGTGATCCACTCACCAACTGCATCAACCAGAATGTTTACAATTATTGTAGTAGAAAATGGTTCATTTGTAAAACATCATGCAATGTATCTCTGAGTCAACTGGTTAAATTACAATGTGTACTCACACAATAGGATGGGGTGGTATGGCCTCCTTGTCAAAGAGAAATAATTTCATTAAAGTACTCTTGAATGACAACTGTGGTATGTCATTTTTTCTTTCTTTTGCATTTACACAGCACATTTAGCAGATTCTCTAATCCACTGTGACTTGCATGTCTTGTGGAAACTAGGTTAAGGGTCTTGCTCATGGGCTCAGTGGTGGTAGTGTTGGAACTAAGGTCCATAGACCTCTTAGAAGGTATAGGTATACTGCAACACCACCACCGTCCAATATTTTGTTTCCATGCCATGACCCGTTATAGAATTATCTGGGTTACTTACCACACTAGTATTATGGATGTGATTTCTACAGTTCTTGATTTATCCAAAACATAATTGAAATGAATTTGCCAGACATAATGAGTAAGTGCAACAGACCCCATTAAACAGCAAAGATGTAAGAATATGTGTGATACGCTGCACTGGAATTTTCTAGACTTTTGAAATAGATATAACCTAGTTGCTTTGGTATAAAATTTTTAGTAAAATGTGGTAAAGTTAGTCTTTGCATCAACTAGGGCATAATATCTATGACTTATAGTTGGAGCTTACAGGCTTGTGAAATAGATCTTACCAGTGTTGGTCAGACAAAAATTGCTCTTAAAGTTTGTTCTGAGTTGGACGCACGAAACAGCATGCACAGTGGGGCCATTAGATTGTTGTTCCTGCTCATTGGTACAAGATACAGGCTTGACAATGTGGAAACACGAGCACTAACTGTAGCTACTTGGAGGCATTATGTTCCTGGCAACATAACAACCAAGCAGAACCTTCTGCCCGGTCCCCACGGCCGGCTTCCAAGTCGCATACTAGCGTACTCAATAGACTGTCGAAATATGGAAATAGCGCAACTGCGCACTCTTTAGGACGCAAGTGCACGGATCGGAACGTTGCCCCAGAGAGATGACGCAACAATCACAGAACATCCCCGTGTGTTTTCCCCAACCGAATTAAGCAACACACTCGAGAGAATTTCTGACTCGTCGCGCAAAAATGGCAGCGCCGCGGGATTGTTTCCATTGTTTTCCAGCGAGAGTGTGAATATTGGGCGATGAAAACGGGGCGCCTTTTGAGTGCGTCATTGTAGTCCGCGCCACAGCCCGAAAAATAAACATTGTTGATGACGTATTGCGCCGTAGCCAATCAACGAGCTACAACAAAGTAAAATGGAGGAAAGTGATTAAGTTTGCGGATACAACAGTCGTTCAAATTAATTGGTTAATGTTTACCCCATTCGTGCTAGTTTTCTGTAGAATATGTTTAGAATAGAAATACTACTTACAATATTATTATTTATTAAATTAGCTAATATTTTCAGAATCTATCCTTTCATATCTAAATTTACCCAATCAGGGTACTTCACTACATGTTGTACTTGCATAACTGTGAATTTGACAAATAAAGAATCTTTTAATGATTTACAGCTTGCGATTTAGATATGAGATTAAAAAGGCAATAGATTCAGTCCACTCTGAATTCAGACTTTGAACATGCTTAAATTTACAACTATGAACCAAAAGGTATTTGCGCCAATCATGTATCATTTATTTAATCAAAAAAGAAATTAATTAATTTTTAAAAACTAGAAGAAGAAGAAAAAGAAGAAAACCAGTGAATGCCATAGATAAAATTTTAATTTTCGTTATTTTAACCAATATTAATGAGACATTGTAAATTTTTTACATGTAAAAACAGGTCTCAGTACATTGTAAACATAATTTTACATAAACAAGATTTTCTTTACAAATATACAGACATTTTGCAGTACATTGCCATAAATATGTACTGTTATGAGATTTTTTTTTCTTATTTTATAACATAATGAACATAAACCATGAAAAGAAATGATGATCAAGTTTAAGAAGTCATTAACAGACACAGGTTTCCCTAAAGAATACACAAGCCCTATGGTTCTGATTAATAGTTAAACAGTGTAACTGATATATGCTGTACCTAAGCAACGGCTACCGGCCTACGGGAGGGTGTCTGATTCTCCTCGTCGCTGCCTCTGCCTTAGACATGGCCACAGATAGACAGAGATCTGCAAACAGAAGCGAGATTTCACACATCAATAAAGGACCAGATATGGTAGGTTTTATGTTTCGTAAATAGCCTCATTGTGATCAAACAGGTGTGACCAGAATATCAGCACAGAACACTGTGAAAGGCTTAGATGCTCTACCTGTGTGATTGAAGGAAATGTGTAAATCTGCCTTTTACCATATTTCTTCAGAATAAGGAGAAAGACGACTTGGAAGACCGGAGTGGTTGGTGGAAGGAGACTCTTAAAGTAGGTGTTTTTTTATTTATTTGCACCAGTCTAAGATTATATTATAAAGGGTTTTGTTGATTTTGCTGAAAATTTAATGGTGTGGCCCAGTGCATAGTGCATGACAAAAACTATATGAATCCAACTTTCAAATCAGTAGATGAAGTGAATGTTTTCATTCAGTCCTCACTGATGGATAGTCTTTATTTTCACCATTCATTCTTTCAACACAACAGCCACCAATAAGGTCGCTGGTTGCTATTGGTGGCCTACCACAAGCCCACAAATACCCTAGTTATTGCATTGCAATTTGCTGGCCTTCTTTCATGACCATAAAACCCCAGGTGGCCCTGTTATTATTTAGGTGGTGGGTCATTCCAAACACGGCAGTGACTCTCACATGGAAGTGGCATTACAGCATGCGTTGTACTGGCACATGGGTATCTGGGAGCAGTGTTGCTGGGGTCATTATATGTTCAGTTTTGCACATTATAAAATAATAAGCCTCATAAATGTTCACCTAAGAGCAACACTGTGATCAAAATAAGCCCCTTAATGAAGCACTGGAGGCCTAACACAACAGGTGGGCTGCTATCAGTAATACTACTCCTATAAAGTCCCCAACTACAAAGAAGAGGATTCCAGTAAAGTGGCTCGTGAGCATATGTTTAGCATTGACTCATACCTTTCCTCTGATTTAGAACACCCCCATTCCTGGCAGCTACCACATTCGGGATTTCATAGAAGAGGCCAGGCTCAATCCTGTGCGCATGACCTATGGCTTCAAGGGCACTGGCCGTAATGCCCGTATTATGTGGGTACGGAACGGGGCAATGCTGCTGCCAGGGGCTTACGATTTTACAGACTTCACTCAAGAAGCTCTTCAACGCCAGGCGTCCTACTCATTCAAGAACTGCCCAAGGCCAGACATCTCCACCTTGGGAGGTCGGGATAAGGTGGGTCAGGAATTAATCAGTGTGTCTCCTGCAACGGATAACGATGACAACAGCGTGCTCTTAAAAACCATCAGTCTCTGGCAGAGGATAGCATGACCTCTACTGTTGTCTGGCAATGTTTTGCACCCTGTTGCTGTCCACTTTTGTATGAACGTGCCAGAAAAATGAATGTGTGTATATATGTGTTTTCAAGGACATAGACCTCTCGCCATGCCACTACAACGTGACTGAGAAGCCTGTCCCCAAATTACCTTCCAAGTAAGGAGTCACATTAAACTCCTCTCGTTTGTCACTGTGAATGTGAGTTACTTACTCCTACAGTTTGGATCCACTGTTCTCTCTGTTTCTCCAAACCAGTTAAGATTACAATATAGCAGCTTTACCTCTTGCTTTCCTTAGTCTCTACCTTCTAAATCTGCTCTCACTTCCCTGCTCTCATCTTTTCTCTCCATCATTTCTTCCTCCTCCTCTGTGACATCTTTCATCAGCTTCTCTTGCAGGCACGTCATGTTCCGGTCGGCCGTCCAGCGAACCAGCTTCCTCCCAGTAAGTTGCCTATTTCTGCAATGGCAAATTTTCTCCAAATGTGAAGCATTAATATGTTCACTTCAGTCTCGTTTTGTTAGCTTACTGCCAAATTTGCACACAGTACTCTGAGCCTGCAGCCATGCTGGGTGGATATGTGAGAATGGCTGGCAGCTGTTGGGTGGTGACAGAACAGCGAGGGTGCTAAGCCACCCGTTGGGTGTCATTTAGGAGAACCTCAGGGCTTTGTTCGGTCTTAACGGAGTGCCATCTCGTGTAAGACATGAGTTGAGTCAAAGGTTAAGCAGCGAAGATGTTGCATGGATATTATAATGGTGACAGATTAATGAACAGCTATCTTTTCCCCAACACTCATTGGGACCCAAATGTGTTTAAGGATGGCTGTTGTACAGTGGTGCCTGAAGGATTGTGAACACATTAGAATCTTCCATATTTCTACATAAATATCACTCAAAACATTGTCAAATTTATCCAATCACATATCTGCGTCTGTTGTGATACCTGGTTGGCGGCACTGTGGTGCAGTGGTTAGCGCTGCCGCCTAACAGCGAGAAGGTATTGGGTTCGAACCCCGGGGACAGCCTTTAGGCATGCTCTCTCCGTGTTTGTGTGGGTTTTTTCTGGTTTCCCCTCACAGTTCAAAGGCATGCAATATAGGTTAATTGGCGACTCTAAATTGGCCCCCGTGTGTGCCCTGCGGTGCGTTGGCGCCTGCCCAGGGTTGTTCCCCGCCTTGCGCCCGTAAATTCCCGGGATAGGCTCCGGTCCCCCCACAACCCCAGTTGGGATTGAGCGGTTCACATAATGAATGAATGATACCTGGTCTCATGCATGGTCTTATCTCATTCTACTGACAGAACAGCTTCAACTTGGGGATGTTGGTGGATTTGCTCACATGAACTGCTCATTTTAGGTCATTCCTACATTTTTGTTGGATTTAGGTTAGAACTTTAACTTGGACATTCCACACATTAACTTCATTCTTTGGTAGAATGAGTGTTTAAGACCATTGTCTTAATGTATGACTCACTTTTGCATTCAGCATACTGGTATGCTGCATACTGACGTTTTGCTTTAGAATTGGTCGGTATAATTCAGAATTTATATATACAACAATCTAGTCAAACTGTCCTGGCCCAGATGAAGCAAAACAGGTCCAAGTAATGGTACTACCACTATCATGTTTATTGATGGGATTAGGTTTTTATGCTGGAATGAAGTGTTTTCCTTTCTCCAAATTTAATCCTTCTAGTTAAAACCAAAAAGGTGTATTTTGTTCTCAGCCACCCACAAAACATTTTCTAAAAGGCTTCTAGCAAGCTTTCTCTTTATCTTTTATGTGGACATGGGGATTATGTGGAAATGTGGTAAGGTCTAAAAGGTTCATAAACTTTCAAGAAACAATGTCAAAAAAGGTGACTAACATGGTGGCATCGCAACATTTGGCTTCATAAGAATAGAGTGTTGTTTCAGGTCCAACCACAAATTAAACGAACATTATCAGTGTCAATATTTGTATTGCATACTGGGTTGGCAGTTCTATATTCCTTCTTTTAAAAGTTTACTCAGTTCCATATAATGGCAAGTAAAAACATTGCAATGGTGTGGTTGCATAAAAAAAGGTTTCTTTTTTTTTCATCCTGAAGAGAAAAGAGGTGGATTTATTTCTCCAGATCTTGTGTTACCAAGCAACGCAGGTTGGGAATATGTTTTACTGCAAGGGAAAAAATAAACTGCAGCTTTGTACCAGTCTTGATCACCTTCACAAATACCTTCAACATGAAGTCTTTAATTCAAAGAAAGACCTGCTTTTTTCACCCTGAGGTCCAGCCAGTACAATGCCCCCCTTTATCATGTATATTTTATCCGCACATAAATGAGACAGGGATGCAATTACACTTTGCACTAAAAAGTTGCCACATTTTAATAAATGAATGCACTTTTTCTGCAATTGATTGCACTTGCTTTATAAAACATGGCTGGAACCTACATATGGCTGGAGTTGTTTGTTCAACCAAACTGATAGCAAAGGTACACTTGCTGCTTAACTGTTTTATGCACAGCATCCAAATGAGTGGACACCTATGCATACAGTAGGTAGTGACTTAACTGGTTAATTAGTAGTTAATAACTCATGTATGAAAAGGTAAATCAATTAAGAATAAGTTAAGAATATGCATGCTTATGTCTGATGCAAAGGAGGCAATGACATCTGGGGAGCAACTTACTGGAAACTTCCTGCATGGTTAGTCCACACAGAGATGGAACAGAGTTTGTCTTGGCCATGCTGCCTCTCTTAATGAAATAAAAGGTCAATGGCTCAGCAGACATTTATGCTATGAGGCAACCATCTGCACCCGGCCAACGGAATGCAGAGCAACGGAGGGGCCGTGCCAGACAGAGCTGTTTGCAGCACCTCTCATTAGATAGCCAGCAGTGAGAAGTCTCACTGCCCCCCACACGTCCCATTTTAAAAGCCTCTGTGAAATACACCTGCATTAACACCCCAGAAACACTCAGGCTCTCTGCAAGCCACAATCGAAGCCACTAGGATCATGTTGAAGCTGCTGCTGGAGTCGAGTGGCACATAATGGTAGCAGGCAGTTCGTGTGGATCCAGGTAATGCAGTCCTGGCTTGTGGGAACTGGCTGTGAGTCTCTCTTCTCACATTTATCATCAAAACAAATCCTGGATTTACTCTAATTCTCTTGTGAAAATCTTTGTATTTGTGCTCATTTTTTTGTTTTTTAGAAGGAAGGTCCTGCTCCTGGCTTATACAGCCCAAAACTCAGCTCGGCTAAAGGCATCACTTCTTGTTTCAGGTCTACAGTACCTCGCCTTCACAGTGTTCAATCTGTGAGTTCTTTGGCATCCATAACCTGATCTGAAACCTGCTTTTTGAAATGATTTTGGACGTAAATATCGCAGCTCTTCTAGAGGACACATAGTAGATCAGTGTTTGGGTAGTGTAAAAGGAGAAATGATAAAAACTGCTCATTGGTATTTCTGCTGATTATAGTTGACCTAACTGACTATGGCAGATGTTGGATTTATTTTACACTAACACCAGGATGAAGCTAACCACAAGAAAAGTAATAGCATGGTTCTCCTTAATCATAGTGCCCAACTTCCATTTACTACCTATGTACCACTGTGGGGTAAATGGTCTTGTTCAGGAGCCTCATCATCTGTCTAACAGTTTAATTAAGGCTTTTGTTCCACTTCCTAAATCACTTTTGTCAGTACACAACAGGAGTTTTTACTTCTGTTTGAGCTGAAACTGACCCCAACATCTTAGTTATGAGCACACCATTAAAAATCAGTCTCGAGAATCCCACCTAAGACAAAATCATTATATCCCCTTATCATTTCATCCAAGGAAGATCTCTTGAAAAAAGGTCACACATAAGTCATACTGAATTAACAAACATTATTTGTCTCACAATTAACGTATGTTTAATTATACTGATACCTCAATTAGAAGTGATTTTGTTGTATTTACTTATTTATTAACTATATTTTGCTAGCGTTGATATCCACTATCATATTGCCTTCTTTTGGCAGAGGACTCCTGGACCAGGAACATACGGCAGATCATGGCAGATGGATCCCTGGCTTCCCACCGATGCCGGCGTGGGCCGCAGTCACGGCTTGCTCTTCCGCGACGGCTTTTAAACCTCGACGCTAACCTCTTAATCAAAATGGAAACCCTGTACCCAGTTCCATGCGCTCGAGAAGAACGCCATGGCATTCTCTCATGACCAACATTTGACAAATTGCTGAGTGTGTTTACCTAACATTAAAAAAGTCAGACAATCCCTGTGTCCTCTTTTCTTATGCATATTATATTACACGGCAGAACAAATGAAAGTTATCTCAGACAAGCTAATTGCTGTGTACATTCAGCTGATCAGTGTGTTTAGTTGTTTTCTCCTGCTTTCTTTTGCTTCCCCCATTGAGTACTTAGCATACATACAGGAAGAACCCTGGCTCATTATCTACCTATTCCACTCTCTCCGCTCCCCGTCCCATTGCCGTGCCTCGCAGCTATCTGAGCTATGCCATGCACCGAATGCGGGCGAACCGTCCATATAATACCCAAGCTTTTGTGATGACTCTCACGCGCACATGGGTCATTCAGTAAGAACAAAGAGGTCAGTGTCACACAATGAGGCAGCTGTTTCCAGCCCTCTCTGTAGCACAAACAGAACAAACAAGAGTCGAAAATGCAGCGAAGAGGGGGGTCCCAAAACATCCCACAGACACAAGTTATGAATGCTGGAAATGTGTGATCGCGGTTGAATATTTATGAAGGAGGATAAGGTTTCAAATATAGGACATCTTTTTTTGCCCCTAGGGAGACTCAAAAGCTCAAAGCATCTGTGGTCCTTTCTGTACAAAATGTTTGTGTGTTTTTCTGGCCTAATTTGTCCAGAATCCATCCTCTAAATGCAAGAGGCATTGTTTGATATAACTGTTAGCTTTGCATTTCATTACTTAACCATTAAAAATGTTCATAAAACCCACTTATGCAGTCTTCCTATATATCACTTATTTAAAATGTGTTCCCATATAAGAACAGAATCTATAACTACTACAAGAGCACTCTTACACAAATGTTAAAGCATGAATGTTTGTGCAGAATATTGAGTATTCTTCTGTTCTACAGCTGTATACAGTATTATTATACAATTTAATGTCATCTTTTTACCGAACAAATTAAAAAAAGAGGGCCATTGTTTTTTGGATCGCTTTCCCTGAAAAAAAAAAAGCTGAATGTAAACCCTTCATTAGTAGTAACTGCATTTTCCACACTCCATACGCCTCCTGGTGGAGTTCAATAATGAACCTTCTTCACGCATAAAACTACATCAGTCCTGATTCCATCCAAAATCTGTGAGTTTCAAGCCCAGACTTAATCAGATTGGGAGACAAATGAATGTGCTAGAGCATCACAAAGAGGTGCCTCTTCCTCTCTTCTCTTTTTCACAAAGTGATAATGAAACACTTGGATTAGCAGTAGAAGGTTAAAAATGTCTCTGGTTTCATAAGCGGCTCATTGAGAGGTTTCATAATTTGCTCGATAGATCCAGATTAAAGAATTTTCGAGAAATGCGCAGAAGAATAAATATATATTTTCTAAACAGAGTTGATTTCTATTGGCCTGCTGTCAGTCTCTGGGGTTATGCCACCATAGTGTGTTAATCCTCTCATTCCCTCCAGTCCCAAACGAGGTCTTCTAGCATATGCCAACTGCTGACAATCTCACACCACTCATTTTCACCTCAACTGCGTCAGAAAGCGTCACTTGCCTCATGCAATTCTCCCTCCATCACACTCACTTGCTTTCATCAGTAAGAGGGAGATCACACAGGCCTGACCCGACTTCAACTATCTTTGTCCAATCAACAAACGTAGGTTGACTTTTTTCTTTTCCTTCTTTTTGAAAAATAGGTCCCGAAAGAGCATCTGCGGTTCTTGATGAAAAATGGTAAATAGGTGCTGAAATATAGATACAAGCATTGCTTCATAAAAGTGCTTTTAATTCAAGGAGTTCAAAAAGCAGGTTATTTCATTTTTTGGTATCTGAAAAATGACATCACCAAAAATACTAAACCATTTTTGTAGAAGCGTCCAACAGGTGTAGGCACTTAAGAATTTAACAACCATTGTGCAGCTAATGGGTAGCTTTTCAAAGTACAATCTACTTATGCTTAAAAGTATCTAAGTTAGACCGAGGTTTTTATGTAGTACTCAACTACACTACAAGATGCAGAGGAAAAAGTAACTTGTAGTAACTACTTCCAAAGCTACTGTATTTCTGCGAATTAAACACCAATCAGAAACACTTGTTGTTTTTTTTGTATTAATGTATCATTTTGCCGTGTTATATCGCTATTTGTAAGTAATCTACCGCATTTAAAAAGTAGCGTCACTACTAATAAGCAACTGATAAAAGTAGTTAAGGTAGTAGGGTCACAACATTGCTGTCTCATTCCCCAACTAACCCTGAGTTCCACCTCTCTATGAAATTAATATACACCAGCATGAATCAAATGAGTCACAGCTAAAAATGTCATTTCCGTACTGGTTTCTTTCCTAAAAATAGAACACGGTTCAGAAAAGCTCTCACAGGGAACGTCCCGAGGGCGACCGTTTTTCGGCCGGGGTCATGTTCGGAGCGCGCGTCAAGCTAAAACAAAAGGCAGCGCGTAGTCTCGGATCACTCGACTCCGCCATTGACAGGTGCGTCTGTACTACAGTGGACCTCTCTTAAATGACTCATGCAAGTTTGAAGAGGCCGAGGGTTCAGCGGAGCTCATTTGAGAGTGCCGCCTTTGTTTGCGCTGTTGAAATATGAAGAGGGTGACTACGGCGATGATTAGCTTGTTTGTCCCCCCGCCAGTGAGGCAAACGGTTCAGATAAACGATCTCATATGGGGGCCAGATAAAAAGTGTACTGTACTGCGTCGCATTAGATTGAGCATTAGATGAGTTGAGTTATATTGTTTACCTAATGGGATATTAAATGTCGGCTCTGGATAACTTTGCTTTGAGCATTTGCACATCTGGCCAGCTTACGCTTGTTGGTCTCTTGTCATCAAAAAAACAGTGTATCAATCGGGCGGTGGAACAGACTGCTAGCAGACCTGTAATCCGGCCTGGACACCTGACCTCCTACCTGCCCACTGCAGCCTGCACAGGAGCTACAGACCTCCCTACTGGAGTAACCAGAGCAGCTTATACTGTAGACCAACACACACAAACACACACAAAAACAAACACACATGGATGGAACTGGTCACACTAATACTAACTGGCCTGATACATGAGGTTTGGATAGCCACATACACTTTACACACTAATACAAGTACAAACACACATCACACACACAAACAAACATCTGTAAAACTGATAAAGCTAATACTAGCCAGTCTGACACATGGTATGTTAGCTACAAACACTGTAGCCATGAGCACAAGCACACACATGAACACACACACACGGATGGAATTGATAGAGCTAATACTAGCTGACCGGACACATGGATGACCACACACACTTTACACACTAATACAAGTACAAACACAAGCATACACACAACACAAACACACAAACATAAACCAAATGTGGGTAGTATTTATATAGCTAATGCTAGCCAGCACCAGCCTGACACATAAGTTATTTACAGCCACACACACACACAAATGGAACTGATAAAGCAAAAACTAGTCAGCCGGACAGATAAGGTATGAGCAGCTACAAACACACCTAAAAACAAGCCCACACACACAAGCACACATGGATGAAACTGGTGATGCTAATACTAGTCGGCCTGACTAAGAAAGTATGGATTTCACACACAAACACACCACACACATACGGAACTGATAATGCTAATACTAGCCAAACAGATATTTGGACACAAACACAAGTATGCACACACACACACACACACACTGACATACCCAGAAACGCAAACCCACAAATGTCAGCAAATTCAATGTCAAAATACATTAAAGGGCAGCATGCTAACAAATGCGTGCACACTCACACACACACACACACACACACACACACACACATCAGGACTCACAGGACCAACATGAAATAAGGTCATGACCTAACTAAGAGAGCAAGTAGACTAATCCTGGGTAGACACAGTTACACACACACACACACACACCATGCTAAACAGGTCACACAAGAAATATAAGTATAGCTTATTCAACAAAGCACACACACCTAAATATGTTTGTATTTATACAAAAAATGCCATGCAATATTGTTCACGAGGAGTTTTATCTTTCTGTCTTCTGTAATACTAGCTTCTCATGTTTATCAAGGATAAAAGTATCGCACACAGTCACATACACCAATACACACTTTTTTGGGAAGCATTATGTCAAACTGTAATTAAGAGTGAGCTGGAGAAACCTGAAGGACACTCTTTCCTCTGAAAAGAGCTCCTTCGTCATCACTCATCCACCTCTCTTTCTCTTTCTCTCTCTAACTCCTTCTAGTCTGAGAGCGGCCCAAGGCGTGGAAAAAGGAGAGAGGCTGAGGAATCTGCCTAATTATTCTGCCCGTAAAGGCGATGAATGGCGCTGCCGAGCAGCATGGCATCAGCAGGGCAGCGCCATTCATTTATCTGTCTCCTTTTACCAGCTGCTGTCACGACCTCCCCATGTGGCACTATACATCACCAAGCTCCACTCAGCCCATTCATCTCTTCTCACCCTGCAGGTCATCGCTATTAACACACAGACACACACACACCATGACGACAGAAAAACTGTGATGGAATCAGAAAGGAACATGTATTTGAAAAGCAGGGCAATAGGTCCCCAGGAATAGAAAGGATTTGTGGGGGAGAATTTTATTGACTAAGGCAGAGAGAGATTGTGGAAGAATCTGAGAAGATAATTCTAGAAAGATCTGGGAGGGAAAAATGGGTTAGAGAGAAAATCTGGAAGAATCCGGGAAGATACTTTGAGCAATTTATAGAAAATATATAGATTTTGAGAAGATTTAAAGGGAATTTAAAGGGAAAAAACTGGAAGAATTTAGATCGTTCTAGAATAATTTGGAAAATTGGCAGTTTAATCATTTTTGAAGTACCAGGAAGGCGGAATATGGAGGAATTCAGATATAACTTTGGAATATTGTGAAGATAATTCTGGAAGGATTCTAAATAAAAATAAAAATAATTTGGTCAGATAATTCTGGAAAGATTCAGAAAGAACATTCTGGGAGAATTCTGTTAGATGTTATTTATATAAGAGATATACAAAGAAGAACATGCATTCATTCGCAGGGGGAACAGAGCCTATCCCGGGACTCACACTGCAGGGCACACACACTCACACAATCACACTCACATTCACACCTTACGGGCCAATTTAGAGTCGCTTATTAACCTATATAGCATGCTTTTGGACTGTGCGAGGAAATTAATGTGGGGAGAGCATGCAATCGCCGCACTGAAAGGCCCCAGGGGAAAATTCTGGAAGAATATGAAAGATAATTCTGGAAGGACAGATAAATCAATGTGGAAGAATTCTGGAAGGAATAAGAGATATAAATGTGGAATAATGTGAGATGGTAATTCTGGATGGATTCGGGAAGATCATTTTTAAGGATTAGGAGAGAAGATTCTGGATTAATTTGAAAACAAATTCTTGAAAGAAGCATTTTTTTCCAATTCATGCTTAAGGTTTAACTGAAAGCTATCTGCTCTGCTTTAAGAAACCCACTTGCAACACTTACATAACTCGACTCCAGCGTGTAATGTGCGTTCAGCTCCATATTAACACCCCAAGCCTGTGCATCAAAAAAGTGCATTAAGCAAATCACAGAGCAGTTTCTGAAGGAGAGCCCTGTGTTTGATGACCCATACACACATCCCCGGGTCCCTCCGTCCCTCTCGCTGGATGATGTTCAGTCGCAGGAGCCCCTAAGAGACAAAACTGGGCTTCCAGTTTCACAGCAGCACTGGAAACATTACATAAGTTCCACTCAGCTGCAGCCACAGAACTCACATTGCAGAGCTGTGGACAGTGGCGTGGAACAAATCAGACCCCATAAACAAACACACACACGCAAACACAATCACCTAGGGGACTGGAATAACTCTTTATGGATAGGAATGACATTTAAATATTTGTAATCTTAATTGCCCCCATTGTGGCGTCCCTCCATAGACTCCCATAATAACTAGGGGTGTAACAGTACATTGATCTATGTACATCAATACCTCAATTGAATAATCAACAAAAACAGCCATCATATTGTAACGTTACTTAATATAAAACAGGAAGTGTATATTTATTAAGAAAAAATTTAATCTGGTTGGACTCAGGAACAATAATGTCAAATGATATTTGATTTGATGTGAATGGTAATGGTTGTGTTAAATCAACATATGATATTGTCTCATATCAATTGCCGGTTCTTGAATTAAACAGAATCAAAATCGTATCGTAGCAGGCTTTGTGATATCAGCAGACATCAATCCAATGAATAAATGTAATATCATATCATGATGAAATGGAATTTACACAACTTTTAGCACTAAAGTTACACCTAAGTCTAACCCTAACTTTAACCTTAAACTTGGACATTAATTTTCCCGTTTAGGTGAAAGTTAGGTCCTCACAACCCCCTAAATACACGTTTACACACACATTCAATACACAAATACAGAGGTATTCACAAACACAGTGAGAATTGAAATAATTTTATTTGACATTTAAATAAGAACAAAGATTACAGTAATTTTAAATTAAAGGAAACTAAGCACTGGAATATTCTGTGAAATGCACTGAGTTTAATGCAGCATCGTGTGTGTATAGGTGCTTTGGTAATACATTGTCTTTGGTCTATGATAAAATCACATTTACACACCGACCTCATTTTGTGTTCCTTGGATCTCAATGTGACTGCAAATTCAAGTGTAGCCCATGAACTTAAAGGCATTTTTAACAACACGAGACATTAAATATTTTACAGTAACTATGAGCACGTATTTTCACATAAGATTTATTTTGTTCATAAAGACGGAGGAAACAGGAACAAAGTACATTGTGTGTGTTTAAGCACATTTGAACATGTAGGCCAAAGCAAGTGTGTGTGAGAGTGAAAAAGAGGGACCCTCCCAGTGGGTCTGCCCTCACAGCTCCCGGGGGATGATAGTGAAGGGTCTGATGGGGCAGCTGGCCTCCAGCTCCAGAGCGGTGAGGAAGCAGTCGGGGGCCTGAGGGCTGCTGTGGCTCTGTAGCGCCTCACCCAGGCCGCTCCACGCCTCGTGGGACACACTGTGAGCCTGCACCGCGTCCCGTAACACCTTCTCCCCCAAACCCACCCGGCCTGTTCGCACCAACAGTTTTCCCTGCAAAAGGGGAAAGAGAAAAATTGGGGCTAACTTCATACGCTTGAGTCATGTTTCTATTTCCCATTTTACACTGAAACGAAAAATGGAAAAAACATGTTCAGGTTCTGTTTAGTTTTTTATTGAACACAAGTATATATATTAAATCTAGAAATTCTCCTGCTCAGTGTGTGTGTATGTGTATGGATGAAGGACTGTGGTCAGCTTAGAGTACACGTCTTAATGGCTCTGTAACAGCACAGAATAATTTGAGACTCTAACATCACACGGCATTGCACAGCTCCATGGGTCAAGGAAGTTCACACACACACATAAAGCCCACATACACACTTCAAGCACCCAAGTGAACGAGCATGAAGACACACACGCTTAGAGCATGCCGAGGGTCTGGCCTGTGTGTCTTGTTATGCAGAATATACTCACAAGCTTGACTTTAATTGGCCTGAAATGCAGTGGACTCTCTCTTTCTCACTTTTTCCCTTCTTGTCCCTTTCTTTCTTTCTTTCTTTCCCCCTATCTGGGTTCTCTATCTCTCTTTTTCGTTTGATCTCTCTCTGATTTTTCCCTCTTTCTTTGTCTCTGTCTGATTTCCCCTTGTCTCTTTCATTCTCTCTCTCCCTTTCTTTCTTATTCTCCCCTCTATGATTTCTCTATTTCTATCTCTCTCTCTGATTTTTCTTTTTCTATGTCTGATCCCCCCCTTTCTCTCTCCTTCTTTCTCTCTCTCTCTCCATATTTCTCTCTCTTTCAGTTTGTTTTCCTTCTTGTTTTCTTTCTGATTTTAACTCTCTCTCGATCCCTGATTCTCTCTGCGTTTCTCTCTCCTTCTCCTTCTCTCTCTGATTCGATTCTCACTGGCATTACGGGAATGTTGTTGTTTTGTGTGTGTGTGTGTGTGTGTGTGCATGTGTGCAGGGACGTTTGGCAAACAGAGTGATCTGCTCACTGCACTGTTATGTACTCTCTCTGTCTCTCTCTCTCTCTTGCACAACACTTGAGCATCCAAGCATTCTCTAATGTTGCATAGAATCTATACCAGAAATACGAGGCAGGGAGAGGAGTGACATAGCAACACACACACACACACACACACACAGTCAGAGCCCTGCTATTTGTCAGTGGCACAGATGGCTGCTGATTATGCCGGCACTTCAGAAAGCCAAGAGCTGAAGAGAAGAGTGACTCCTGGTAGGGACAGAACAGAGAGAGAGAGAGAGAGAGAGAGAGGGATGACCAAAGGATGAGACACTGAAGAAAACAGGTTCGACCACCTTTCGGTTCTCATGACAACAGCCATCTTCACCCTTATAGAACACCTTCTGCACAGTCAGTGTGTTTGTTGCCACAACAGAGAGAAGAAGAGAAAAAATCAGCAAATCCACATCAGCACTCTGCTGTCTCTACGAGTCTTCAGCAAGCTGCATTAGGCCACGTTGGCGAGAGGAATCGTCGACAGAGCGTGAACGGTGTGTGTGTGTGTATTTAAGTGTGTAAACTAGGAAGCTTCCAGGCATGCTCGGGTGATGGTGTTTAACGGGTCGTTGGTGCGGCGCGAGGGCTAGCACCGGCGGATGTCGGGTCACGGCCCAGCGGAGCCCCAAGTTTGAACCCGTTAATGCTGCCAAATACCGGGAACGATCCCGGAGTGTACCTGAGCCACAATCAGCAGATATTACAGTAGAGGCACCAGGGCTGGAGAGTAGGTGGTTACAAGTAGCTACTTTTTACAGCAGCTTATCAGTCGCAAAGCTAGTTTTAAAACGCTGTAGCTTTAAAAGGAACTATTTACAAATAGCAGTGTAGAGTGGCACAATTATTACAAAATTGTTCTCTCTTTACAAGGAACTAGCAAGTGTTTCTGACTGGTGTTGAATTGATAGAAGTGGCATCCAACAGGCTTCTCAGCCCAGGCATTGTCACTGCATCACAGCATGCTCTTGACAGCTGCGTCCTTGGCCATATTTTGATAAATATTCCATCCTCCGAAAGGTGAAAAGCACAGAACGTACACATTTGAGTGCAACTTATGCAAGCTGAATATCAAAACCCTCTCTAGCTACAAAACGTCTTGGAAACCTTATTGTGACAGTCAAAAACATAGAATTTAATATTAATTGTAGCATCTATTTTTACATTTTTATTAATCTGCTTTTAGTGTCTTACAGCACAAAAATTAAATATTACTGGGTAGAAAAGCTTCAATGTGGTTAGCTAATTCTTCTCTGCACCGTGTGGTGTATCTAACTACTATATTAACCCCGCAGTTTGGCTGCAGCTCAGCTACTTTTAATCATAAGTACCTTGTAGCTTGAAAAAGTACCGTTTAAGTAGCTTCCCCAACACTGAGACCCACACACACCCATATAGACACCCACACACACACACACACACACACATGCTAAGACACAAATACTTGTGTGAACATGTGTAGACAAGCAGATAAATAAATGTGCATATGAAAGAACACTTACCACCTGATACACACACTCACACACACTCACACAACTCCCAATCCCTGTATCTCGTTCCACCTCTCCCTCATTAGTGGACCTCTTGGTGGTGAAATACAATTCCCCGGTTGCTAGGCAATACCATAAAGGCCTGAGAAGGAGTGAAGTGTTATAAATAATGTATTTGAATTATCTAATCAGCTCACAACCACCCCCATCCTGAGAGAGAGATAGAGAGAGAGGGAGCCATGGAGCGTGAGAGGGTGTGTGTGTGTGTGTGGTGTGTTTTATGGAGCGTGAGTGCATGTGCTTCTGTGGTGTGTATGTGTGTGTGCATGTATGAGACAGTGTGTGATAGTGTGTGTGTGTGTGTGTGTGAGCCTACGTGTGGGTGTGTGGGTGTGTGTGTGTGTGTGTGTGTGAACAGCAGGGTAGACAGAGAGAGACAGTGCTGAGTCATAGTAAGGTGCAGTGAGGCAGTGTGGCTCATCCGATGTGGTTCATCTCGCATCACACAAGGGCAAAGAGTTTGACTCAAATAACTCTACAAATATCCCCCAAAACACACACACACACACACAAACAGCTACCCAGAGTAATGAAGAGAACCCACACAAAGACAGTTAACTACAATTAGCCATGTTACTTACTTAGCAAAGCTACTTTTAAGATGCCATATGTGGCATCTAATAGACTACCTAATGTCTGCACGGCACAGATTCATTGCATCACGGCATTGCTCAGACGGCAGCTGTGAGACGGAGTCAGATGATGGAGACTACCTTGGAAGAGATGGACGCAAGAATCCGTGGACATTTTAATTAAACTTTATGACTCAGAAAGTTGAAAAGCGTGCGCGAGCCAAAACTCAAAACACTCTCTACCTCCAAAATGTCATTCATTCATTCATTCATTTATTCATTATCCGAACCACTTAATCTCTATCAGAGTTGTGGGGACCGGAGCCTATCCCAGAAATAAGGAAATAAGGAAGCAAGGTGTGGACCAACCCTGGGCGGGCGCCAACGCACATAATGGCAAACACGCAAAACAAGCACACTCACATTCACACCGATGGGGGCAATTCAGAGTAACCAATCAACCTACAGCGCATGTTTTGGGACAGAGGGAGGAAACCGGAACATCTGGAGAAAACCCATGCACGGAGAGAACAAGCGAGCTTCACCCAGGGTTGAAACCATGACCTCTAATATGTCACCTAAACCTGAAACCTACACCATAAAAAATATAGAATTTCAGAATGACTTTTAACATCATGTTTTACATTCATTAACTCATTTATTATCTGAACCGCTTAATCCCAACTGTGGTTGCGAGGGGGAACCGGAGGCTATCCTGGGAACTATGTGTGCAAGGCGGGGACCAACCTTGGGCAGGCGCCAACACACCACAGGGCACACACACTCAGACAATAACACTCTCACTCGCACCTTACGTAGTCAATTTACCTGAAACCTAAACCTTACAAAATATAGGTTTTCATGATTACTTTTAACAGCATGTTTTACATTTTGTACATTAATTTGCTTTAAGAGTGTTAGAGTGTCCTGCAGCATAAATATTAAATATTACTGGATGAAATACCTTGGATGTAGTTTGCAATATACTTAGCTTATTGTGTAGCTAATTACTATATCAAAACTGGAGCTTGGCTGTAGCTACTTTTACTGTAATCATACAGGTGTTTAAAAGTAGCTTCCTCAACACTGCGAACAAGATTTCTACGGGTATACAGATATATATCAAATAATTGGTAACTTGAGATCATGGCATTAAAATGGTAACTTATTTCCTTCTTAGATTGTGTGTGTGTGTGTGTGTAATAGGGCAGGTTGTAGGTATTTGTAATGAGTTAAACCTCTCATAAAAGACAGAAGAACTTTATGAGGACGTTTGTGGAAAACTAAAGGATTTGATTACTGAGGCTTTCACATTTCACATTGAAATACAAAATGACATTTCTGCTGAGTTAATATAGAAATCAATGCAATGGGATTTACGAAATGTCACCAAGTCTACTTTTCTTTTAAATCGTTTCAATCATGACCCCAAATCACCCAAACTGGCTGGTATTTGTATTCATTTTCAAGTAAACATCTCATTAACCAGAAGTGATATTATATTAAGCATGAATACTTTTTATTTTATAATACTGTGCAAAAGTCTTGAGCCACCACTCATGTTCTTAACACAATCTTGAAGAAAAGTATTTACATGAATATTTCAAGATTCTTTATTTGTCAAATAAATGGGAAGATGGTGGTGTAACGTTTGGGTGATCAGAAGGTCGCCGGTTTGAATCCCAGACCGGTAAAGTGAGGTACTCATGAGAAAGTACCGTCCCCAAGTACTGCTCCCCAAGCACTGCCCATGTTAGCTGCCCACTGCTGCTTCACGGATGGGAGGCTTTCCAAAGACTTTATGAATGTAAGCAGAACTCAACATATTAAATTAAAGAAATACATCACTCTACCTATTCTCATTTTTCTTTAGCAAAATATAAAGAAATGTGGGGTGGCTCAAGACACTTGCACATCACTGGAGATCAGACCAAGGTAATGGAAAGTAAAGTTTTAAATGTTGCTGATCTATCGCTCATCTTGAGTTACAAGATGTTACAGTTTTGACATGAACAAAAGCATCTAAAAAACCCATTTCCAGTTATGGCGTCTATCAGTCTAATTTCCTAATTATATGGACAGTCTACTGCTGTTGCACAGGGGCCCTTAGATTTGAAACTCCAATTTTATTCAGGGCTTCAGTTGCTCCTAACACAGCCCCTCAAAATCCCTTAGTGTTAGCAAATTCATTGCTGTTTTATCCCTGCTGCAGACATTTTCCTCTAACCAGCAGAGCAGTTAGCAACACTTTGACTGCAGGAGGCCTGTTCTGCCAAAACAGATGTGTTGACTCATTTCCGAGGTATGTCATTTTACAGCTGAGTTTCCATCCAAAAGCAGCTTGGATCTGAACAAGCCTCCCACACTGCAAGCAGACAGCTGATGGCAGCGGATTCAGGTGATACTATTTTCCCGAATCCGACTAGCCGAATAGTTGATACCTTTATTCTGCCTCTGCTTTTATCGCTGTGACCCTGCTGTTGATCCTGAATAATTAATAAATAAATAAATAAATTAATTTTAAAAAAATGTATTGTGGACCGCGTGGCTAAAAGCCAGCTGGCTGCGTTTCATTTTTTTTTATCACCTCTGGGGATTGACGGAGTATGTGTGCTGTCCAGAAATAGCAGGGAAATGGGCTGTGATTGGCCCAACGCAGGGGGAGAAAATGGACCCAGCTTCTCGGTGCTTACTCCAGCAGTGACTAACGAAGAGCCCTGACGTAACGTTACGAGTTGCAGCGAAGGCAGGCAGCGCTAATGTTAGCTCACCTAAAGCCCGTGGGCAGCAACAGCCTCCGGATGGCACCTCAAGAGTAACGTCCTACATCAACCGCTGCAAAGGATTGTTCTTCACAATATTGAAATTCTCAGTTTATACTATGACGTGGTCAGATCTGAGGAGTAAAATCAGGGGGTGGTACAATCACTGGATTCACACCATACGGGGCCAATTTAGAGTCGCCAATCAACCTATTGTGCATGCTTTAGGACTGTGGGAGGAAACCAGAGCACCCTGAGAAGAGCCAAGCGAATACGGGGACGGCACACAAACTCCACACCGAAACGCCCACAGCTGACCCAGGGTTCGAACCCAGGACCTTCTCGCTGTGAGGTGGCAGCGGTAACCACTGCGCCACCACGACGCCCCGGAAAATAAAACAAAGTAGATCAAACATGTCACGCAACAACGTTTTTACTTTCCAATACAAACAGAAAACACCTAATTCTTGTTTTCTATAAATAATCTACAAGAGTACGTCTCTGCCCAGTAACCAGTATCTACAGTGCTCCCGAACCCTGGACTGCTTAGCCTATGTATAGGCCTACTTTACGTTGTGTATTTTTTGATGCGGATTTAATGTTATTTTACTGTGTTGCATTTGCGCCTCCTCATCCCTCACACACAAAGCGATGACAGAGCATTCTTGTTTAATACAATTTATTCAGGGTTAAGGATTCTTGGATGAAGGTCAAGAAACTCTCCGTTTGCAGAATAGTTATTTCTCATTTTTTTATGATCATTATCGTAGAAGTAGATGCACTCCTCTACTAAAGTGACTCATTGTTTTCAAACAGCTATTCTAGTTTGGTTTTAAAATCTATTATTTTAGAAAGCAATATACAATATTACTGAAAACAATATGAAACGTCAATTTTAATATTGCTCAGTAATACGCAATATATAAGAACTATGATTTCATAACTGCTACTGAAGTCTGCTCTTAAAATTTCAAATATCTCCCACATATTCATACATTTTTATCCAAAAAACTGAGGTCATCATGACTAAGAACTAACCTTAATGTTTACTTCACATAAAACGGCCGACAGGTTTATTTACACTACACAGGACATATTGCAGATTAAATGACACTGCCAGTGCTGACCACAGGGTCAAACACTTTCATATTGGTATTATGCAACGTAAATCTGCTGCAGTGTGAAGATGACTTGAGATACTCACTTTTGAAACGGAGGCATGCTGTGTCCAAGAGTTTCATTCGGGTTCTGAGTTTGAAGTATAATAGTGTGAGCAACTTGATGCATGTGTGTGTGTGTGTGTGGGCAGGACATGTGCGTATGTGTGTATGAGGATGATGTTGGAGGATGCGTGTGACTTTTTGAGCTTTTCTGCCTCTGTTCTGCAAAGTTAAGAATCTGGTTTACAAAATAAGTCAACTTAAAAGTTCACTTTAACTGAGTTAATGCATTTATAATTTCTTGTCTGAATTAACTGCATCAATTTTTCACAGTATTCCGCCATCTTATCTGGTTGTTTCATCTGCCCCTGGTTTCATCGTTCAGTTTGAGTTTTCAGTTTAGTTCGTTAATTGGTTACTATTTTGGTGATTTAGTGTTTGCCATTGTCTTGACTCTTCCTTGTTTAGTTACTTATTTAGTCTGTTAGTTTAAGATAACTGTTTAGTGGGTTTCTGTTTCTGTTTGGTTTACAGCAGTTATTTTTTACATTTTAATTACAGGTCCCATATTATACATTTCTTCAACAAATGAACTAGTTAGTAATTAATTACTTGTAAACTTACTTCCCGCAATGTTTCCTCATAAGATTTTTACTTATATTAGATATAACATGCAGTTAGTATATTTGTGTGTGTGTGAGAGTTATAGAGGGAGGACAATCTCTCACCAGGTGTATTAGTATCTGTTGTCCGGTGGGGTTGATGGCAAGGGCTTCATCATACAGACTCTTGGCCTCGGCGTCATTGCCTCTGAGCTCAGCCAAGCGGCCTTTAAGCAGCAGCACCGAGTGGGAGGTGGGGAAGAGAGAGCCTGCCTCCTGCACGCAGAACTGCGCTTCTTTTACTCGTCTATCAGCCATGAACAGCTCACCTAACATACACACACACACACACACAGAAAGCAGACACTAAGCTGGATTTCCATCATCAAGATCAGCAATGACTGGTCAGCAATGATTTATCTTTACATCTCAGGCACTGCATGTATGAATTCCTTAAAAACCATTTTTATCATTGCAGAGGTCTGAGATAACCTTCCCATTTAGTCCGTCCCTGAGAAGAAAATGTCGTCAGACTTGTCAACATATTTTAGCACGAGTCTAATCACATGCACACTTCATTAATTTGAACGATTTGACAGCAAAGTCAGTTTCCGGATAAACTTGGCCAGGAAACAGCAAAGTGGCGATGGATGTTCCACGCTTGAACGGTTAACGCTGTCCTATGTCATACATAACCCTCGTTTGGAGCGAGTAATTCATACAGAGAAAACACAGGAGGCTTGTTTTATGTTTGCTTTAAGTTCATTATATTGGGCCATTTTAAAATACGACACTGGTTACTTAGTCTGTGTACACAGATGAAGACACACACTAATAATGGAGGTTATTCATTTCAATGGCTAAATAAGGCCATGTGTGGTTGCTGTTTGCAGTGAGGGCTATCCCAGACAGCTGCACACTCCCCTCACTGGGCAACACAACACACACACACACACAGCTTTCCACTGGCACGCACGGCTGCCTATCACCATATTACTGCATTCTCATTAAAAGGCTGTGTGTGTGTTTGTGTGTGGTGTGTGTGTGTGTGTGTGCATGTGCTTGTTTGTTTTCCAGGGGCACAGATGGGAGAATTTGGGCATGCTAATACACCGAGGAAAAATACAGATTAAAGCTCTGAGCCGTTTTGAATATGGAGAGGAGGCAGTGAGAGAGTCTACTGGATCCTTAGCTCAAGTCATCGCTTCAAAGCGAGTATTTTATATTATACAAATCATAAAAAAACAAATCACTGGGTGTACAGATACATCAATCTACATCGATACATTGATTTTATGATCAATGAGCCATTAACATCAGTCCAAAATGCTAATATTGATGAGACATCATATATACTCATTTTAAAATTGAACATGAGGTACATTTATTAATCTATTCTACTGATCTATTTTATTAAATGAAAATGTATGGTTGAGCTCAGGAATAAAAATGTTAAGTGATATTTAAGTTTTCGTGATTTTGATATGAATGGAAGTGATTATGTTTAATCAGCAGATCTGAGGTATTGGCAAAAATCAAATAGTTGTCCGATGAATTGATTTAATATCATTTCATGTTTAAACTTGTGGTTTAGAGCCCTAATCACTGCAGGATAAAACGCCTCTGCTCATTTAAAAAAACAATAGCTTATGTTGGAACTTGAAAACGGACCATTAAAATGACTCAATCATGGATTTTATTTGTCTGGTCGAATTGGGCAATGCCTGCAGTGATGGTGATGCCGCTCCGCTGTTACATCACACTGGTCATCCCCCCCACCCCCACCCTCCTCTGCTCTTCCGGGCACACTCGTTTTGTCCTCCCGCTTGCGCAAAATAAGGATGTGGCCCATTTCAGACGGGAAATGAGCCTTCTCCGGAGGAATGTTGGGAATGGAAGTGAGAGGGCACCAATACCCGGAGCAGGCATCCTGGGAAAGGCGCTGCGTCCGCAATTACGTGTAAATAACGCCAAAATAACAGCAGGGTCACATCTTGGTTAGGCACAGAGCGCCACTGTTTGCTCTAGTTGTGGCTCATATGTACATAAATGTTAGCTAAAATAAAAGCTGAAATAACTGATGGTAGTGACTAGGGATGTAACGATACATCGATCTACATCGACTCAATTTATCAGTGAGTATTGTCATAACATCGGTCCAAAAGGAAAGCATTAATCAGAAATCATACATATTGTTACTTTATATTGAGCATGAGAACTATTTTTACTCAAAAAAAAAGACTAGATTTACTAGATTTACACTGGAATATTGCAAGTTGTGATTGGCTGAAGCAGACATCAATCAGGATTTCTTTTTTTACCTGCCTGCAGCCAGATGCGCTCCAGGGTGGTCCAGATGTGGGCGGGGCCCTGCCTGTGGACTGAGCTAATGGCAGACACTTCAGACATTGCCTGTTCCAGGCGAGACACAGCCAGTGAGGGCGCACTCTGAGAGCCTGAGACCACACACACACACACACGCAACGCATACGCACACACACACGCACACACACCAGGAGGAGGACATTTAAGAGACCATATGTTCAGGAGACATAGCCCCATAGACGCTCACCTACATTCATATGCTTGCACACAAAACACACACACACACAAACCAATACCAACCGGTCTCTGTTTCCTGGAAGTCTGGGAGTGTGAGATGAAGGCCGCTGGGTTTTCTGCTTAGTGGGCTGGGTTCAGGAGGAGGCAACGTGCTGCTGTCATCAGCCTCACTGAAACAAGAAGTTCCACTTCATAGCAGCACACACACATACTTACACACTAACCACCAAACTTGCATATGCATGCTACCATACAAAAGCACAAGCACAAGCACAAGCACCTGCACATGCACACGTATAATAGCATTTAACTCTTTTATTCCTAAAAAAAAGCAGTTGGTAGCATAATGGTTAGCGAGTTCGCCCCGTGATCGGAAGGTTGCCAGTTTAAGTCCCAGACCAGTAAAGGTACCACTGATGTACTCATGAGCAAGGTACCGTCCCCAAGCACTGCTTCATGGGCGCTGCCGTAGCTGCCCAGTGCTCCTTCATGGATGGGTCAAATGCAGAGGTGCACTGTGTGGTGTGTTCACAATGACAGATAATCACTGACTTTAAATTTTTCTTTGCTTTGTACCTCCATTTAGACACACGCATACATACAGTCACTTATAATCACTCTTAATGCGTACACATCATCACCTACTTGAAAATGCTCAAAATGGATGTATACACATGTACACACACGCACACACACATTTTACCTGGGCCGGGCAAAGTCGTAGCGATTTTGCCATAGTTGCAGCATGTCCTCACATGTCTGTAGTGCAACACCTGGACCGAATAAAGCCTCCTCTAACTTCACTTTAGTAAACAGCAGACTGCAACACACACACACAATTTTAATAAACAGAATTATTGCAGTGCAATCACACACTCAAGACCAATGTGCCATTAGTTTGCAACGTGCCATTTAAAATCCTGTGCAGTGGTATTTTCCTGAGCTGTGCCCATTTGCGGTGCTCACATGCGTACATAAGGACAGCTGTGGGTGCTGCTGCCTGTTCTGTGAATGTGTGTGTGTGTGTTTGAGTGTGTGTGTGTGTGTGTAAGACTCTTCTCCAGGCTCCCATCTCTGCTGACAGCCAGCCCCCACGGCCCATCAGCTCTGCTGCAGCCAAGGGACACACTCCCACTGAAGCATGCCTTCTTAGCACTTCACGAGTGGGTGGACGGGACCGTATATGTGGAAGAGTGTGTGTGCGTCTGTGTGTACGTGTGTTTATACTAAGTATACCTACAATTGTGGGGATGAAACCCTAAAAACTGACATTTCTGGGGACAGCAAAAGTTATTTGCCTGTTTTTATGAATATTTTAAGTTACATTAAAATAAAATACTGAGATTAAGGTTAGGTTTCGTTTAAGAAAATTCTTGTTACATGTAAGTAGTAAATAGTAGCAATACATAGTAACATATTCATAATACAGAAAGCCTGAAAAGATAGGAATAGACATATTTGAGTGTGTTTGTGTGTGTGTGTGTGTGTGTGTGGGATGAGAGCAGCCAAGCACTGAGCCATTTGACGCATGCATGCCAAGTGCAGCAGAGGGACAGCGTGGTAAGCGTCTGTCTGACTGAATGTCCTACCAGGGATCTGCACAACTCACTACTAAACACTGGTGTGTTAAATGCGAGAGGAGGATCCACTTTTAGGATGGACTCCTACCTCGTAGTTCCATCTTGTTGTACAGTCAGAGACTTCATCTGTTACAATGTACAGTTTGCATTTAGCCTCCACTAGACCTTCACTAGCAGATTTTGGGCACAGAGAACATTCTCACCTCAATATTCATGGGCTTGAAAAATGCTTGCTAACAACCTTGCAATGATGCTGAGTAGAAAAAAACACTACCATGTTAGTTAGGGGTGAAATTCACAAGTCTCATTAAGATACAATATTATATCAGTTCGGTGGATGGTGATTCGACGGCTGCCGATATCACAAAGTCTGCTATGATACAATTTTAATTGCAATTCAGGATCAAGTGAAGCAAAATCATATGGTGATTTAACACATTCATTACCATTCATATCAAATCACGAAAAATAACTAAAATATAAGCTACGGCCCACAGTAGCTAGTGTTATCACACTTAATTAAAGTTGTGACAAAACCACACTGGCTTAGCGAAGGACGTTGTAAGATGTATGATGTCGGATCAATGTTTTCATTTTGGCTCAACGTTATGGGCTGGCTGATCGTTTTATTGATGTATCAACGTAGATAGATGTATTGTTACACTCCTAACGGTAGTGCTGGTGACGAATAGATGGATTGTATGGGACAATAGCCTGTGATTTTGTACCCAAAATGTGCTTGTGGACTGCAGACCAGAGTATTGGTTACTTAGAGTAGGCAAACACTTCCTGATTACAGGGACGGTCTCTCTGGGGCAACTTGGGGGTCTTGCTCAGGGTGGTGTAAAGTTAAGCTAGAAACTTTAATTTTTTTATTGCAAATTAATCTTGTGACCCAAACTTTCACTGGTACCGCCAAAGCTGATGTTGAGGTTTATACCTGACACTGCTTAACACAGGTCTGGAAACATTTTGTATGTACCCAAAGTAGCGTCTGCATGGTTTGGGGACATACAGCACATGCACCAGCATATGTTCACATGATTATAAACCAGACTCGGGTGACTAGAAGTAAAAATAAAGCGATAATTTAGAAAAAAAAATGGCGTACTGAAGAGAAAAATTCATTTTTAAAACTGTAGATAAAGTAGTGTGTACATGCATACCGCCATGTTAAAGTTTTCACTGAAGCAAAGCCAGTATGTACAGCAGACTGTACTTTATGTCCTTGTCTCCAGTTCATGATGACTAATGGACAACGGCAAGTTAAAAATGGATTTTTTTGTCTTTTTAATCAATCACACTTGAATGCAGCGATTAAAACAGAAATGGTTTTTAACTGGTTAGCCCTGGTTAGGACACTGTTGCTTGGTTACGAACCAACAGGTCATGGCTTTGAGTTCGACTCTCTCCTAAACAAGGCCCTTAACCCCCAGTGGCTCCAGGGAGACTGTCCCTGTAATAAATGCTGTGAACGTAAATGCAAATGCTTGGTGCAGTCCATATGTCCAAAAAACGTGGGTCCGTTTTCTTGTCAGCAGAAAGTGAAAGTGATCCTCTACTCAGAACCTGAGAAGGTTGTCATAGTGTAAGTGTCTGAGCTCAGTGTCATAGTGGTCATGTGATATGAGTTATATGATATGACGGGGACGGAGTCCAGCGAGGGTTAATACAGAGCACAGACCTCATCACGCTTAAAAGGTGGGGAAGGAGGACGGCAGGAATGAAGAAGGAAAGAAAGAAACGTGATAAGAAACAACACAAAGATAATACTGATATGATGTGAAAGAGACACACAGATCAACATGTCCAGACACATGCACACACACAGACACACACATTCTCTCACGCACATACACTCAAGCATAGGCACACAGCCTTATATGACCACTCATATATGTGTACATGTAAGCTCAGTATTCCACTATAGAATCCTGACCCTTTGCCCTGGTCCTAATTATTTCCTCCATGGTTCATTCTCTCTCACTCTCTCTCTCTCTCTCTTTGTCGCCCTGGAGAACAACAGTGACCCCACATGGCTAAAAGCAGAGCCAGCCTTAAACACCCGAAACACAGTTGCTTGATGAGCAAAGGTGAGACTTAATCTTTGTCTTCGCGGCTTAGTGGAAGTGTTTGTGTCTTCTGGTGCCATGACAACCGCACAGTCACACTCCACGGCTGAATCACGGTTACAGACGGGAACTCAGGGCAATGGCACGCTTCAGTTTCTACCCAATTCTTACAGTACGGTTACATCACATTCCTACAGGCTCACAATCACCTGCAAGCAGCATGGGGGGGAGAGAGAGACACAACATCTGCACAGACAGGTCACTCACGCTGCCTGGTACAGAGGAGAGAGATTTACACCCCTGCCAACTGGAAATCATTCTAGTGCTCTACTTGAACTTTACCACTCAGTCCTTTCAGATCATTTTATTTGCCAACTCATACTAATACAACATGGCACACTCCCATTTTAAATGAAATAAAATTAAGTCAGGAAAATTAATCTGACATTTTGTGACTTACTTCTGTTTAGTTTAAATGCAATTCTGTAAATCTATCTATATATCAATCTATCCATTCATCCATCCATCTATCCACCCATCCGTCAGCCCGTTCGTCCATCCATCCATTCTTCATTTGAGATGAATGTTATCTATCTATCTATCTATCTATCTATCTATCTATCTATCTATCTATCTATCCCCATCCGTCCATCCGTCCTTTCATCCATCCCTCCATCCATCCAGCCATCCATCTATCTATCCGTCCACCCATCCATCCACCCATCAAGCAATCAGTCATTGCCTGGTCATAGAGGTCATGTTTTAGCAAAAAAAACTCTGTTATTAATTCCCTTCCATCACTACACAATAGAAACACTTTGGCTAACACATAACCTACTTCCATGTCATTGAGCACACACACATATGCATGCATGCACACAGTCACTCACACACACACCTTAATCTAGGCTAGCAATCTCTGTGGACTACAGCCAGGTTGGTATAGTTGAGTTGAATAGGTTTGTCAGCACCCATCCGAAGCCTGCATCAGGCCCATCCCCATCTCAGCAGTGTAAGTGTGAGTGTGTGAGTGTGAGAGTGTGTGAGTGTGAGGACAAGGGCTGTGTAAATGCCAGAACTGGCCTTTCTAAATAAGGCCCTGACTCTCCTACGTAGAGAGTGAGACAAGACTTCTCACTGCGGTCTCGGAGCTCAGCCACTACTGCAGCAGCGCAGAGGAGTTATACTATCCCCTGGACGGACACACACACACACACTTGTACAACTACCTTTGTGGGGACATTCCATAGACTCCCATAATGACTACATGTATATAATTCTACAGCTAACCCTTACCCTAGGGAGAAAAAGGCCCAAAAAGGTCCCCACAACACATAAAAACAAGGTATACACACACACACACACAGGTACGAGGGAGGTGTTTTCACAAGTTACATTTTACAACTTGTCAGAATATAAAGATCATAAATATTTATTAGTTAAATATAGCTTAGCTTACTGACTTAATAAATTCTACATTAACTAGCCAACATTTCTGGAATTTATTTTGGTTCCCTTAACGACAAGCTTCCTCAAACATTTGGTAAACAAGGTATACACCCAAACACACACATACACATGCAGGGTAAAGAGATTACAACCCTAAACAGGCCATGCCCACTTCAGAGTCACGCACAGTCTGTGTTTTTAGAGCAACAATGAGGAAGATTTCATTCGTCCATAAGATGAGGTGAGGTGGTGGAGGAATGCCGCTTCTATTAGATTAACAAAGCTTTACTCTAACAACTAAAAAAACCCGTTTCGCTGCTCTAATTGTTGTGCCATAAACAATGGAATTAGAATTCCTCTTAGGGCTGTTCCG
This sequence comes from Distichodus sexfasciatus, assembly GCA_032718565.1. NCBI lineage: Eukaryota > Metazoa > Chordata > Actinopteri > Characiformes > Distichodontidae > Distichodus > Distichodus sexfasciatus. The sequence goes on along the minus strand of JAVGVS010000020.1, from coordinate 3,708,797 downwards.
TGCATGTTCTTTAATTGGAGGAAAGAGTTGGCTCTGTGCCCTTATATGGTGCTGGAGCTGAGAAGTTACTGCGAACGATAAAATGTAATAATAACATCTCTCTCGTAGTTGCATCTTGTTGGTGTACAATACAGAGTTTGTGATTGGCATTTGTTCAAATCACGGACCAGTAAAGATACCACTGAGGTACTCATTAGCAAAGTACTGTCCTCAAGCATTGCTCCCCGGTAGCATGTCAGCTGCCCACTGCTCCATTTCGTTGTGCTGCACCGTGTGCTGTGTTCACAATGACAAATAATCTCTCACTTACGCTAATAAGTGGGCTAAAAGAACAAATAAAACATGAGCTGCAAATAATTTATCCGCTTCCAGACTACATTCTGAGTAATATCCAATAATTTCATTTGCCGTTTCATAGTCAATAAAGTCTATCAACCAAAGTACAGCAGTACAATGCCATGCAGAAGTTTGGAAACCTTTAGCAGCTTAAAATATCTGCTACTATGAGTAGTTACAGTAAGTGAGCAGAAGATGATCATTTGGTGGTATCACCAAAAAGGCGTAGACACTTTTCTTTTCTGCATATTATGCAGCCATGAAAATTGGGCACTCAAATACATTCGAGTTCTCAGATAACTTTTACCAAGGTTCCAGATCTAAATTAGGGTACAGAGTTATGTTTGTTCTCAATTATCATAAGAAAAAGGTCACCAGTTTACCACTAAAGTTACCACTTTAGGGCACAGTTCCAAAATTATGTGTCTAGTGATAGCATATACAAACTGTTCTTCTTACAGTGCCTCGAAATAAATCTGGCCAAACTAAGGAGTGATAAATAATTTAGAGATGCGATACAGTAGGTGATTGTAGAAAGTGGATATATATGTTTGTCTTAATTAATACTTCCTTTTTACATTTTAATTAAGTGGCCATTGAATTTTGTGTGTAGTAGTTCAGAAATATCATTTTTTTTAGCCCTTTCATGGATGAATTTGGAGTCACAAGTCACAACCTAGAGATGCTTATCTATTCAAGCGGACACTGTGCAGGGCATGGTTAAGATGTGTTATTACTGTGTAGACAGAATCTAATAATACACAGCACACTCAAACACACACACACATACTTGAAGTTGTCAGGGTACTGGTTAAGGGCGAGCGTGAGTGTGTCGAGAGCATGTTGGTAGTGTTTCTGTGCACTGAGTAGAAGAACCAGCAGGTGTAAGGAGTGGAGGCTATCACTGCACAGAGAAAGAGCTAACTGCAGGGGCTCCATCGCTGCTGACACCTGGCAGAAAGAGGGAGAGGATGAGAGTGAGAGAAACGTATGAGTTCAATTTTCCAAAGCTGCAAACACCCAAACACCCAACAAAATAACTGTTAAGGGATGAAAGAAGTGGCCACTGGTTTAGAAAAGTTCCAGGTTCTTAACCTAAAATAAGTTAAGCTATTTAATGTTACAACATGGAATCAACATAAGATTAACTGCTGTTGAAATACAGTACAAATTATGAATCAGCCAATACAGTCTTCATTTTTTAGCTATTAAGTTATAAGCTATTAAGGATAGTGCATGTCTAGAGCTTCAACACAGAACACAAACATTATGGATCTACCTTAATTAGACAATCAGCCTTAATGACAGGGTGAAGGGTAAGAGTGTAAATGACAAGTTTCATCACGGTACAAAATGATATCGATTCAATGGGCAACAATTTGATGTATGCCGATATATCAAAGTCTTTGATTTCGATTTCGATTTGATTTAATTCAGGAGTCAGCAATCAATATGAGACAATATCATATTCTGATTTAACACAATCACTTCCATTCATATCAAATCACAAAAAGCAACATAAATATCATTTAACATTTTTTCAATAGCTACAACCCATAGTGCCTCCCGTAATATATCTTGGGATAAAACCAACTGACGTCTCTGTTCTTGATTGCTACAATATGTATTCAAATGTTTTCATTTGGGATCGATGCTACGGGCTCTTGATCACTGAATCAATGTATCGATGTAGACCTTGTGCAGGCCATAAAAAAATCATAGGAATGAACAGAACTGGTCCACACCTGTCGCACCAAGGCAAGCTGAAGAGAGAGATAGAGGCCAATCTGAGGGTCCTGAGAATCCACTTCATGTGCTCTGAGCATAAAAGAAAACACACACACATTCAACGTGGCGTGCTACTGCAGGGAAGACTGAAGGAATGCTCTTTGAAAGAAGCAGGACTTATTCATTTGAATTCATTTGACGTACTTCTGCAGTGCTTGTAGAGCTCTCCTGTTCAGCTCATCTCGGTCCGCTTTCAGCGTGGCTGTAAACACACACACACACACACCGGCAAAAACACACACACACAACATGAAAGAGACACATACTGTGAGGGCTAAAGAGAGAGGCAGCACACACAGAGAGACAGAGTAGTAGACTTGAAGGTCACGGCTGTGTGAGAGTGAATAGCATTAGTGAATACCGATCAGTGGAAAAGTCTAGAACAGCGGTGTGTTTACCGTCGGAAGCCTGCAGGCTACAGCACAGACCGACAGCCAGGTGAGCTCTGGCTAGAGACTCCTCAGCTCCTTCTCCCAAAGCAACAACCCTCTCTGCAAGAGCCTTAGCCTCCTCTAGCTGTAACACATACACATACGCATCTTTATAAAGGCCGCCTACCTACATAACCACACGTTTAATGGCCAAGCTAAACACTGCCAAACAAGACCAAAGCTGAAAAACTGTGTTAATACAATTTTCCGCTGTACTTAAAATTATAGATTTCATTTATAAAATGTTTCATCTTTACAGAAAACACTTATATAACTTCTAATCTCATCGGATTCATAATTAATTAAAAAAAAACTGCATTTAATATAGATTGTAGGTGTACAATTAAAGAATGTAACCCATGTGCTGTACGTCTGTCACTTAAAATAGAAAATTAGTTATTTATTATTAACCTATTAAACCCTGAGCAATGTTAGCAAATTCATATTTCAGGTGCGCAATCAAAGACTTTGATTAATCTTTTAGCTGTCCTCGACCCTGTTCACCAATAGCAGAAAACCTGACAGAAATCTGTAGGTGTACAATTACTGTAACTAATCTATGAGCTGTCCTCTTCCCTATTTGGTGGATTTTTGACCACAGGACACTAGTTGACATTGTATCATTTATGGGGAAGTTTATTGTTTATTGAATATTAACCAAAAGTGGCTTTTCTGCAGTTCCTTACACATATAACATTTCAACACAAACTACCTGTCGTTTACTGTACCATGTCAGTGTTGTGTTAGATTATGTGTGTAAGGAACAGCAGCATTACAAGAGTTCATTTGAGAGAAATCAACAACCCAATTAATTGTCTTTTGGAACTTTTTCAACCTGCTTTCCGTTGCAAAAATGTAACGAAACCAACTTGCACTTTGCTTTAATCACTTGGCCAGCATCGAGCAAGTGCAACGAGCAAATGCCCATCACGAACTGGCTTAAAATCAATGCGGGTCTTCGCTGTTTTTTCCCCCCATGAGCATCTGTCTGATTTGTGAGCACTGTGGCCTGAGGCATTTAGTTACGTTCTTTGCTTAAAGTGGAGGTCTGCAGCTATAGTGGCCTATTGTGTTGAGAGTCCTAAGCCTCTTATGTCCTGCACTCTCCATATCAGCCGTGCTCTGTTCTCTCCCTGCAGATGTGCCCTAATCTCTGCACTGTGCAGCGCTGGGCCGCCGGGAGCGACGTCAGGACGGGCCGTGATGGATACTGTACTGGAACCAGCGTAATTGCAGCGCCCTGTTATGTGGAGCAGTTTACATAATGGCCATTCAGTAGCACGGGGAAATGACTTTACAGGAATATGGATTTTCTTTGTGAGTGTGTGTATATTATGTTTAGACTAATATGCATGGCTCTGTATGTGTGTGTGTGTGTGTATGAGAGAGAGAGAATGTAGTGTTTCAGTGTGTATGCCTATTTATGTAGTGTGTGCTTAGGAATGTGTGAGTGAGAAGTGTTTTTGGGTGTGCATGCCTGGTTGCGCATTGTGTGTGTGTGTGTCTGCATGTTTTTGTGTATATGTGAATGGGTGTGTGCTTGTTCGTGTCTGTGTGTGTCTGACGTGTTTGTGTGTGTCTGAAATGTGTGTGCGTGTGTGTGTGTGTGTGTGATGACATGGATGTAAGTGTCTCTATGAGTATGGCCTGTACATGTATGTGTGTGTCTCTTTGTACACATGCCTGTGCATGTATGTGTCGGTGCATGTATGTGCATGGATATGTGTTGTGGTGTGTAGATGACTGAGTGTGTATATGTGTCTGTGCCTGTGTGTGACTTTGTTTGTGTGTACACAAATGCACATCCCTGTGTGTGTAATGGTGTACATGTGGCTGGGTTCAGATATCTGCGTATGAGTGTTTATGTGTTTGTGTATGTGTGTGTGGTTAGATGTGTGTGTGCGCGTAGGCGTGTAAGGGTAGCTGGGTGTGCATGCCCCTGTATGTACAGTATATGCATTTGCCTGCGCTAAGGTGTGTGTGTCTGTGAAGGGGTGTGTGTGTGTGTGTTTACTTGTGTATATACTTTACCCAGTGTAGTTGGTTGATACACACTTTCGCAGCCAGCATTGGTGGTGTGGGGTCTTGAGGTTTCATTCTGGCACATTCTTTAAGCACTGACACTGCACCTTCATTCTTCAACACACACACACACACAGTGACATAGTAACACAGTGGCAGTGACACATGCCCACACTGGAAATAGAAGTGGATCTAACAGCACTTCCATATACAGTGCAACCTATTTTGAGAACCTCTTCATTCATTTGCTGCAAATATCATTTCTCCTATTACACACACACACACACACCACACGTGTCCACCTGCTAATACGTTGTTACCATTCCAGGGGTTTCTGGACCAACGGGAGTTATAATTGAATTGAATTTAGCAATAATGCAAACTATTATTATTATTTTTATTGTTATTATTATAAAAGCTGGTGGTCTAGTGTCTGCATTTTACACATTTAGGGAACGTGTGTATGTACCTGTGTGTATTCTGGGTTAAATGAGGTCGCCTGCATTTGGGTGTTAAATCTCACCTTCCCACTGGCCATGAGAGACAAGCCCAGCTGGTACCAGAGGTGAAACTCATTAAAGGAGAACTTCATAGCCCGTTCCAAACACTGGCAAAACACACACACACACCCACAAGGGCAAGCACAGATGCACATACAGGCAAACACATAAAACACACACACAGCAGACACACATTTGTTACATATTTGTAAAGACAAGTAAACCTAACCAAGCCTACCACTTACCCCAACATTATTAAGCTTAATACTAAAACTTACTTTAAATATGATACCTAAACCTCACCGATCAAAATAAATAATTTCACCTCTTTCATTTGTGCTTTAGATAATAAGAACTTTATGAGGACTAAATCCAAGCACCAGCTTGGATTAGGACACCGTAAAACACTTTTACAGATATATCAAGCTAAATATAATGAGCTGAGTCAACATGTGAAACGACAGCAGCGTACCGTAGGTCTGAAACTGATTCCTCAAGCCATATCCAGGAATTACTGCTTTTTACAGGCCTCATTTTTGCTCTGATACTTAATTGAAATGCAATAAGCAATATTTATCTTATTCAGAGCAGATTCAATTCCCTTATGACAGTTACAGTTTCACTAGAGCAACTTTTTGGGGTCAGAGGCCTTGATCAGGGGCCCGATGGTAGTAGTATTGGCTGTAGAATTTTAACCAACAATCTTTTAGTCTGTAAAGTATTGTACCACTAGGCCACCACCATCCTCAAGTTTTGTTATCGCTTAATAAAGCATTCAAACCGAGCTCTCTGCTTCCAAATGCCAAACTTGAGGCATGTATGTATTTGTTAAAGATCAGCACAATCACAGATCTACAAATCGTAATTAGCCCTAAAGCTTTTGAGGCTCTGTTTGCTTCAGAATTTCCTGATTGGCCCTTTGAATGAATCACCATGCACTACCAAGCATACATTAATGATACGGGCGGGTTTAGCCGTGAATTCCAAGACAAATGATAATGAAATGAATGCTTTGTTTAATGTAACACGAGTAACACAGGCTTTAATGGCATTTTAATAGGTTTGGAGTTCCCCAGAGGTGTGCGTTAAGCACTTTGCAGTTGGCATTTAACACACTGTTAGTAATGAATAATGCAAGATGTGATCGGCGAACTGACGGGGGACTTCAGTTAGAGTGCATAAAACTCTCTTAATGCTCCAGAATTCACCTGAGTGGGCTGGAAGGCACCTGGTTTACAACTAACACAGCCTGAGGGAAAGGAAAAACGGAAGGAATAAAAAACAGTAAAAGAAAAAAGAGAGTACATTTGGTACAGAAGAAAGGCAAGATGCAGCAGTAAAACAAGAGCAGTGAAGTAAAGTAGTGCACATCAAGGCCCATGCAAATCAGGGCTTAGCTCTCTGTAATGCAACCACTGATTACTAGTGTTTTTCCTGAGCTTAAATTGAGGGCTTTCCCCATTCTGGAGTCACGTGCTTTGTTAATGGAGGTCTTTCAAAGGTATTTCCCACATTAGCCGGCATTTTAAAAGTGAACCTCAACAGGCACAACATTTTGGACACCATACCATGTCAATGGACCCTCTTTACTTATACAGTGTACCAACATTACTTCTTTTAAAATTTAGCAACTGCTAATATGACTTCCAGCTTAAGATACCTACTGTCACATTTGATTTCCTGTTTATAATATTTTACATTATGGAGCAATGTTTTAAAATGTAAAACAACCTAAAACAAGGCTAAATGTTATGCAACTGGCAGTCAACTGGTGTCCTTGTCATTGCATTAGAGCTTTAAGGATCCCGGTTGGTCCCAGCATCACCTCTGACAGCAGCAGCCCAGAGTTTCTAGTCAGTCTCCCAGGTCCTACTTGATTAGAACCTGGGTCTAAACTCACCTCAGACAACATGGCATACTGGCCTCTCCTGGCCATGCCGATGCTGAGAAGGTCGTAGACGGTGGAGGCATCCTGGAGACTGGCCTCCCGTGCCTCTTTGTGCTCCGGCGTTCGGCTGATCACCGCGTCCCCACTGGCCTATACAGGGATGCGACGGAGATCAAATTCAGACCGACCACATTCAACTGGCTTGCTAGTAGCCTATATGTACTGTTAAATCCTCCAAGATGTGCATAAACTGTATGCTTGGAACGTGGATACAGGAAATAGAGTGCTGCTTATGACAGTTCAGAGCAGTAATAGCCACATGATAGCTTTGTGCAAATGAAAACACTCTCCTTCCACTCTAGAGAGTGCCATAACACAAAGACAGGAAGCGAGAAAGAGGGTGACGAAGAAGGAAGGAGACAGAGACAGAGGGAGAGGGAGAGGGAGGTGATCAAAAACGTCTCACCATCGACTCGGTGATGAGAAGAAGCAGCACGGCCTCCTCCACCACGTCCTGTGGACAGAACGCTCTACGGACAGGAAACAGGAAGTGAAAAGGACACGTCATGCAGGTGTGTGTGGGTGTGTGTGTGTGCGCATGTGTGTGTCCAGTTACATGTCGGGTCTGTAACAGAGAAGTCCTCCACTGCTCTAATGGAAAACTCTACTCTCAGGTGTCCTGCACAAAGCCACTCGGACTCGTTCTGAGCTACTTCCTGTCTTTTCTTTCAGCCTTCACTCTTCCTGTGTGTCCTTTATCCTTTTTAGGCATCCAAGGATGCATAACCATTAAAGCACCACTCCATGTTGAAATATTCTGTTTCTGAAGTCTCCTGACCTTTGCTGGAAGCATCTCTTTCTCTTCTTTTGTCTTTGATTTATTTCTGGTCAGGCTCGGAGCTACGGTTACACTGTATTGTATTCGGCGGTTAGATTGTATTCTGCCTGGCCCCTGGACCTCAAAAGGAAATACATGGATTGCATTTCCCTATTTGTCATTCCATTCTCTCATTTTCTCCATCCGTTATTCCCCCACTCTCTTCCTCTCCTTTTGCTAGTAAATATCTGGCCAGAAATAATGTGACGGAAATGGATTTAACAGCAAAACGGCTAGTCGGAAGGAGAGTGTGTGGGTGAGTGTCTGGAAACGGTGTGTGTGTGTGTGTGTGATGTTTACACCCCTTTATGGCAGATAAAAATGCCCATAAAAAAAAAAAAATTTACTGGTCCAGTAGTAATCACTTTCTTAAAATGGGAATAAACAGTATAAAACATAAAAATTGAGAATTAAGAACTTCCTTTTTGGTTAATGAGGTTAAGGTCAAAAATAGCTTTCAGGTCAAGCTAGATAAAGGGAAAATGGTTATTACATTTATGAAGCTACACATATATAAAACATGACATATGCCCAGGCATTCATTCTTTATTTATGACCTCTGGACCCTACAAACATTAGGGGTTGTGTGTGTGTGTGTGGTTGTGCTTTCATCTGACCCCTCTGTGCTATAGCGCTGTGGTGGTTTTGATGACGGGTAGATGGCATCTTTGGGGTAGGTGGCACCTTCCATGTGTAGCCAGGCAGGTGGTGGGGGTGACAACGGACCCCAGTAACTGTCCTCGCTGACCGAGCTCAGCAAAGCCTCTGCCAGCCTCCTGGCTACAGCCTGCGAAAAATGTAAAAGTGTGTGTAAAAGAGAGCGCGAGAGAGAGGAAGATCAAGAGTTAACTTTTAAAAGCCTACGATGCCTATTATTGGGTTGGCCATTTGCTCCAGTGACCTCTCACCTTCCGAAAGTTCTGTGCCCCCCGACTCTCCACCACCCGCAAGACCCGACGCAACTGGTGAATCCCCTGAGCCAAGTGACTAACACACACATACACAGACAGAGAGAGAGAAAATGACAGAACGCAGATAGGAAAAGTGAGTGCAATGGGGTTGGAACAGGTTAAAATAGAACGCTCCTCTAGTGAGTACAGAAGGAAGGCCGAGAATAGCGCCGATGACTTCAGCGTCTGATGGCGAGACAAGCCCCTGCTGCGAAAGCCATGAATGAATCAGGCTTGCAATATTGACAAGAAGATAATGGATGGATAGGTTTAGCGCCCCCTGGTGTCTGCCTGCAGTAAGATGATCCAAACAGGCTCACAAGCTGACCGTAGAGGAGCACTGACACCTGCTGGGCGTGAGGAGGAAATCACAGCTGGCTGTGAACTAAGGTACTGGGTTTGTAAAAGTGAGTGATTGTCACTGTGAACACACCACAGAACAGCACACTTTGCACCACAACTAAAATCAGTGAATTAAAGTGAAATGGAAGTGAATTTGTAGAATCAGCATACGATAGCGATAGTGAATTGAACCCCCACAACTAAGGGTTCACCGGAGCAACAGTACCACTGGCCCACTGTTTTCTGTTGGATTTTTTAAAAAGAATATTCTGGAAAGTTTTCCAGGTCCACAGAGCAGATGACCACTTCTTACGGAAAATAAAGACTAAGCTTAACAAGCTAAATTACACTTTTGTGTTCACCCAGTCTGCCCTGTGGTGTGTTGGCGTCTGCCCAGGGTTGTTGCGCCCGTAAATTCCCAGCATAGGCTCCGGTCCCCCCGCGACCCCAGCTGGGATTAAGCGGTTCAGATAATGAATGAATGAATGTTCATCCAGTATTCTATAAAAGTGGTGGAAAGACACACCCTCACCCTTTGTGAAAGAGGCACAGATATGCACTCTGAAGGGCCGCCTGCAGGAAGTAGCCTGGGTCCACCTCGACGGGAGGAGCTGACAAACTGCTTTTTGCCATCTTTGTACTCGGCGTGTAAACAGTCTGTCAAAAGACAATCAAGCAAGCTTGTGAGTTGGAAACGTTCAAAGTTCATTATCAGATGGATACCGCAATGGCTCCATTATGAGGTTCAGGATAGACAACACCCAAATTACTTTATACAATAAACATAGGTGACAAAAAATCATGGAACTTGGATAAACAGGTTGACTGAAAAGTTCAAACACATATAAGCTCACACACCTTGTCCAGCTCTTGCAGGTAGAGAAGAGCAGTGTCACATGCTCGTAGGTAACAGGACAGGCACTCCTCCTCTCTTTCAGAGAGACGGACGCGGGAAGCGGCTGATATGGTTTGGTGGTCCAGAGACAGACCTGCACAAACCCAGAAAAAGAAAGAAATTGTGTGTCTGTGAAAAGGCTAAAATGTATTTAGCGCTGAAGGAATACAAACAGGATGAGACGGAAACTTAGAAAAGGAGAGAGGAAAGGGACTATTTTTGCTCACGATAAAAAAGATAAGAAACTCTCAGAAGAAAGTTCTGTTCACGCAAATAACTATCGGCTGGACTTTCCCACATTCCCACATCTGTGTCCCCCTGCGAGAAATAGAGAGAGACAGAGAGCAAGGCCGGACCTCCAGCAGATCTCTGGCATGGGAAGTTACAGAAGTCATTAATATACAAATAAACCTACATAGACCTCCTAGGAAGCAGGAAGGGAGCAAGGGGGTCGCGTGCGGGGAGCAGACGCCAGCTGTAATCCAATAAGGAAAATAAGGAACAACTGGCGATACAGAGAAGGCCAAACACACACCGTTAATTCAGTTCCATTTCCCTCTTCATATGTCATGTTTAACTCTGGGCAACAGGGGCTACAAAACAGAGCCAAGGAAGGGACATCCGCAGGCCATAAACCTTCAATACCAGCCCTGACCTGGCGGCCTGCAGGAAAGAGTTACTTCAACCCAATGAAATAAGCATCTAGTTAGCATTCAGATAAGATCTTACAACCTGATCTCACAGCAGACTCACAGTAAAGAAGTGCATGGGTAAATTTGTTATTTTTACAGTTTAAAAATTAACCTCTTAACTTAAGAGCCCCGATATAACCTGTTATAAAACAAATGGGAAAAGTGTAGAAAAAATCTCCTCAGCCTAAAAATACAGTTTTATGTTACTAAGATCCAAAATCCATATCATCCAAGTCTGATAATGATTGTTTCAAAAAGCATCTTGTGTCTGGGAAGTTCCTATTGCTATTATTGAGTCATTACATGTTTATTGAGGGGAGTTTGGCAAAGCAAAAACTCATGTCATAGCTCGTTATAAACATGTAACATGGCTTGGGGCTGAGGTGGGAAGTAGCAAAGCATAAATACTTCATTACTGTACTTAAGTCAAATTTTCAGACGTCTGTTCGTTACTTGAGAGTTTATTTTCTGTCAACTTTCAAATTTTACGTCCTACATTTTTAATCCTAAATGTCTGTATTTTCTACTGCTTACATTTTCAGAACAGGCTCATGACGTTGCTGACAATGTCTTTAATAAGTGCTCCTTCAAGATCAACATTAAGACCAATTTTATCTTAAGCTTTAATGTATGTACCAGAAACACACAGAAAATACCATCTGTTGTTTTATTGGCGCATATCATGCTTGTCAGGAAGACGACGAAAAAAGTAAAACTGCCTACGTAAAAGCGCAACAAGAAGACACGAAAAACTACTGAGTGTTATGTTATGGCAGGAAGAACTAATAAGTGAATTAAGTGAGTGGTTATTTGTCATTGTGAACACAGCACGGCACACAGTGCAGCACAATGAAATGGGCCCCCATCCATGTAGGAGAGGACCGGTGGGCAGCTGACATGCAGCGCCTGCAGAGCAGTGCTTGGGGACGGTACCTTGCTCATGAGGTCTGGGATTAAACCAGCGACCCTCCGGTCCCAGGGCTAACTCTCTAACCATTACACAACTAACTGCCAATAGTTGTTTTCAGAGCAGAACCAGAACTGTAAGACACTGCCCAAACTGGCCTAATTTTTCAGAACATAAGCAGAAAGTTGTTTGCTCTATGAATGATTCTTGGCAAATGTGCTAAGGAAACTTGACCCCAGTGCATCCAGCATAAAAATTTAGTTTGGATTACTCAGTGGCATTCGAGTAGACGGGTTTCAAATGGAAAACTTTTCCATTTTCCATTATACTTTGAGTACATTTTATAGCCTGTACTTTTTACGTACGTTTTAAGTATTTTTACATGAGTATCTGTACTTCTACTTGGGTGAATATATGTAAACTTTTGCCACCTCTGATTATGGTTTAGCAGATTAATACAATTGCTACACTCCAGTTTGCCATGAGTAGCAGAAACTTGGCCTGCATCTCTCTGCATCCCTCTATATTGAGTATGAGTATGAGTGTGTGTGTGTGTGTGTGAGAGTGTTTGGAGTGTGTGAGGAGATAATTCCAATAATGGTTTGGATGATGTGTGCTCATTGTCATGCGCTGGTGACTGACGTCTTCCAGCAGATTGTAGTCAGACACGCGGCATGGCGCTAGCAGAGCTCATCTTCATTACTCAAAGGTCAGGGGGCCTGGAAGTGTGTGACGCTGTTTTGCCGTTTGACGTCTTGCGAACTCCCAGATGCCATAGCTTTGTGAGGAAAAACAGTGAGGCAACTGCTTCAGGCCCCCCATGAGAACTGATACTCGACGGGTCACTCATATACACAAAAAGACTGAACACGGAACAGACCAGTTCCTTTTTTTAGGTAATGTTTTTGAGTCATTCAGTTCCCAAATCAGTCGCAGCACTGGTCACATCTGTTTATGTTTATGTACAAGTCTGGGACAGAGATACCAGCGTTCAACGCGCACGCAATGAAAGTGATAAGAGTTTGAGTCAATCCTTCTTTAAATCTAAGATTCTGGGCCAACTATATATAGCCTCTTTCCTACGGACAGTGACGCAAAACTCCACTTTTTTAACCGTGCCTTCCTGTTCTCAGGGTTATCCGTATCATTTTAAGGGGGGGTACGAAAGAAAGGCAAAGCTAGCGCACAAACACACACAGTGAACGTCAAAGTCGTTTTCATCCACAATCTCCTCTCCCGTGGCGGTAAACGATTCAACTCCCATTTTGAGTCCGACGGGAGCGTACCTGAGGCGGATGCTAATCTCTGGAATGGAACATCACAGCCTCCTGAGAGCCCTGCTGCTGCCGCTGCATTTAAACACACCGAGCTGAGGCATTTCAGGGACATATAAGGAAATGTTGCTTTTCATACTTCCAATAACTCCCACCTAACGTCGCAGACCCTGCGGCCGTCGACGTCCATCCAGATGCACTGCTGCTGCTGCTGCTGCTGAGAGACCCTCGGCTGTGTTTGGAAGAACGTAGCGCTGTTTGGGAAGGCTGCCATTTCTCGGACCTAATTAGTGCAAGATGGAATACGACGGCCATGCTGCCAAGTGTCATAATGCGTCCCGTTTTCTTTATTCACAAGTACAGGCCGTGGCAGCTTGGACTGGGGCTTATTTTAAACAAACTAAATGCTGTCATGTGCACGTCAAGAAAAAAAGTGTTCTTCAAGAGTGCCTTTGTGGGCTAAGGGTACTGGGTTGTTTACTACCTAAAAACATTATATTGTAATTACATTGGAATTACATTTTCCAACTTTTAACTAGAATGTTTTTAGAGCAGGACAGACATTTAAAAGGTTCTACTTGTGAATTTGGATGGTTCCCCAATAGAAACAACCGGCAAAAACATTTGGGCCTAAGTTAAAACAACATAATGTACAAGGCATAGATTTTTTATTAGCTGTATGTTATTGCATAATAAATAGTAGTTTTAAATCTGATACCAATTTTGATAACCAGTGGTTTTAAAAATCTGGTAATAACATCTAGGGTTAGGGTAAGATATGTTAATAATGAAAATGAAAGTGAGTGATTATATGTCATTGTGAAAACACCACAGCACAGCACACAGTGCACCACAGTGAAATCTGACCTCTGCATTTGACCCATCCGTGAAGGAGCAGTGGGTAGCGCCCGGGGAGCAGTGCTTGGTGACGGTACCTTGCTCATGAGTACCTGAGTGGTACTTGTACCGGTCCGGGATTTGAACCGCCGACCTTCCGTTACGCTACCAACTACATCAAATTATATATTATGCTACCAACTTTTGTATTTTTACTTTTCAAGAATGATGAGCCAAACAAAGTTTTCATGAGAGCCAGAGGTATGGCAACAAAGCAAAAAATCTTCAGCAAACTACGTAATCACAACACCCATAACCTGGCTAGAGGGATTCATCATCCTTCCATCATGCTCATCATGTATCGGCTACTACAATCTCATTTATCAGGCCTTAGGTTGTTAATAACTTTATATACAGCATGACGGGGATGCCATAGCAGTAGCAAAGCCAGAGTGCTGCGCTGAGTCACGCTGACTCGTACCTTTGATGACGAAGGCCTCGGCCAGCAGGCGCAGATGGTAGAGGGGCTGCTCATCCCGGGTGAACTCCTCGATGCCAGCTCGGGCACACATGCCCTGGGCATCTCGATAACAGCCCTGCACGTAGTGGACTTTGGCCAGCAGGAGAAGAGCCTCGTTCAGATAGCGCGGCTGGGGAGACACGGACAGACGACCGGATAATTCAGGTCAATAGACAATTGGACCAGAGGGAGCAACAAACACATGATTCTAAAAGAGTTTTAAAAAGTGCTTCAAGAAAAGGTTCCCCGAGAGTTTCATTGTGGGCTAAGGGTACTAGGTCAAAGCATTACTACCTAAAGAACACAAAAGGTTCCTCAGACTTCAAAAACTACTTCTAGAGACACCAAAACTGACTTATTTTCCAACTTTAAAATGGTCAGATAAAAGGTTCTACTTTTAATTTTATTTTATTGGAAATGACAAAACAAACCCAGGTACAACATATAGATTTGTTTAGCATTTAACATAACATAAGCTCTATGTAACTGCACAGTATATAAGATTTTAAAGCATTATACCAGTTTGAAAACTGCTCGTTTTGAAAAAACAGTCTGAGAGTCTAAATTTGGTTGGCGACAGTAGCGGAAGCCAGATACTAATTCTGACATCTCTCATGTGATTTGAAGTAGCCTAATTGTACCAATGTGACCAAGCCCTGAGCCTGGAACACTGTTTTGTTTGACACGCCCCTCCTGGGTCATAAATTTTGATATGACTTTCCTGTGATCCGTGTCAGTGCCAAGAGCGAAATGAGCAGAAGTGTGCAGCTCACAAAAAAGGTTTAGAAGTGAAATGATGATGGTTTTGGTAACAGGATGTCAGTTTTCTCTGCCATTCCTCAGAAAAAGTTAATTGTTTGTGTATAAATTTACGTCATCCTAACTACTTCCACAGTATGACGAAGATATTTATTTCGAAAACATTTCTGTTAAAACCCTTGCATGCCCAAAAAATTACTTGTACCAGCTCATAAAAGTGCAAGGTTAAGTAAACTCAAACTGGAAGATGAACAAAACTTTTATTGCATGACTTGAAGGTCATCGTTATGGCTGGGTAAATTTAAACCAATATCAAAATTAACTGAAAACTGTACCTTGATTATGATGAATGAAAAGTTATTTGTTATTTTTTCTAATGAAGGATTGCAATTCGTGATTTAAAATAATTGAAGGGAACACAGACTGGACAGGGCAGTTACATATTCACAAATGGTATGTGTGTTTTTATCAGGACAGTACATATACACACACTGGAGATATTATTAACAGAATTAAAAAAAAAAACATGGACAGAATTCAAAAAATGATCAGAATAATTGACAGGGGCAAGATTCCGCCCATTACAGCTTCTAAATAAATTTTCTATCAATTGCTCAGCCTTAATATCTGACTATATTATTTAAAAAGATTCAACCAAACATAAATTGCAATTTCTGCATCCTAAATGCATTATGACTTAGTCATTCCAGCTTAGCATCTTTCAAGCAAGCAGCAGTTGATTGACAAAATTTGCTTGAATGCTTGTTCCTGTCGTGATCTATTTGTTCATAAAACGTATCTTTTAAAAAGCATATTGCAACGTTGTTAATTTAAAGGGTTTTTATGGCAATTTTACTAGAGTAGTTAAGTGCCTGCTCCTACACTACCTAAGTACAGTTAGATCATTGGCATTCATGCATTTAAGTTTTGTATATATTTTGTTTATGCCTCATACAATGCTGTTTCTGTGCAGTTGAAAGTGAAAGTGAGTGATTATTTGTGAACACACCATAGCACAGCACATAGCGCACTACAACGAAATGTGACCTCTGCATTTGACCCATCCATGAAGGAGCAGTGGGCAGTTTACATGGGCAGCGCTCGGGGGAGCAGTGCTTGGGGACGGAACTTTGCTCAAAGCTGCGTTTACTGGTCTGAGATTCGAACCGGCAACCTTCTGTTTACGGGGCGAGCACCCAACCTTTACGCACCAACTTCCCCAGATTAGGTCCAAATAATTAAATATACAAACATCAAAGAGTAAATATAAATGTGTACCTTCTTTTCTGAGTAAAACTGCACAGGAAAAAATATTGACGCATATCATATATCGTCATATCGCCCAGCATTTCTCAATATTAGGCCAAACGTTGCTTATGGGAAATTTCGACACATTCAGGAACAAAACTACTACTCTTATGCTCAACAGTCAACTCTGTTTGCCACTTCCTGAAAACACAAGCTGGGGCTGCAATCTAAGAGCAAGCTACGCCAATACTGATAAGCTAATATCAAACAGTATCTACATTTGTTCCAGTTTTCTGTGATGGAAAAGATCTAGAGATAGAGCTCAATGTTACAGAAGAGCTGTGTCTATAACAAAACCATATTAACACATACAAATTTGAGAGAAGTGTAGTAATGGCCTGCAAATATTCACTAAGAAAAGCAAAGTTGTTGCATCAATATATGAGTTTAGTGCTTTTTATTTGTGTGAGAGTCACGGGTGTATGTTGGTAATATGCAAACACTGAATCAGTCACATGTGAATAAAACCGCCTGATGTGGAAGGGTTGGGCAGTGGTGTAGCGGTCAGTGTTGTGGAAAATGGCCAGAGCAATTTCATTCATTTCATTAAATATGTTTTTGAAGGTTAAGACATTTTAATATAATAGTATTATACATGAATATTAAAGGAAGAGTGCTCTTCAGCAGATTCTGTTCTTACCGCGTAACAAATCTCAAACAAAAATATCTGAACCTTTTTGAAAACAGCGTAAATGGATTTTGAGAACAAATTTCTTCTTAAACATGCTTGAGGCCCCTTGATCATATTGTCTTACAAAAACGTAAAAGAGCAGTGAGATGTGGTCACAGACCTCCAAACGTCCTCTGCTCAGGAGATTGTTCAGGTGGGTTTTGGCTTGGGTTAGCTTTGGCTGAGTGGTTTCGGACAGCGGTGTGGACTTTCTCAACATGGACACACTCTCCAGAAGACTCTCCTCCAACAGAGACTCGGCCAGAAGCAACGCACCATAGTCATCTTCATATAATATGTAGAAAAAGAGAATCAGTGAGATGTAATAAAGCAGTTTTATTTGAATAATGAGCTAATATAAGAGGTTACAAACATGATTACTGTACACTAAATGGCCAAAGGTTTATGTACGTCTGACCAGCACAATTATATGACCTTCTTGGAGCTTCAGTTCCAAAACCACAGGCTTAAATAATGACTGTAAAAGTCTCTAGTCTTCTTGGAAAGATTTACACACAATTCTGGAATGTGTTTGAGCCCATTCAGCCAAAGGTGTCCACGGGGACTGAGGTTTTAGTTTCACACTCCTGTGTGCAGTTCCTCCTCGAACTCTAAAACTCGGGCACAAAGTCAGAAGTGCACAATTGTCTTAAACAATTCAGATTATTTTTTGATGTTGCAAATGCACCACAGACTTGGTGGCAAAAGTGAGGGATGAAACCTTCTGCGGCATTTTTGAGATGTCAAGTGACTGAACACAATAATAATGAGTTACTTGCACAAGCAGTTACATTACATTCTGGTATTGAAAGTAAATAGCAAGAATATGGCGCCCAGGATGTGACGTAAATGAATACATGTGGAACATGACGTAATGAATGAATATTCAGCTGCCTTCCCTCTCTATCACTGTTCAACTGTATCACAATCACTGAACACCACACCCAGTCAAAGTATCTTTCAGGCTAATAATCAGAGGCAACCTTTAATCAAACTGAGTCTACTGAATGCCCCTTTAGGAAAGGCCATTTTCTATTTCATAAGGGCTAGACCTCTCTGCACAAATGATGATTTGCAGGAGCTCAAGTGACCTGCAGACCTCAACCCTCCGGAAATATTTTGGTTAAACTGTCAAATAAAGTTAAAGGCCAAGTGAAAGCCAGATTTTCTGTTTGCATATCAGTACCCAACCTTATTAAAGTTATTTTGCCAGTTGCTGTATTATACAAGATGATTTCTATATTGTTTGTGTAACAAGAAATGTTCAGTCACAGTCACTAAGCATATCAGAGCTAAGAATCCTGATTTCAAATCTCCAGTTTCTTCTTGGGAAAGTTCAGCTGCCTGTATATGGTCGTGCTTGTGTTGTTCAGCTGCCTGTACATGGTTGTGCTTGTGTTTATCACCTTTGATTTAAAAAAAAAAAACTGTGCTCATGCTTCACGCTTTTTTCCCCACCATAGCAGAAAGCTGAGATACTGTAAGATTTTCATGGGACTTAATGACTTTAGATGTGTTTGCTTTGGCACACACAGTAAGTCAAATCAGACGGCACTTTGAAACATTCTTTTCCCTTTCGCTGGTCTTTTGTATACACACTGCACATGGAGTGTTTCCTGTTTGGTCCAAGCTCTCGCCCTCCTTCTCTGAACTCTGGCATGTCTGGCGGAGCAGACAGCTCTGTGTGTCATGTGTCAAGATAATATCAACTCATTTCGCCCATTTTTCCAAGAACTTTATGGACACTTTTGGACAGGCTAGAAGAGGCAAAGAATAGATGAAAAGCAACAATCTATTTTACAAACATACTGTAAGATGTTTTTATTTCAGATATCATGGAATAATCTCTTATCCAAATTTGACAGTAACCTGTATTTCCTGCATAGAAAAAACATTGATTTCTGAACACTGTGTACAGAAACCAGAATCATAAAAAAGAGAAAAAATTCTGCCTTTTTTTGTGACTAAAGCTGGTGTAATTCCACATTACGAAATGAGGTGCAGAGCTGCAATGATGCCATCAGTGAGCATATGTGGACAAACGCCTCAAGTGAAAGTGAATGACTCAGAACTTCAATTATGCAGGTAGTCCTTACAATGATTAAATGATGGTGATGAAAAGCAAGATTGCTGCATGCTGTATATATTAACATGCTAGAGTCGGGTTTTAAGCTTTAAATATAATACATATTGTTGGGGGAAAAGTGCTGCGCATAGCTTATTTTATTTAGAATAACAACAGACATCACACTGCTGATTCCTTAAATTTTGACCCTTATTTACTAGAGGGGGGTGGGGAGCAGCTTCAGTCACGAAGTTAAGGTCAGAAATTTTGCTTAATAATATCAAGGTTAAAAGTAGGATTAGAAGTTAGGTGGGAGAGGAAGGGGTCAAGTTTAGTGGTAAAGGGTGGTAAAGTGTTGATTATTAAACTCAGATATTAAATATGCACTGTTCCGGTTGTAACGAAAACACATATGAGCGTGCATATGCGTATGTGCATGCATGTTTTACATTTTGGAAGGACCAGAGATTTTTCCTTATGCTGAACAAAACAGGTAACACAGATGTGAAATATTAATTGTCCTGGATTTCTGAAATATATAAAAAAAAACAGTGCATACATGCAAAGTAAGCACATTTTGGAAAGACCAAAGACAGCCTAATATTAAGATTAAGATTTAACTATGTAGTTACATTTCGGAATATGTTAAGTGTGTATATTTATCTACACAAAATGCATAAATGCAAAAGTGTGTGTGCGTGGGTGTACGCGTGCTTGAGTGTGTGTAAACTGTAAAAGACGTGAAAGACATTTATTCAGTGAAGCAGGTGTAGAAACAGTGAAAACTTCTCCATTCTACACCGTTTTGCGCATGACGGGGGTTTTCAGTGCAGTTTCCCGTACAAAGTTCACACGGAAGCACCAATCGGGACGAGGTGAAAACACACCGACACACACACTCGAGTGTAAAGCTCCACACCTGAGTGCCACTCACACACACGCACACACACACACACACACACACACACACTCACACGCACTCACCATCCTCGTGGAAGCGCGCGGCGGCGAGCTGCTCCACCAGGGGCGGGATTTTGTCCCACTGACACTCGGCGCGGTATCGCTCAATCTCCGCCTCTAGCCGGTACTGCGAGAAGGAGATCCTGGATGACATGCCCGGTAAATCTCGGTGACCGTAGTCTCCCGACACCAGCGGAGTAACTGCGCACTGAGAGAGCGAGAGACAGCAATGAGCATGTGCAGCTACACCGACCTCGTGCCGCAGCACTCCAGCAGAAACTCCTGTCAACGCGCAAAAGTTATGAATGATCGCGGTGGAGGGCGTGGTTACCTTTGGGGCGGGGCGGTAACGGGTTGAAGGTAGGGGCGGGGATAAAGTTGGGGCGTGGCTTATGTAATAAAAGGGGAGGGGTTAAATTAGAGCTAACAGAAGGTGAGGGGGGGGTGGGGCTATGGTTGGCTTTAGGGGCGGGGTTAAGGTTGACGTTAGGGTAAAGGTTGGGGGTCCCAGTGGGGGGTTAAAGATGGCTTTACGGGCGGGGTAAAAGGTTGGGGTCCGAGTTGGGGGTTATAGATATTTACGGCGGGCAAAGGTTGGGGTCCGAAGTTAGTATAGATGGCTTCTACCGGCAGGGTAAAGGCGTTAGTCCGGTGCTGGGGGTTAAAGATGGCTTTACGGGCGGGTAAAGGTTGGGGGTCGAGTTGGGGGGTTATAGATGGCTTTACCGGGCGGGGTAAAAGGTTGGGGTCCGGTGTTGGGGGTATTAAAGGATGGCTTCACGGCAGGGCAAAAGGTTGGGGTCCGAGTTGGGGGGTTAAAGATGGCTTCACGGCGGGGTAAAGGTTGGGGTCCGAGTTGGGGGGGGTTAAAGATGGCTTTACGGGCGGGGTAAAGGTTGGGGTCCGGTTCGGGGTTAAAGATGGCTTTTGTACGGCGGGTAAAGGTTAGTCCGAAAGGGGGGTTATAGATGGCTTCACGGGCGGGGTAAAGGTTGGGGTCAGAGTTGGGGTGTGGTTAAAGATGGCTTTAAGGGCAGGGTAAAAGGTTGGGGTCCGAGCCGGGATTGGGTTAAAGATGGCTTTACAGATGGGATAAAGGTTGGGGTCAGAGTTGGGGTGGGGTTAAAGATGGCTTTACGGGCGGGATAAAGGTTGGGGTCAGAGTTGGCGTGGGGTTAAAGATGGCTTTACGGGCGGGGTAAAGTTTGGGCTCCGAGTTGGGGTGGGGTTAAAGATGGCTTTACGGGTGGGGTAAAGGTTGGGCTCCGAGCTGGGGTGTGGTTAAAGATGGCTTCACGGGTGGGGTAAAGGTTGGGGTCCGAGTTGGGGGGGGTTAAAGATGGCTTTATGGGTGGGGTAAAGGTTGGGGTCTGAGCTGGAACGGGGTTAGGGTTTGTGTTGGGGAGGAGTTAATATTCAAGTTCGTATAGAAGGGAGGACATAGAAGGAAGAATTAAGGTTTGGATGCAGGTGGAGGTGAGGTTAAGGTTAGGGTTGAGCGAGTCAAGCTTGTCATTAGGAGCAGGGTTACTGTCAGCTTCAGGGGCAGGGTTAAGGTTGTTGCTAGGTGAGGATATAAGATTGGAGTGGGGCTAAGGTTTGCTGGTGGGTCAGGGTTAAGGTTGACACTGGAGGCGGAGATACGATTGGGGTTTGAGTTGGGGCAGGGTTAAGATTAGCACTGGGGAGAGGTTCATATTCAGGCTCAAGTTAAGAAGTGCTGGTAGAGGGAAGAGGAGTTAAGATTGAGGTCCAGGTTGGGGCGGGGTTAAGGTTACAGCAACAGCTATGGTTATAGTCGGAGTTGGGACGGTTAAGGTTAGTGGAGGAGTGGTTTGTAACTGTACAGTGTGATTAAGAATGAGGTTTTGTTAACAATAGGGTTATAACAGATTTAAAATTAGAGTTAACCTTTGTGTCCATTTTGAGAGGGGTAATGTTAGCACAGCTTTAATAATAGACTAAGATTATGTCTACGGTGTGAGTTGGGGCAAGGTTTAGGATAGTTTTTGAGTCAGGTTAATGTTAGTTACAAGGGGAGGTTAGGGTAGCAGACGATAGCTGATTCTAGGTACAGACTTAAAGGTTAGGTTTAGGATCCAAACTAGGGCATAGGTAAGGTTAATGTGGGAAGACTTAGGGTTTCAGATTAGTATAGGTCTGAGTTGTGGAAGGGTTAAGGACAATTATGGTTGGGGATAAGGTTAGTTAAAGATAGTGTTATGGTAGAGAATAATGCTGATTCTTTGGACATAGAGAGCCAGTTTCTCAGTCAAGGATTAAGCCTAGTTCTAGACTAGTTTTGCGTTTGAATGGCAAATCTCCATTGGTACTACAACTTAGTCCAAGACTAGGCTTAATCCATGAGCAAGAAACCAGCCAAGAGGGTTTAGGGTCTGAATCAGGGAAAGGTTAATCATTGTTTTAGGCGAGATTTAAGGTTCATGTATGGTTAAGATTAGGGTCTGAGTAGGGGCAAGATTAAATTTTGTGAGAGGTTAAGGACAAAGAACAGGGTTATGAATAAGGGCTAGACTTGCTGGAGGGTTACTTTAGGTGGGGGCTAGTGTTTTGTTTTTTTTTCTAAAAAACATTTAGGTGACTTTTAAGCTCAACTTGCTTCACCACAACTCAAATAGCATCTTCTAAATGTAGTGTGAAACATTAAAAATGAAATAATGAATCAAAGAAGGAAAGACTTTAAATAAATAATGAATATGTAGCTACCATAAAGCTAAACGGAATGAGGACTGTGCTTCACCTCACTATTTTCAAAGACAGTAGGATTGCTGCAATGTGTCCTTACATCAAAGCTTTCCATTGGTGTTTCTAACCAGATCAATTACAGGGCTTACAGTAATTACATTAGCAGGGCCAGAGAAAGGTACTGTTCTGGGTACATCGTATAGTGCATTAAAAGAGTTTTAAACTGCATGGTATTTTTTAAAGTGTATGATTATTAGCATGTAGTTTTCAAACCTACCACAATGTTTATGCTCAAGCCGAATTCTCTTTGAGAAATAAATGAATTCTGGGCTTCTGATGCGCTCTCTCCCTAAGTGATCATGAGTAAATAGTCCCATCTTGTGGACGGATATAAAACAACTCCTTTCTTGATTTTTTGATTAACACGGGCAAACTGGGTCACACTAAAAATTGCTACATCATTTACTTATTATTCAATTTAAAGAATGATTCATATAAATAAAAGTCTGAAGTGAAACATAAAATTTGCAGGATTTCTACCGCTCAAATCAATCCACCTGCACATACAACAAAACTGCAAAACTAGCTTTTCAGAACACACACAGGCTGCCGATCAGTCAGCCACATTATGGCAATCTAGACTACTGTTTTCTAAACTACTGCAAAGCACACAACATTGTAAACTGAACCTCCAGCCGTCGGAAAAGAGATTTCGCAGTCTCATTTTCTTTGCAAAGGTTTGCCATTTTGCTTGAGTCGTCAGATTAATGAATGATTAGCCAAAAGTCAACATTGCAACATATAATATCCACAGCCATGCATTTAGCCTCCCTCCAGATTCTCACACCGTAAGGATTATAGTGAACAAGTGTGTGTGTGTGTGTGTGTGTGATCCGTCAGCGGAGCGCCTGTGTATAATAAACCTATCTGATGCAGTGCGCTGTAACAGGCGCTAGAGGGCGCACTCGGAGGAGTCTTTAATCCTTGGAAATAAACGAACTTCAGGTGTTAAAACCAGATTTTATTGCCGGTATGTACACACATACAAAAAATGGTTGTGGTTCAGTGACGGTGAAGTACAGGAGGACAATATTTAGGACACAAAATAAAGTATATTACAAACATTAAGATGCGAATCTGGCAGGAGAAAAAAAATCGCCAACGAATAGACAATAAGGTTGACGTTGAAAACATGTTCGAGAATATGTGACATTTTTCTTGCATATATGTCACTTGTTGATCGCCGAAAACATGTTTTTTAAAGAGATTTTTCACCTAACTGAACAACTTAAATTTTACAGATTTTTTTTCTCTCATTACGTCAGAGGAAGTCCGACTTTTCTCTCGTAAATATAAGACTTTTCAATATCAGAGAAAATTCAAGTTTATTTTTGTAAAATTATGCATTTTTATATCGGAAATTCTCAATTTTATCTTATTATAATATCCTTCCTTCAACTCCAATTAGTATGATTTTATCTACAATTAAGACACAGTTGTGATAAAAATATAACCATGATAGCAATAAAAAATTACAGGAGATCTTAAAGTACATTAAGCTACATGAACAGGACGAGCAAACTATAATAAACCAATACACTGTGCGCATTATTTTATATTTATTAAATAGCTATAAACACAATTATTGGCTGATTTTTTTAAATGAAGAAAGTAGCGAAACGTTCAGCTTGTTAGAAAAGCGGGATTTCTCAGTTAACGCAAAGCGAAAAGTCAAGCTTGATTAGTGAGAAGTGCCTTTTCCCTTCTCTTATTGTTTTTAACGACGATAAAGTCTTTGTATTAATTTTTTTTTTTTTTTAAGGAGCTATCATCTGTCTTTGAATTTATCCTTACGTCTCCACAAACGTTATATTTCTTTTAATTTCCCCCTCTCTTTTTTCATTTTATTTACTAATGAGATTCGTTACCTAGTTATTTTTAAAACACTGAATAAACAAAGTGGCCGCTCTCCATGAGTAAAATATCGTTGGCGTCTCTAAGCTCCAATCAGAATTAGGCTGCGTGTCCATGAGGTGAAAGGTAACATACGGACAGCTGAGTGGGACATACTTGTTCTGGTAACGCGATTGGAGATTTACACGAGCGGCTGTTTACTCTGTTTGTGGAAAGTGTGTGTGGAAAACTATCAGGGTGTAGCGCAGGTGAGTTTACCCGAATTCTGATGTTCAGTCGACACATTTGTTTTTCAGTTGCAGAGAATGAAGCGAGGCTAAAAGCGTGCTAATGTCATCTGGAACTCGGCTGAAGTTGATCTTTCTTCACTAGAACGTCATTGTTGGCAAAACGTCATGAAATATTTTACGCGGTTATTCTTTTAGATCTTCTTTTCGTCTGTTTATTTGCTCTTTATTTAATTACACACTCGACATGCGATAGGTTTCCGTGCGAGTCCAAATTGTATAACCTAATATAAATAAATTTGTTGCCTTTTCTACACATATTTGACAGCATGGAACTGCACAGTCGTTTTGGAGTCGTCATTGTAAAGTGCATGTAGTTACAGCTCAGGAAATACAGTATCAAGGTCAAATCAAACTAATTTTGCTGCTTTATACGCCTCCAATGCTTACACTTTTTCATCTTAAAAAAAAGCAGCATGGTTTTGCCACGATCTTGTTGTTACATTAAGTTAACATTTTATTCGCTTTACCAAATGTCCTTAAGTTTCAGTTGAAAGCACACATTTAAACTCCTTCTTGTATTCCTTATTCATTATTAACTCAAACTGCATATGTCTCAGATGCATATTCACAAGTATTACATAAGTAATCCTCAAGATGAGTATTACTTTCATTATGTGTTTATCCCCTGGACTCATTTATGTACTGATTTCTATCCATAGTGTCACAATGCGGTGTAGAGGAAGACTCGGGCAGCCCCTGATATGGGCCGGGCTGCTGCTTCTGTCCTTCCTGTGTGTCCAGTCCCACGAAATTCCGAACAGTCAGGCGGCTGGATCGCAACAGTCTGGAGACGCATATCCTCCCATCACCCGTCTAGACAGGAACATGGTCCAGGACAAAGAGTGAGTTAACAAGAAGACTTCGGTTTGACAGCTTTTTTGATTGACTCACATCTGGAGTGAAAAGTGTATGGAGACACGTCCTTATCCATTCTACGTACGGTAGCAAATCATGGCCCTAACGCGAGGACAACAGTGGCTTTTGCTGTCCGTGTTTTGCTTACATATAAACTTTTCTGAGGGAGTTTGATGCCAAACTGAAATAATTGTTGTACAGTCAGAAGGGTTCATTAAGCTTTATGCTGGTACAGTGACTTCATTGTGACATGGCAGTTTGTGTTGATCTGATACAAATGTATAAAGCATGTTTTTTATGTTTTATGGGGCAGTGGTGATCAAGTGGTTGGATACTCATCAATGGACCAAAAGGATATAGGCTCGAATCTGACTGTCCATATAATCATCAAATGAAATTCACTCTTGACAAAAACCTCTGCTAAATGATGTAAATGTTTATGCATATCTGTTATCATTAATAGTTTGAGAGTCCATTAAGCCAACAGATATCCAGCCAAAAATCTTTTTGAGGCCATTGATGAAGTGGAGGGGTTGGTAACATAAAGGCTATAGTTCCTTACTATAAATATATAGTTACAGTATAGTCCAGTGTTGAACAGTCTATGGTTTCAGCATCGTCATTGCAATGCATGCATACACAGTCGTCACCTGCAATGTCAGATAAGGCAAATGAAATAATATGCATCATGCTGCACTTTTTTGTTGTTTGTGCAAAAAGATAACTAGTCCAGACCTTGTTGTCCTTGCATAATCTATAAGACAAGCCCATTTGATACAGTTTACCCAAATTCAAGGTCTTGAAGTTCAAAGAAGGATTGTTTGCACTAACAAAAGAAACTAAAGTAAAAGGTCATTTTCAGCATTTGTTTTAGGTTGGTATAATTTCTTCATTTTGATATCACAACATAGTGCGTACTGCAGAAGAATTCACATGGCGCTTAACAGATGCTTGTATCCAGGGTGATTTCCATGTCCATATAGTCAAAGTCAAAGTAAACTTTGTCATCTTTGCTATATGCTGTAAAAGTACACAGAGTGGAGACAAGACGACATGGCTCCAGTTTTAACAGTGCACAGAACAAAGAACAAGGATACAGCAACTAGGAGTTAAGGGACTTTCTTAGGGACAGTAGGAGTGGAACCTGTGACCTCTTGTTCTAAAGTCACACATCCTATAGACCAAGACGTAATAAGTTCAAATCCAGCCTCACCCAACCACTTTCCGTTTCCAGTAATGTTCCAGTATCAGCAATTAATAATCCAATAAGTATACAGGCTGAAAATGTCTCTAGAGTCACAAATGACCACTGATGAAGGGGCTAGTAAAGGGTTAATAGGATAGTGGCTGTAATTTCTAACTTCAGCGTACTGCAGTTGTTTATAGAGTGAGAATGCAAACACTTAATCCCCATAATAAAGGACTATTAGCAGCTTGGACTAACGCCACTGTTCCTTGCCATATTTATTTTTATAGTGTTGAACCGGCAATCTCACGCTTTGACAAACGTTTATTTGCTCTCTTTTTTTTAAAGCCACATCATGGAGCACTTAGAAGGTGTGATTGACAAGCCAGAGTCAGACATGACGCCACAAGAGCTGCAGCTTCACTATTTCAAAATGCACGACTACGACGGCAACAACTTGCTGGACGGGATCGAGCTTGCCACCGCTATTACGCACGTACACAAAGAGGTGGGTGGCTTAAAGCTCCGCTCAGCAGGCTGCTCTTACTGCCTGATGCAACGTGCTTTCATGGTATTCGGCTGATCCTCGCTGGGAGGGATGCTTTTAAAGGATCTCTCCATCAAAAAAAGCACTGAAGTGGTTCAGAATGTATAACATAACAAAGCTACATTCTTTTAGGCAGGTCTTGCCCAGGTGACGTGCCCAGTATTGTGTAGAACAGGTTGCAGAACCTGACAGGTTATATTGTTGTTGCAATAGTTTCCTTAAAACTGGTGTGTGTCTGATTATTGATTCATTTCTGCTTATTCATTGCAATGCATGTGATTTAGAAACACACACACATGCTACCTTTTAATCTAATGAAACACAGATCAAGCTTTTCCAATATCAACACTTATTCCAATTACTGATCTGATAGCAGTGTTTTATTAATAAGCTGCATGTCTCACTGTGTGGAAGAATTTAGGAATATATTTAAATGTGCAGCATCAGGTATATAGTTATATATGATGTATATATAACTTAATGTAACATACTGTATGTGTTTAATTATTATGTTTTTTAAAGTAAGATGTTATTAGACTGATCAATTAAACCACAATTCACACAAGTAGCATTAACAAGTAACTTAATGATACAGATTGGCCCCTCATTACCGATACCCAGTCCAGCTGTTTTGAGTCTATATCAGAGGAATATCAGATCTCAGTCGGCATTGACTGCATTCCTTAATCACGACTGACACACTTGTGGCCCTGCTTACCAGGAGAGCGGTGAGAACAGCGCCCCCATGAGGGAGGAGGACCTGATCCGCCTCATCGACGACGTCCTCAGGGACGACGACAAAAACAACGACGGCTACATCGACTACGCCGAGTTCGCCCGGTCTCTCGAGTAGGAGGGGAAGCGAGGTGCCTTCTGCCTTACTTGGAGCTCTCTTACCTCCCATGTACAGACCTGAACCTGGCAATTATTTCTGCACACACATTTCATATGCCCCTCAGGTTGAGTTTTGGAGGACCACAGTGCTGTCCAATATCAGGATCTCCTTAATTGAAGAATTTTGGTTAATTAAACCGCATCACAGTGACCCTCTAGGACTGGACCTGAGCCTCTGTGGCCTGCTGTACATACTTTAGCCCACTCGGAAATAATTGTGATGGGATAAAGTGATACGGGTTTCTTTTGTGGCGTGTGTGTATGTGTGTGTGTTAAATGTATTTTTTGTCAGTACAAGGTTTTTTTTTGTAACATTGAGAGTGCACATACGGATTTCTTTTGTGATATTGCGTCACAAACTAAACCAGTATGTGTTAAATACAATTAAACACAGAATACAGATTCCTTTGTGATGTGTAAGTGTTAAATTAATTGTAATTTGCTGTCAGTACAATGTTTTTGTAAGATTGTGTATACATATTGGCCTGGTGTTAATAAACCCAGTCAATGTCAAAACTGCCAAACGTCTGCGATAAGCATAAGTCTTCCTAATTTATTTGCTGTAGTGTGTTGTGCAGGAGTATTGTCATAATGTACAAGGTAAAGGGTGGAGTTTGAATGAGTTGCCTCTGCGTTGCTTGGTTTAAGGCTTGTGATTTATGCCTTATCAAAGAGAACCTGTTACTTCTGCGTTTACTAAAAATGGTGTGATAATCAATGCATTCCTCAGTTTTTATGGATACAACTTTTGGTATGAGATTCTGATTCCAGATCAGTTTTATCAGTTGTAACTACTCATTGTGCCTAATATAAATCAGTTACCCTTTTATTTCATGGCGACCTCACTCTGGACCACAACTGATGGTTCAATTTCAGAATTCGTTGTTCAAGCTCCTTAATAAATCAGTGACATGATGGCAGAGGTGTATAATAACTGAGTAACTGAAGTTCATTGACGTACGTAAGTGTTATTATTAATGCGCAGCACTTGAGCAGAGTGGTATATTAATATGAGCAACGTCCTTTTTGATTTACATTAGAATATAATCACTGTGCAGTCATGTGCAAGTCTCATTTCTTCATATTTAGTTTTCAAAGATCCAGACTTTCTTGTGTTTTTACATGTAGTCTTAAGGAATAATAAACCTGTTGTCCCGTTTTTCTAGCAAAATATAAAGATACAAGGGAAGACTCAAAACTTTTGCACAATACTGTACTTTTTTTTAGTGTCTCTATATTGACAGCTTGTCATCAAATTAGTTGGTGATGAGACTGATGGTGCAAATGTGTTTAATCTGTGCCAGGTGTAACTTATTCTTATGCATATATATATATATATATATATATATATATATATATATATATATATATATACATATATATATATATATATATACATACATATATATTATTGTTATATATACATATATATATATATATATATATATATATATATATATATATAAGAGAGAGTACACACACACACACTGTATATGTGTATGTATGTGTGTGTGTGTGTATTATATGCCACTCTGGTCCTTATTGTTTTTGGAATGTAAAATAGTTGTTTTATCATATCGTATTTTGAAGCCATGAAAATTAAAGCTGTTAACTTTAAGACTTTAAGTATTTATTGTAAAAGCTACACTTTATTCAATTCAGCAAAATTCTGTCACCATCTAACTTACCTTTTGGGTCAGTTCCTTTGTAGTCATTACTTTCACTTTATTTCAGTTACTCTCTACACCACTGCTATCTGGCTCTACCACAGGGTTGAGTGTATGTCCTTACTGCCAGTTTGTTAGTTTCTATTTGCTCATTCTCTTGAGTTGAGCTGATTAAACTGTGTTGAACAGGAGGATGATTTATTTTAGCTTTAATGTTTAATTTTGACAATTTAATGCTGGTATGGATTCTAATCGTACATAGATTTGTGATTACCTGTCTGTGTCCTACCACATGTATAACAGTGTAACACAGCAGAGCAGTATCCTGGTAAAAGGGTGTTCATGTTAAATATTACCATCCTGTTAAACCAGGCACTTGAGAATGTAAAGCAAGACTGTTGCGCTTACGGGATTGTAAATGACGGCTGAGTAGAAACTGAATTATTTTTGTCTTAGAAAATATATAGCAATAATTTAGTGAACATCTTGTGTTTTAGGAGCTGTAATAAAACAAAGTCTACAACATGTTCCATTTCATGCCTTTTTTATGACATACGCAAACACTAAGTAAGACCAACCTCACAGATCTAGGGTAACATTGAGTGTTGACTGAGAGAAATGAGAAAAAAATGCGAGTTTCACATGCACATGAGAAAGTATACTCCCGTGCTCACAAGAAAACAATTGTGTGCCAGCGAGAAAGTATGGTGTCTCTTTTGGGACAGTTGGTAGCCGGTTTGAATCCCGTACCACTGAGTTACTCATGAGCAAGGTACCGTCCCTAAGCACTGGTCCCTGACACTGCTCACGTCAGCTCCCCACTGCTCCTTCACAAATGGGTCAAATGCATAGGTCACATTGCACTGTGGTGTGTTCACAATGACAAATAATCACTTTCTCTCACGAGAAAGAATCGCGCGCTCACTTGAAACTATTGCATCTGCGTGAGATATGTTAATACTGGAAGTTATTTCTCATGCTTCCACAAAAACATCTCATACATACACTATAGTTTTTCTTGAGCACACAGTAACATCTCACTACTTTCTCACGATACTTGCTTGTGAGCATGTGGAACTTGCATTCCATTTAGAGCATTTAGCAGACTCTTTTATCCTGAGCAACTTCCATTTCCTCATTACAGTCACCCTGGAGCAGTTTAGGGTTAAGGGTCTTGGTCTGGGACCCAGTGGTGGTAATTTGACCAGTAATTTGTTGTGTGGCTAAAGTTTGAGGAATTAACGCTTTTACAGTTTCTCACTTGTGGCTTTTCTTGCTGCATAGATTACTTGGAACGGTTCTAAAATTTCCAACAAAAACAGCAGAATCTCTTGGGCTTATGTACAGGCTCTTTATGTGTTAAATTTTGAGCTTTTTAGGCCTAGTCTAGTTCCAGTGACCTGTGGCCTCCAGTGCGGACACAGAGGCCAGAGAAAACACAGAGGCATGGGGCAGGTTGGTGGCTGGTGCCATGTTGCGGAGCTGTGTGTACCAGTCCTCGTGCTGCCTGGCAGGCTGGGCAGGGGTGGGAGGAGACGTGGCGGGCCCCGCATGGGGGGAGTAGCCACCAGCAGAGGGCAGCATCGAGGGGAATCTGGGTAAGTGTGGCAGGGGGTGAGGGCACTGGTACTGTCTAGCACCACCAGCAGGGGACACGCGAACGCTGCCCAGGAGGGAGCCCCCACCGCGCACTGCCACGCCACTGGCTGCCAAGCCTTTCTGGGTGGCACGCTCCTGCTTCCTCTGCTTGGCACGACGGTTCTGGAACCAAACCTGGAGAGGTGGTAGAGGGTTGAGGGGTGGGAGGGAGGGAGACATGAGATGTCACTAATAGATTTTCGTTAGTTTTTACAATTGTTACACCAGCTATAAACATGTAAATTAGATTTTAAAAAATAAAAATTATATAGTAAGTAAATATTTCATTCATTATCTGAACCTCTTAATCCCAGTCAATCTCGCAGGAACCGAATCTTATTCTGAAATTACGAACCAGATTATATTGTGTTCACTAAGTAAGATTTCATTCATTTTTGTTTAGATTTAACAAAAAATGAGACCTTGTTTGTCAGATACATACTTACGATATATTACTTAATGTGAAATGTAAATCTGGCTCACTTCTGAGAGTAGAAGTAAAAATATAATTTCTTAATTATTTTGTTATATATTTTTATTTTTAATCTTTAAATATTATGCTTCTTTACAGGATTTTTTAAAAAAAATTCAATTTAGATAAAACTAAAGGAATATATTTCTAAAAAAGTGAACTAAATATCTTTTATTTGGGACAAAAACCCTTCAGATGGGGCGGCACGGTGGTGCAGTGTTCAGTGCTGCTGCGAGAAGGTTCTGGGTTCCATTCCCGGGTCGGCCATAGGGCCTTTCTGTGTGGAGTTTGCATGCTCTCCCCATATTTGCGTGGGTTTTCTCCGGGTGCTCCGCTTTCCTTCCACAGTCCAAAAGCATGCACTGTATAGGTTGCTTGGCGATTCTAAATTGGCCCTGTATAGTGGGACTGCATGTGTGAGTGTGTGTGTGCCCTATGGTGCGTTGATGCCTGCCCAGGGTCCATCCCCACCTCTCGCCTGTTCCGGGATAGACTCCAGTCCCCGTGACCCCGATAGGGATTAAGTGGTTCAGAAAATTAATGGATGAATGAATAAATGAATGAACTCTTCAAACATTATAGAATTACCACAATTTTCTTAAATTTCCCTTCATAGGATTAAGTTTGGGTGCTAATAGAAATTTCGGAAAAATGTTCAGTCAGCACTGCTCCAGCATGTATGTGAAAATGCTAAAGCTATAAAATGGATAAATATCCACAAGACATATGATTAGACCATTTGGTTTTGTCAGTTGGGGTTTTATGTCTTGTTCTTTGTAGTGAGTGAATGCAAATAAGTTGTTAGAGTGGACTGTGCTAAACTCTCACTGCACTGACCTGTATACGAGCCTCGTTGAGTTTGGTGGCCTGCGCCAGCTCCTCTCGGTAGTAGATGTCGGGGTAGTGGTTGTGTCTGAAGGCGAACTCCAGCTGCTCTAGCTGCTCATGGCTGAAAGTTGTGCGGTGTCTCCTGCGGGACGGTGATGGGTGGGGTCTCGCTCGCCCCCCCGCCCTGTCCCCACCGCTCTCGGGGCCTGCGGCCTCCTTTCCCGCCGGAGCCTGAACATCTGCATTCAAACAGAGTGAATAGTGAAGGTGTCTATTTGAAAAGTCAAGCTTTGAGCAGCTTCTAGAAGAGCTGTGGAAGAATGAATACGTGCATTCGCCTCTCTCTGGTTACAAACAATTTCCCAGCAGCTGGGAGAGCTTTATCAGCGGCCAACGTGCCGGAGGAGTCAGGTTTGTGAGGGCGCATCTCGCAATTGGCAGTCCTCTGAAGGAAAAGGGGGTTAAAGAGCATTAACGCTGCCAAACAAAAGCCTGGGAACCCAGCAGACCACAGGCGTTTCAACCTAAACTCAATATCGTGAGAGAGAGAGACACAAGAGGCCAAAGGATTGTGTCCAGATTAGGAGAACAAAGGCCAAAAAAGTGAGTAATTTGTCAAGGCACTGGACTCGGTCGGCTTTTTTCTTCTGTTCATGTTGCGGAGAAGTGACAGAACAAATCAAGACTTCATCAACATTTTCATCTGACATTTTAGCCAAAGTGAGAGCAGTGATAGCGGCTAATTTGCCCTACAAGGAACAGATTTGATGATGTAAATATAATACAGAGGATCTTGAGGTGTAAATCACAAGGTTCATCATGATACAATATGATCAAACGATCAATTCAGTGAACAACGATTTGATGTCTGATGATATCACAAAGTCTGCTATGATGTGTTCTTGATTCAATTCAGCTCAGGAGCCGGCAACTGATATGAGACAATATCATATGCTGATTTAATGCAATCACTTTCATTCATAACAAATCAAAAAATACAACTAAACCTTAATTTTAATTCCTAAATGGTAACAGCGGTATCTGAATAAAAGCTGAGTGGACAGCTGACGTCTCCACACACACTTGGCAAAGGATGTTGCAATATGTATGATGTGTGATGGATGTTTTCATTTTGGATTGATGTTATGGGTTCCTTGATCATTGCTGTTTGTATCATTGATCGATGTAGATTGATGTATCAGAGCACCCCTAGTACCATCACGTTCAACAGTATTGTCTGTGATAATATTAAAGCATTAGCAAGTTATTATTCATATCTTCATATTCACCTCGTATAAAACATGGTACTGTACATACTAAATTACCTCTGATTTGACAGTTCACTGCACAGACGGCGGTGAAGTTCTCTCTGATATCAACGGCTTGCTTAAACAGTTTTACCTCAGACATTGCCTTAGCTTTCAGAAGAATTCAATTTAAGCCTACAGACTTCAACAATTGAATAATTCAAAATATTCATCTTCCAAAAAGTAAATGGGCTTTCAGTGTTGCAATGGGCTTTCACATATATAACCCTCATGCATGCATAAAGGAAGGTTCTTACCTTCACTGGAGCTGACGATGACTTCAGAGTACATGTCGGAGAACTGTGCATGAGGCTTGGCTGCTTCCATAGCTACTCTTCCCTAAACCACCTTGAGGCATCAGGTTTGGGCAAGTGGGCAAGAAAAACGTACCTTAGGCTTTACATGACCACCCTCGTGACATCACTCGGCGATCACACCCCTCGTCACCTGGGTTACCGTCGGTCCGACTGACTCCATGCATAAGGACAACTTTGGCTGAAGTTAGAGAAATATTAGTGTGAAGAAGCCGTCATAATGCACTATGACAGTTGCACATCTGGACCAGAAAATATATGTATATGACAGTGTTGTTGTATTTGCATCTAAAGAACACTTTGTTAGTTCTGGTTTGTAACACAACGCGTAATGTTGGATCACGCTCTAGACTGATGTTAACACAGCAATGAGAAGAAATAATCAGAATTAACCATTTAATATACTACAGATACAGTTCACTAAGTAAGTTTTGGGAGGTTCTGAGGACATGACATTCCTCTAAAAGATAGGAAAACTATGATTTGTCCAATTTTTATGTCATTTTTGGGATATTTTCGTACGTGATGACTGATCCTCATAAGGAAAAGATGCTTTTATGGAAAACTGAATGTGCCATGAATGTGTATGTGAGTGCGTTTGTTTCACAACATGGACACATATATCACAGAAAGTACTCTTCATCTAATTGCACAATAATTTGGTCTAAGATTGAGTTGACTTATTATTGACAGCCTGAGAAATCAGTCTTTTCACAGATCTCATTCCTGCAACATCCCATTTGAAATATTTCCCTCACTTTGCCAGTTATGAACGAACTGCTGCTTTCCCAAAACAATCCTTCATTATCCGAAGGGGGATCGTGCGTTCCCCTAAATAATGATTTAGTCAAATATAAACTGTCACTGAACTGGTGCCGTTTATAATCAATGCACGAAGAACATTTTCTTTTTCCCTGTCTATTTCTGTGACAGT
Organism: Distichodus sexfasciatus; assembly: GCA_032718565.1. Classification (NCBI taxonomy): domain Eukaryota; kingdom Metazoa; phylum Chordata; class Actinopteri; order Characiformes; family Distichodontidae; genus Distichodus; species Distichodus sexfasciatus. Next base: position 3,673,224 of record JAVGVS010000020.1, on the reverse strand, counting down.
GATGGAACAGGACCAAAATGGAGTAGAGTGTGTATGTGTGTATGTGTGTGTGTGTGTGTGTGCATGGGGGGGATTAGTTGACAGAATGGAACAGCTCTTTGCACGGCTTAGCTGTGAACGGCATCGCCAGAGCGTCACCCGAGCCGGAGAGGGAGAACTTGGAAGACAGTGAAGGGGCTGCTAGAGCTGAGTGATATGACCTCAATTCAATATTGTGGTTAACTGAACATTTTTCCTCGATTACGATTAATCGACATTGATTTAGTTTGTACTGGGAATATGCTCAACTATTAAAGCATGGATGCGTGGAGTCACATGGCAACAATGCAGTAGTGTACTTTTAAGGGGAAAGAGCATGAACACACAAAATTAACAGAATCTTTAAAAGTAGCAATAGAATATCGTAAAATAATCACAATAACCGACGTGCACAATTATGCCGATAAGAGATGAATACTGGTTTCGATTAATTTTCAATGATTTGCCCAGCCCTAGAGGCTACTGTCCTGCCGTACATCTGTCCTGTATTCTCCGCTTTTCATGATCAGACAACAAAGTGGAATGTGAGATTATGTGCAGTCTGTAACGCATGATTGAAACATGTCACATTTACGGGATTACCACAAGTTCGCCCCCTATACAGACATGTACTGTACATTGTTTGTGTGTTTAGCATGAAAAAAAATAATCCAGGAATATCCTCCCAGCCGGTCTGAATAAGGGCTTTGGATGAAGGTTTAGAGAGGAGGAAATAGGGAGGAAGAGGGAAATTAATCAAGACTCCAATCACTTTGTAAATGTATTGGCCGTGACCTTTGAATGCTTGAGTGTGACAAAAATGGTGTGTGTTGGTAGTGTGTGTGACAGAACAAGGTCATTCCTAGTCATGGAGAGGGAAATGGAATCGTGGGGACTGGCTGAACTCTACAGACCCCCAGAACACTGTGGCCAGGCTGCCCAAAGAATTCTGGGAATTTCCAATAGTCTGAGGAATTCTGACTCAGACCCAAGAAGTAATGGGTGGAGGTTCTGCTTGTGAGGGCCAGAACGTAACCACAACAGTGATTCTCTCACACACACGTACACATACACACACACACTGTACACGTCAGTAGACATCACTACCGGTTTAGCCTGTAAAGTTCTGGATAAAGTTCTATAAGTGTGTATGAGGGTGTGTGTGTGTGTCTGTGTGTGTACTAGTATGAGTACTGTAAGTGTCTGTGTCACTGTAAGTGACTCTCTTTCACTTTACATGTCAGTAGACATCACTACCGATTCAGTATGTAAAGTTCTGGATGGAGTGGATCTGTGTGTGTATAAGTGTGTGTGTGTATGCGTGTCTGTGAGGGGTCTCCTTAGACCTGAACTGGGACTGACCTGCCTGGCAGCCTCACAGCCTTGATGGAAGGAATGTAACCCAACTCTCCTCTGCCCTGTACTGCTTGGTGACCTGTGTGTGTGTGTGTGCGTGTGTGTGTGTGTGTGCACAAAAAAATATGGTACTTAAAAACTCTAATTTACTTTTAGAATTTAATTTAGAATAAACTCACATCTTTACAAATGCTTTAACTGATACACAAATAATAAAAATAAAAATAAAAATAAAAATAAAAATAAAAATAAAAACAATATGCAAACGCATTAAATGTATATGTCTAAAAGAGAATGAAATGTTAATCAGTAACAGTCAAAAGAATGTGTGTCTAAAGGTTTGCTGATTTCTGGCACAGTGTAATGTGGGGCTCTGATTGCGTGTGTGTGTGCGTGTGTGTGTGTGTGTGTGTTTGTGTGTGTGTGTAAGTATGCAGCCCACAGGTGGCACAGGAGCACTGCAGGAAAGAGGACACCACCACCGTCTGGACTGCACAAGCATCCAGACAACAGCTCGGCAAATCCACCCAGCCAAGCCCACCTGCCAACAGCACACACACATACACACACACACACACACACACATACACACACACACACATACACACACACCCGCACACACCCACACATACATTTTCTCAGTACTTCTCTTAATGGCTATCTAGACATCTTTTCTTCCTGAAAGGAAATATTTGGTACACAAAATGTCATGCATTTCATGCTCAGCCATAAAGATATTAAAATTTGAGCCTTGGAAAGACCTAGAGTTTTGTTCCTGCCTGTTTTCCGTCAGCTTTCAGTTACTTTCCAGAGAAGTTAAATACGAAAAGAGAAAAGTACTGGAAGTACGACTGACAAAATAATATACTCACAGAGAGCACAGAAAAGCTGGATTGGTCTGGATGATGGCAACTGAGTATGTTATCGTAGAAATGACAGATGGTGGAAGATGAACAGATTTAGAAATATAAAGCAATACATAAACATTCATCTGATCCCATTTTGCCTGCTTTAAATCTTTGTGCTATAAAATCAATAATGTGCTTGAAACATTCCCCAGAGCGTTTTCTCCATAATGACATGATGAATCATATAGTTCATGCAGATCTGTAGGCTGCACATTCATGATGTAAATCTCCTGTTTCAACACAACACAAAAAAATGAGATTTTGTGATTATGGAATCCTTTGAATCTTTGGAATCCATTGAGCGCTAATTGTTATTATATAGTTGTTATTCACGAGGTATGTCATTCTCTCTTTTTTTTCCAAATATGTTTATTAACTTTTCTTTACAAACATTACAAAACAAAACTGAATAAATAAAATGACATACTCTTATACATCAAATGTGCATAGATTGCAGTTCAAACAGAATGCACGTATGATAAAATAACAAAAATATAATAAGACGACCCATGTTATTGCCATTTGTTTTCTCAGTTGAAGTCTGTGTTCCTGGTTTCTATTACGATCATGTATGGTTCCCACAAGTCTTTTCACTAGCCCTGACAATATACGTCAGTCTTTACATTCCGAAGGTTCCTTTATCGGCAGTGTCAAAGAAAGTGCATGCAAATCTTTCCAACATAGTGCAATAGGTCTTCTGACTTGAAGAAGGACAAAATCTAACAGTTTTGTCTGAGCCTGTATTTGTTTAAAGTTCTTTGGATATATTTCTAGCCCGCAGATTTTAACATCTAAAAGGATACTGATGTTGAACACCTCTGATAAAACATTTTATTATGTCCTTCCAAGAGTTTTTAACATTGTGAACTTTCCAAAGGCTGGTATGTCATTCTGCTGGAGGTAGCCATTGGCACACGGGTACACTGTGGTCAAAAAGAGATGCAAATTGGCCACAAAAAAACACAATTAGGCTGTGACTTTTAAACAATGCTCAGTTTGGCACTAAGGGGCCCAAAGTTTGATGTGAAAATATCTTCCACCTCCACCATTACAACACCAGCAACATGAATTGAAGATGCAGTGCAGGACAGATCCATGTTTTCATGTTGCTTGCACCAAATTCTGATAGTAAAATTTGAACGCAGCAGCTTGAATGAATGCAGACTTCACCAGACCAGTAAATAATCTTTCATTGTGCCAATGTAGTGCCCAGTAAAGATACAGGATCCCGGTCTTAGCTTATAGAAGTAGTTCCCAAACTTTTTTGGCAGGCTACTGATTTGATTGACTAGGTGTCAATCAGATAAACATCTGCACTCGAGGTACCTGTGGAGTTTGGGCATAGTTTAACAGGTAGGTCAACTATATTAATCACCTGCATTTTTTTTTATCTTTTATTACCTTTTTTCACCACTTTATCCATTTCCCTTTTTTAGCCAGCTGTCTTGTCCTGTCTTGTGTATGCCTTGTGTGGTTTGTCAGTACTTTCCCTCTGTCTTGTCTGTGGTGTATTTCTATTGGTCAGTTAATTCATAATCACTTACACCAGTGTTAGCTGAGTTCATTGTTCCTAGTTTAGTGATCTGTTTGTTCCACTGGTCCCAGTTTAGTTCCTCACCCCCAGTTAGCCCAATTCTGTTAATCTATTGTTTTAGTATTTAATATCTTGTGTTGGTCAGTCAACTGTTGCATTATACCCCATTGGGGTGATCTATGTTGGAGGTCTGAATAAAACGGAAGATTTCAGTTGTTGTTTTGCGGCCTTCATGCCCACTTTATTTAGCCCCTTCTCAAAAACAATTTGTCTTGTTCTTTACCTCACATAAGCTAATCAAAACTAGGGAATGACGGAAGAACTTGTTCGATTCAGTTTCCATTATCTTGACATAAATTCAGATTTCAGCCAGCTATTCACAATGTAACTACAAAATATATAATTGCAGTTATATCCGAAGACCTTCTTTGACATGAAGAAGAAAAAAAATATCTAAAAGAGTTACCTAATAGAATCTTGAGGCGGATCAAGTTTCAGGCATGAAAGAGTTAAGGAACATTTAGCCTTATGAGAGCCAACCTGCAAACTGTGTGAATTTTCGCACTCCTCAATAACGTCATAATGAAATAACACACATGCATTAGTATTTGAGAATTGGAGGCGGTCATCAAAGTTGTGTTTTAATGCAATAAAGTATTCCATGTGTATTTGACTGTAGTCCAGAGGTCTGCTAATTTCCGTCTGGCAAATGCATATATATTTAATATACTATAATAAGCTACAGAGTATTCCAACTTGCAAGTATTATATATTTTACCTGTGGGACAGAAATCGTACCATTCATGTCTATAAAAAATCTTCAATGAAAACCAATTATTTCTAATGAAATTAAGGCAACAAAGCAAAATTGATGAAAACTAAAACTTTAAAACATTAAAAAGATGATATCAGATAGCAAATGTCATTCCAATAATATACACTAATAAATAAAGGGATAGAAAAATGCTCAAAAAATGTTGAAGCTCTCAAAAGCTAAGGGGCTAAAATCACTCTAAAATAGGCCAACATACACACCTAGCGCTTAATATTTTCACCATCTAAAGATCTTATTATGTCCATCATGACTTTTATTGAGGAAGGCAAAATGTTGTCCTGGCACAAACGTGCATTCATTGTGTCAGTCAACGAGTTCAAACCAGTTCACATTGGGGAACATTAGCGTGTTGAACGCAGCCAGAACGCTGAAGCAATGCTGTCAGCCCACTTCAGCGTGGAAGGCTTCAACTCTGAGGTTTGGCGTCGCTGACTCAAATTAACGTGCAGGAGTGGGCGCTGCTAATAGCTAACGACCTGGCATCTGTAAAAGTTTCCCCCAGTCTGAACTTGGCAACGCAAGACGTGACTCAGATCGCCGCTTCAGGCAAACACACACTTACCCACATATGAACACACGCTTGTATCCACCCATATGGACACATTCACACACACATACACACAAATCTACCCACAGGCACACAAAACCACCCACATGCACACACACATACGTGCATACACACACTACGCACCAGATTCCATAACAGTTTTTAGGTTTGCCTGAAGTCTTGGCCTACTTCATAAATCATATAAAACCTCTACATGCTGGATAAACCCAGCACCCATTAACACAACTCAAACTGCCTTATGTGACAACACTGTATGTTTTATTTTAGCATTGACAAAATTTATTCCTTAAAGGCTAAATAAGAAGTCTAAAGTAACACAAATACTGCACGTTTCTGTCAAACGTCAAACTAATCTCAACATGACTGACCAAAATCATTTATTGCAACTGACCAGGCCATGGCGTGACTAACAGCTGTTATGAAAGTGAGTCCTGTGCAGCTTTCACTCCGTTTTGTGTGTGTGTTTACTTGATGCAATTTCTTGTCAATAGGGAAATCCTCCTATAATGCCAGCGACCACAATCACACGCTAACAACTAAAATGAGAAGCAAAGTAGAGACACAAACAACCACACACACACACCTACACCTGAAAGAAGCATATAACAAACATTTCTGTTTTCCTTTATTTCTAAATCTTTAATTACCTAAATTAAAATATTTTTAAGAATTAATTGTGAATGCAGTTTGATCGGTTTTGAGTCACTTTATGGAAACCAAGTTTTTTAAAAATCGTCTTAAATACCTACAAGGTGGCCTTGTCTAGCCCATAATACACCCCACAAAATGCCATACGGTCAGAATACGAATGCAGCATTCTGTATTTAGATTATTTGCATCAAACCGTACATTTCCCTTGTCACATAAGAAACAATATGTTTGACTGTGAATAAACCCCCCACCAGTTTTCAGCGTGGTTAAAAGTGTTTTGCATATGAGCATAATAAGAGCTTTTGTTCAAACCACTAAATGAACAGCAAAAAGAACATGGGCCATGTGACTGCTGTGAGTGGGGCGAAAAAAACTATTCTTAACAGAAGCGTCCAGTCTCATGCAGCACAAAAAAGAACAGCTTGTATTGAAGCTGTAGCCTCAGGAGTCTGTCAGAGAGCACGCAGGAGGCTGAGAGCCTCTTACCATCGAGGGTTTGACTGGGTTTTGATGGCTGATGCTGGGAAAGCTGTTGGATGATTACATTACAGCAGATCAGTCACAATGGCAGCTTGGTGTTACTGGAATTTAGGTAAATCAGTGAACACTCCCTTTAGGTCAGTGTGGCTCCCTTCCTTGCCAAACGATGGTTGGAAATATCTTGATTCCTGAATGTTATTTGGTAAACATGTTTTCACATGGAATCTTGGAAGCTAAATTTGTTTGCTTTCTGTAGATACAGACAAAATTGGAAAAATTCCTTTGGCATGCTTTGCCTGAAAATGTGCCACATGCTTTTAAATGGAAAGAATGGAACAGGAATAGAACTTTAACACAAAGGCCTCGTTTGTGTTAGGCGTAAATTCTTTGACGCCTTTAAATAAACATGTCATGGATAAAAATGTCCACATGTATGTATTGTTTTGTCTGTAAGGTATGCAACCTATGACAGAAATAACTTACATGTAGGCAGTTATACTTAAACCTTTTAGTAAGGTTTCCAAAATGAGTCAAAATGGAAACCAAGTGTCTCTCACTCCTCTCTTACCTCCCTGTCCCTTTTCTCTCTCTCATTTACATTAAATTTACAGTATTTAGCAGACGCCCTTATCCAGGGGTGCGTTTCCCAAAAGCATAGTTGCTAACCAAAATGAGACGAAAAGATAGAAAGAGAGTGAATGAATAACATATATGTTTGTTGGACTAACGTACATTTTTCTCCAACATGTTTTTTCTTAAAGTATATAACTTAGTTGGTAACTTTTGATGTTTTTTAATGGCAGTTGTTGATTTTAAGTCTAGCTTTACAGATTGAAGCAACTAACATTAGCAACTAACATAGTGTACATTAGCAACTAACATAGTGTATATTAGCAACTAACATCGTGTACATTAGCAACTAACATAGTGTATATTAGCAACTAACATAGTGTATATTAGCAATTAACATAGTGTATATTAGCAACTAACATAGTGTACATTAGCAACTAACATAGTGTTGCTAACGTAGTTAGCAATATGTTAGCAACTATGCTTTTGGAAAACACACCCCTGGATAGCACAGTATAAGTTAAATGTATGATGTACAATAGTGCTTTTGGGCCTGTTGAAGACGTTTGAGTTGCTCAGCATCTAAAGTTGCATGTCACAAACATTGCATTATGCAGAACATGGCAAGATTAATTGGTTTGTGCCAATAATTTCTGTAAAGTGGATGATTTGGTCAAATATATATTAAAGTTAAATATTACTATGTTTCAAGTTACCAAACACTCAAACATCATATCTTATTACCAGACAGTTCATGTCAAAATTTTCACCCTCACTTTTATATAACAAGACATTATTTATCACTGAAACTCAGTAGGAACATTTATTAGAGTATGAGTTATCATCAATACACTTGTTTAAAAATAAACAAATGTACATGCACTTCTATAGCCATCTGCAGACATCTTCATTTATTCTCTTTCGCCCAGTCTATTAAATCCATCCTGAACTTTGACCTGTGTGGGTTTGTGCCAGGCCTCAAAAAAATCCTCTGCCCTGAGAACACACCGCTCTGTGAAAGAGTGGCGAGGGGGGAAAAAAGAAAACAGAAGATTGTGGAATAATTTTATAAAAGAGGGAGTAAATCAGGAAATAGCTCTTGGTTTGGGAAACGCGGAGAGAGGGAGAAGTGCCACAGCTTAAATGAAAACAGGGATTGAGGAGAGATGAGAGGAGCTGGGTGGAGGTGGAGCGGGAGAGGGAGAGAGAAAGTAATGAGTGGTCAGTTGAGGAGAAGGAGGAGGACGAGTGACCAGACTTTCGCTCCTTCTTTTCCTTTACTCCCAACTTACAGTAATGCATCTATCTATCTATCTTCCATACATTTCCCTTTTCAATATACACTAATACACATACTGTTTATGAGAGAATAAAGGCAGATCATATGTGTGTGTAAAGAGACAAACACGCACACACACATATACATACTCTCATTTTCTCTCATTCTAACTGTCTCTCCCTCCCTCCCTCCCTTCTTCACTCTCTATCGTGCCTGGAGCTCCTGCCTCACACATTTCTAATGGGTGTCTTCCCAATCAGGCCTTTTACTGCAGGAAATTTCAGCGCACCACATTGCGTGAGGTGGCCGAGTGCTCCATTCTTAGCTCAGCTCTGCGCCGTGCCAGGCAGCCCGGAGCTTGCCAAGGAAAGAGGGGAAAGGCGAGGGAGGAGGGGACGAAAGGAGAAGGAGGAGGAGGAGTGGGGTGGGGTGTGGGGTGGGGGTGACGTAGGTCCAGTGCCAACATTACAACTCCGCAAAACTTTTTCCTTTCCCCCCCTTTCACGGCAGAAAAGGGCCAATGAGCCGCCAAGAAAGAGACGAAGAAAACATACTGCCGACATTTCAGTTCCCCCTCTCAGTTCTCGCTCGGATCTCATGAATGGAGTTTAGGAGTTTAGGCCTCAACCTGAAAACTAAAACAAAGTGGAGGGAAATAGCTGGTGACTTACATTTATTTATCTGCAAATTTATCTTGCCTAGTCAGATATCCGCTTGAAGTTTTTCACTCTCTATCCCAGCTTCTCTTTTTTTACTTTACGAGCTCGTGTGTGTGGTAAGCCGATGCTTAAATTGGAATAATATGGGAATAATATTTGCTGTACCTCCCTGGTCCTATTCTCCTCTAACAGCAAGCCTTATTTTTAGCCAACAGGGTTTGGTCATTTCCTGCTGCTGGTGCAGTGCAGTGACGAGCATTGTGGAACTGGACTGTGGTGGACGTTGTCTCAGTCTCATAGAGCATGTTGTGGTTTGATGATTTTTAATACAAATAGTAGACATAAAAGTCAGATCAATTATTAGAATCCAGACCTGGAGAACAAAAGAAAATATTCATATTACATTCATTCATTCATTCATTCATTCTCCGAACAGCTTAATTCCAACCGGTGTCGCGGGGGACCAGAGTCCATCCTGGAAGCTTACAGGCACAAGGCGGGGAACATGATTCATTTTCTACACAAAGCATAAATGCTGTAAAAAACTGACATCAAACCACAGCAACAACTCATTAATTGTGCATCACATTTACAGTCTCTTAATGAAAGAATTTAATGTATATTGTTAATGTATTTAAATCACACACAATTATGTTAAATGTCAGTAGCCCATGGACATTTATATTAAAACCTACACCCTAACTGTAAATCCATATCCCAACCCATAACCAAATCCTAATCCTAAATCTAACCATTATCTAATCCCCAACCCAAATCTAACCCTAATCTAATCCTAAAGTAAAATGACCTGATGCTGCAAAGAGGGAGGCCTTCAACGCTGAGGCCCTGAATACACACACACACACTAGTCGTATACAAAACATAAAAATCCAAACCGCAGGTTGGATCCAAAATCATTTAAAGAAAAGTCAAAACACCCGACATGTTGTGACCTACAGACAGACAGAATGACCGCGTATCCATTTCATGCACCTCATAAATTCACTGTTTGAAGACGGTTTTTAAGTCCAGGCTCCGTCTCCAGAGCCGAAATCCTGGCATGGGTGACCCAAACAGCTGTGTGAGTCAGAGAGCCAAGCGCTTCCCCCCCGGGATCGTGAGATGGTTTGGTCCTGGACCCCCTTCAGCGCACTGGGAGATTTAAGACATGGATGAAAGGAGCCTGGGCCACTCGGCGGTCGCCCCTCTCTGATTCATCTTTCTGGGAAAGAGCACAGGGAGAGAAAAACCACAGACGGATTCTTCTGTTCTCAGAGCTGCAATCGCGCTGCGTGATTGGCCTTACAATTCAAACTCCAGACTACGGCTCCCATCAGCCCCTGTATTTTTCAGTGGTAATGACTGTGTATTATCTATATAGTGTGTAGGAAAATTCAAGGTGTGCACCAACCCAAAACGGTCTTTTCTGACTAGTAAACTTGCTCTATACATCAATGCTTATTTGCAGTTGATTGCAATACAGTTGAGTTGACCAGTTGAGCATCTTGACCTCAGTCAAGTTATACTGTAAAAGTAAAAGTAAAGAGTCATTGCATAGAAAATAGAACCCAACAAAAGGTAAAAATCTACATTAAGATACCATTTGAGTAGAGGTTCTAGTGTTAAAAGCATTTTAAGTTTTGATATGCAAGGAAAACAAATGATTAGGTCACCACAGACTAAATTTGTGCAAAATGTAATGTAACATACTTTTATCCCTATAAATGTATTGGAGTAAAAAGTACACTACTACACATATTATAACTGCGGTAAAACACAGACTGAAAGTTTTCAATAATAATAGAAGGGACAGACAGAGCACACAACTCCACTGATCCACAACTCAAAGCAGTGATACTTCTGTTCAAATATTACTTCAATACAAATGAAGTTGTGCAGTCAAAGATTTACTAAAGAATATAAATATCTAACTACAGTACAGGATTATTGTTCCTTTGCTACTGTCCAGGGGTGCGTTTCCCAAAAGCATAGTTGTTAACGTATTTCTGACTATGTTAGTTGCAAATGTACGCTATGTTAAATGAAACCCACCCCAGAACTGGATAATACACAACGCAGATAGCAACTACAGAAAATAAAACTGGGGTACAATAACAAAGTGCAATTACTCAAGCACAATGGTCTACTGGATTTAATAAAGAAATCCAAAAACGGTCAAACGGTTAGTGCTCTTTGCAAGTGTTTATGGACACATTTACACATAGCCAGATATTTACAGAAACGGCTATTTCCTCCTCTCCGTTTTCAATAATATCCATGTTCACACCAGATGGTTTCCCAAAAAGTATTCATTTTCAAGAGCTAATTTGAGCATGCCAAACCTGTAGGCGGCAGTGTAGCGAGAAGCATAAAGCCATGTTAGCCAATCAGAATCCTGAAAAAGACTAAACAACGAATTATATGACTTCCTGTTCCAATATAAAAAATGTCATACACCTGACTCTAATGCACTTTCTGTGACTGTGACGTTTGAAAACGTTAAACTTTGGGAGTTTTCCCAAATCTCCACTTTGGCCGGAGGTTTCAGAAATAATTGTTTTCAATGAATTAAACCTCCGTTTTCGTGTAAATGGAAGGCAAGAATGCATGGATACATCATGGTTTTTCCCGATACCCGGCTATGTGTAAACGGGGTCAAAAAGTATTTGTTTTTGATGTCACTGTAAGCCCGCTCAAATTTGTAACACAAGAATGAAGGTTTGGTCCTCTATCACTTGTAACTAGACAGCAACAAAAACAAACTTGGATCCAGTACCGTCTCGTCGTTGTGGCAAATGAAACAGCAATGAACAAATCCACGCTAGCCTCCAGTGTTTTAATAAAAACTGGAATGTAACACACAACTCAACCAAAACCCTGCCATGTGCCCTGAAACATTATGAAAATCATCTAGTGCCAGAAAATATTGAAAACCAACATGTCTCTTTACGACCATAGGATTTACAACATAGTTTCACCATATTAATGAAAGCAATATAAAGAGGCAGTAAGGGTTTGATGAGTCATACTTTTTCTTAAAAACCATGGGCAGAGCTTAACGTAAGTGTGCTCTGAAGAACGCTGGTTCTTTCCCACATGAACTGAATTACTTGGTGCAGAGTAACAATAGAGTTCTCCACCCTTGGACCTATACCACAGTTTCATCACTGGGCACACAGCCGGAGCTCGGGGCCAACACATCACCACAACGGGCTGCACTGATGCGTGACACGAGGTCTGAACAGCTTCGTTACTTTGGGACTGCACAGCCCTGAAAGACTGCTTCCTCAACCAATTCCCTGAGAAACAAGGACCTTTAGCACATGCAGATGTTACAAGGACTTCCCATTAGAGGGATAACAAACACATCCTGATCACTCCGTAGGGCTGATTTCTATTTATTTTCGGCTCTATGAGCGATCCTACTTCCGTCCCTTCCGTATCCATCTTAAGTTTGAGCAGTTTTAGCGTTTTCTAAGCTGATTTTAGGGCCAGAACAGCTCAGCAAGCTACGTGGTTCTTCAAAGTCTGTGAACTATCAATTGTCCATATTTCCACATTATTCGTTCATTCAATAACTATAAGAACCACTTAATTAATCCCAAGATTAATTAATGGGGCAGTTGGTGGCGTAATGGTAGGGCATTCGCCCAGTGATGAGAAGGTCGCAGACTCAAATCCAGGACCGGTAAAGATATCACAAAGGTACTCATGAGTAAGGTACCGTTCCCAAGCATTGCTCCCTGGGCACTGCCCATGTTAGCTGCCCACTGCTCCTTCACTGGATGGGTCAAATGCAGAGGTCACATTTGGTTGTGGTGCACTGTGTGCTGTGCTGTGGTGAGTTCACAATGACAAATAATCACAGGGAGGCTTGACTTCATTAAAGGAAGAATTTGTTCTGAATTCTACCAACCAATTCTAAAGTAAAATTTCAGTTTGAATCTCAAGAGAAAGTGGATCATTCAGCAGTGCAACAATCCTAAAAACACAAGTCGTTAAAGAAGGGTTAAAGCCGAATAAAGTAAATGTTTTGGAATGGTCAAAGTCCTGACTTTAATCCAACAGAAATGTTGTGGAAAGACCTGCTTAAGAAGTGTTGTTGTAAATCCCACTTCAGAGGGAAATGTCTCCATGTTCGCTCCACCACAGTTCAAGCTCATTTCAGTCGCGAGCTCGATGAGTCAGGTTTACCACATTTTTCACAAAATGGCCTTACGAGCGACTCCGTCACAGCGCTCCAAGACTCACTCGCTTTCGGAGAAGAGAGCTGAAATTTAATATGGGCCTGTCAGGTCCCGAAGGGAGGGAGAGAGGAAGTGAAGGAGCGAGGAGAGGCTGAAGGGGAAGGATTTTGTCAGGACTTCATAAACACGTATGTAGAGTGGAAGCCCGGTGCCAACATTAAGACTGAAGAAAACTTTCCAGAGCCGTCTGGAGGCAGGCAGGCAGGAGGTGAGGGAGAACAGAGCTCGCAGGCCACAGTTTACTGGAAGGCCAGCCAAACTACAATGATACCGTACACTGAGAGATGAAGAAAAGAAGAGAAAGGGGAAAAGACGGGAATGGAGATGGGAGGCATTTTAATTATTGAAACCAGATGCCTATTAACCAAAAATACAAATAAATAAAATGTGTATTTTAATTATCTGGGATTAACTGCACTACAGAGTAATGCAATAACAAAAAAAATTTGAGAGACAAATGGGGTGCCTGGTTTAGGGGTGAAAAGACAAAATAGAAGAGTTTGTACCTATCTAAATGATTTTACCTTTTTAAACACCCTTTTTCTTCAATTTGTGGGATTTAATCACCTAATTTCTCCCAGTATCTCTCTGCATTTTCTCAATTTTGGCTTTTCAGCCAAAACCACTGAAAGTATCTTGTACCAGGTTACCAGGAAAGCGTAAGATTAAGTCTCCAGTTACCATGATGTTTTTTTCTTCACATCCTCTGGAAAGAGAGTGGAGGAATTTGGAGATCTGGGCAACTCTTTGGACCTTTTATTCTCATAGAGGCTTGGAGAGGGAAAAACCACAAAGCATTTACAGTTGTGTGGTCAAGACTCATTGATGCAAGAAGCCAACAAAGGCCATGAAATCCAGTATTAACAGGCAGGACACTGTTACAAATCAGAAATAATAAGGCATCACAATAAAGAGTGCAGGGTATTGACCAGTCATAGTGCCTGTGCTAACTGTATTTACAAATGAAACTGGCTACAATCGTCGTACGTGAATTCGATCTAGAATTACAAACAGATAAAGATGGTTGGTCCAGTGAGTCCCAGTTTTTGCTAAAATGCGTGGACGCCTGGAAATGTTTGTCTTTAACCTTTTCAAGCATGGAATGATGAGCCACTAAGTCAAAATGGATGTTTGTCCACTTAAGTGAGCATTGTGCATGAAAGGGTTTAGTACAAGTACAAAGTAGCTTAAGAAAATAGTCACAAGTATATAATAATATGCTTAAAAATTACATTACCATCAGCGCCATTGTACTACAACAGTGAGTGATGCGGTGACTGAATGCTAAACTATTTTTTAATAAGAAGTGCATTAGCTAAGCGAGGTATAAACTCATAAAACGCCTCTCCACATTCAAACTTGGTACCACCATCTCTCTCACCAACAACGAGCCTCGTGTTAATCCCCTCCTCCTGTGGCCTTGTTGGGGGGAGGAAGGGTGAGGCACTTTTCTCCAGATGATGGTGTGATGGTGAGGGCTGTATTTTTCTTGGCCCGCGCAGGCAGGTTGGCGCACTGGAAGCAGTATTAGGCCCTGCCTCCTCTTCCTCCCAGCCTCTGCCCGCAGCCATCGGAGGGTGGGTGGGTGGGTGTGAAGTACCGTCTGGGGGATATATTTCTGGTATGAAATATAGATGGGAGCCTGTGTGTGTGTTTCTGCGCATGCGTTTCTGTGAGGACGAGGTGAGCGAGAGGTCATCTCTCTCTTTGCCGCCACAAGCTTGGAGGCCGTCCAAAGAGAGAGGAACAGCAGGCTCTCACACTCTCTCTCTCGCTTCTCCTACAGTGGCTGAGATGACATACATTGGTATGAGTGGAGTGTGTCCATGTGCTGAGAGTCAGAGCCGGACTCTCTTTCCTCTCCCCTACGGTTGGGAGGGGTGGGGGAGGACTAGAAGAACGAGACATCGCTCTGGCCATTATAAATGAGAAGCTCCTTTTAAAACTAGGACAGATTTTATTCTTATTCTCTCTCATATCCTGTTAATAAAATAATTCTTAGAATCCACTACCTCGTGCTTAAGCACAGACATTTACATTGATTTTAAGGCCTAGCGAAGTGGTTAATTGTTGTAGTGAAGGTTGGATAGAGCCAGACTTGAACCCACATCTTGGTCCATGGGTTAGCATCCTACAGCAACTTAGGGTTTAGAGCCTTGCTCAGGGGCCCAATGGTGGTTCCTGGGATTCAAATCCCCCAAAATTATGATCATCAACACAGGGTTTCAGTCACTTAGACCACTACCGCCAGTACATTATCCTGTCCATGCACCCAACACGTGAAAACTGAGGTAGCAATAAAGTATCCCCACTAATGGCCAAATGACTAGTATGAACCAGGTAATAGGTCCAAGCTCTGCCTTACCTCCAGCACCCTGATCAAGGTCTTTAACCCCAAGTTTCCCCACAAAGGCTTTCCCTATAATTAGGAAATGTAAGTCGCTCTGGATTAAGCCCAGCCACTGGGGATGCAGAGTCAGAGTACTTTTTAATGCTTCTCCCTAGCCCATGTTAACGGTGAGGATTACGTCTTTAGGGGTGCAAATCACAAGTTTCATCACAATAAAATATCATACAGATCTAATGAACAGTTCATTGTCTGCCGATATCAGCAATACCTGCCGAGGTGATTTAGGGCTTGTCCACATGACAACGTTTGTGGTCATTTTCTTTTGAGGATTCGAAATGTTTTGCGTCCATACATGTATTGTTTCAAGAAATATCCGTGTACGGATGGAAACAGGAAAACTGGGTTAAAACGGTGTAATACGTATGATACGCATATATGTGGCGCTATAAACAAACAGACAGATCTGCAAGATACACCAAAATCACAGAAGAAGGCAGGGAGCATGCGTATGAAGTCCTTCTTCTTCAGCGCTGAGTACAAATATAAACATGTATCACAAACATTAACACTGTACCGTCTAGTTGATACAGGATTACGAGGTTTTTTTTGGAATAGCGCTATTTTTAGGAATAAACTAAGGAATAAACACAGCTCTGTAAACCGCCATTGTTGTTGTTGTTACCAGTTGTTACGTGCAGGGTACTTCCTTCCTCTTCTTCTTCTTCTGGTCACATAGGACTCTGACATCATCATTTTCCAAAAGTGGTGTTTTGCCTCTCTTTACGACAACGCGAGGGTGGCATTTTGAGATTTTTCCACTCTGTAACCCATTTTCCTTAAAGTTCATTTCAGGGCATCAGCGACGCCAGTGATGATTGAAAACTTTTGGGAATGAACTAAAATCTTTGTCATGTGGACAAGACGTTAGATTCAGCTCAGTTTAGGAGAGACAATATAATATGCTGATTTTACATAATCACTTCCATTCATACCACTACAATTAAAATATCATTTGATATTTTTTTTCCAGAGCTCAACCAGACTTTTAAATAAAAACAATATATGTATGATGTTTGATCAATGTTTTCATTTTGGATTGATGCTATAGGCTTGTTGATCACTGAATCGATGTATCGTTACACCCCTAATTTAAAAGCTGTAAATGTAAACACAGTATTGCAATTTCTAGATGATCTGAAAGGGAGCACATGAAAACCAAACTGATTTCCATATCCTACATCAAGGCAAGTCAAAGCTGAGCACAAATTCTCCCACTTTCATCTCCATGTCAAAAGTACAGCTTCTATTATTCATAAGCTCTGGGTGGCTAATGTGAGACTAATAACCCATATCCCATTTAAACTTCAATTCACTAATAATAAAAAGGACGAATAATAAATAATAAAACATTGCGCAGCGGAGCATGTGTCTCAAACCGATCCAAGCGCTCAAGTCAGGACCAGAAGTTCTTTCAGGATAAGTGAAATGCCTCACTGGGACAGAGCTGTCTCAGTTACACTTCAGAGTTCCCCCAAAAAATAACTGGACAAACTGCTTTCACAACAATCTCTGGTTACCTCTAAAAGGCAGATTTTTGAGCCAACACAAATGTTAAAAGAATTAAAATGCTCACTGCAAATGTTTAAATGTCATTATCACCCTTATGGTACAGCAATTAAGGACAGGCAGGCATTTAAAACCAAATAAAAAATCAATAAAGAGTGGTCTGTTGACAGCATGGAATACACTTGACAATTTTATTTGTAATATTAAGACAATAAAGCAATCGCAAAGCACCAAGAGTGACAACTACAAGCATTGTAATCACTGGCTTTTCAAAATGACGTTATGCCAAAGACGAAAGGATGAAAGTGGAAAGAAACGGGAGAAGAAAAGGAGGGAGAGGGAAAAACAGATGTGAGGAGTAAACACAGCACAAACACTGAAATGTTAACATCTTCACCATTCAGAAACGCCAATTCCATACTGACATTGGTAGAGAGAAAGGACAAAAGGAGAAAAATAATATAATTATCCGTCCTGACATGGGCTCGGTCAGGCTGTGGCTGTTGATAACGGACACTGCGATCAGTCAAGAAATGTACAAGGCTGGCTGGGATGCGGAATGACAACCATTATTCCCCATCATCGTCAAGCCCCCGTCACTGCGTTCCAACAGCAAACCAACGTGCACGTACTGCATTAAAGTGACAGTACAGTGACCGTGGTTACATCACGCTCATTGCATATTTTGGGAGTAGATTTATGTACAAAAAAAAAAAGTGATTTTGTTACTAGGTCTGCATAAAAGTATTATGTAACCCCTCTTGACACTAATTCGAAAATACTTAGTACAAATCCAAACGCGGAAAAGTCTGAACGGCCGGAGCTTAGCAGCCACAGCTGTAAAGCCAAGCTGAGGTTAATCTCGGGTCAAAAAGTGGGGCGGGCTGATTGAAAATTTTTAGGTTTATACTAGAAAACCTGACTTCTATACTTCTGGGGTTGAGGTGTAGCGCTCGGGTGATATGACCATGAATCAATATCACGATTAAAATAACATTTCACATTGACTGCGATAAATCAACAGTGATTCTGGTTTTGTTTTGTTTTTTTCCAATAAAATTCACTGGTAAGATTTATACTGTAAATATTCTCAATTATTAAAGATATTTTCTCAAATGAAAATAACTTAAGGAACAATGATGTACAGACTGAATGTTGTGACGACACACATGGAAGTACGTTTTTAAGGGGACAGCATATATTAACAGATTTTATTTTAAAAGTATGAATAGAATTTCAAAAATTACCAAAATAATAGACAGGGCAAAATTATGTCAGTTAGAATCTTGATTAAATTTCGGTTAATTGCTCAGCTCTATTGAGAGCTTTTTACATTTTTATTTTACCTATTTCAGAAGGAAAACTGGACCTCGCTGATGTATTTAGTGTTCGAATCACAGCCATTCCATACGATTTCTCTGTGCTCGTGGCACGAGGTTTTGTTTTACAGTTCATATGGGCAACATGTGGTACTGCAACCTCTGACGCATGCCATTTCCCATAGGGAACAAAGTGCAGGAAGAGCTTCAGACTCCCCCTCTTCAGTACAGAGAGGCCGTTCTCAAAAATCAACACCACAGCCCCCGATCATAATTACGAGGCACGATGCTGGAAAACAGTCTTAAGGAAAAAAAAGAATCCTTTATTCCCTGTTGCTATGGCAGACAGATTTTAATGATTTCAAAGAGCGCCCAACAATGCATGAAAGACGAGGGGAGTGTACAAAAAACCTCCGACACCCCCAACCCCATCCAAACATTTGACCAAATAATCACCTATATAAGTTCTTTTTTAACTTGAGAGAGAGACCTATGCACTCAGAATGTCTCAATGGAGCTCTGTGTTAGCCTGGTGCTAATGCTAACTTTAGCACTGCGGCAGCCAAACATTATGGAAGCCAGCTAGACTTCACAAACAACGGCCGCTCTGCTTTCGGAACGGCGTATCCGAGGACGAGGGTGACGCTGAGGATGTGGTCAAACAGGGCGGGAAACGGGGAGAAAAAACAAAAAAGCCCAAGTACTCTCTATTTTAATAAAACCCACGAGAAACACAGACCGGCCCTTTTAGCAGGTGGTAAATTTGGAGGCGATTTAGTAAATTTAGCCTGCGATTATAGCACCTGTAGGGTAGGACAGGGCAGGGCAGGGCCGGGAAGAAGCCCGTTCGAGTCCTGGGTGTGCGTGCACGAGCAGGCATTCGAAGTACAGAAACCTGAGTGTGAACGTGAGAGACAGTTGGATTAAGGCACAGTTTGTTAGTGAGAACATTGGTGCTAAACTGCTTATAACCCCACCTTCTAGTCTTGCACAATCTGTGTATTGTTTGTTCATTCATTATTCAAATGAAAACTACACAAAAAAACCAAACCTTTGCATGTTTTCCATTTCCCCCTATTTCTTATTCATTCATTCATTCATTCGTTCATTATCCGAACCGCTTAATCCCAACCAGGGTCGCGGGGGACCGGAGCCTATCCCGGGCACAAGGCGGGGACCAACCCAGGGGAGACGCCAACACACACCGCAGGGCACACACACTCACACCTTACGGGCCAATTTAGAGTCGTCAATTAACTTACAGTTAAAGCCTTTGGACTGTGGGAGGAAACCGGAGCACCCAAACACAGGAAGAGCATGCAAACTCCAAATAAAAAGCTGTGAGGCACCGTGCTTCCCACCCATTTCTTATTTGAGTGCAATTTATGAAATCAGAAAATGATCTGTCATTTATTTTTTCATGTTGATTGTAGAAACAATTATTTAAAAACGTTTTGTGTGTATGAATAAATGATACACAGATTTTGTACACTTTCTAATATGATGGCTAACACATTTGGGGTTTTTCGTTCAGTCATTTAAACTGTAGAATACATAAGAATAAAAGGGACTGTTTCCTAGTCGTAGGGACAATAAACTGAAAACTAATGTGACATTTCTGACCAGCTTTTGAAATGTTATGCTGCTTTGAAAGTTAAAACAACATGATAAAACTTTGAGAGACATGCGTAGAAAATATCTGTCAAATATCGATAAAGCACACAGACACACCTTTGGTCAATGATCCTTTAAAAAAAAGAAAAAAAAGCCTATTGAACAGTAACTTTCACTGTAACACGCCATTCTGCATAACATGAATTCTTGAGTGGACCTGAGTGACTTTCCATATTTATATTTATACAATATTTCCACTTATGACATCGAACTGAAGACATGACTTTAGATTGACCTTTTATTTGACCCATATCAAAAATAATCATCATTCACCCCAACAGATGATGCAAACTGCTATCTTATAGGAGTAAAAGAGCTGGGCAAAACCATGTTTTTTTCTTATTATTCTTACAGTGTTAGAGGAATCTCATTCTTTAGTGCACACGAGTATGACACAGGAAGCTGTAAGCTTCACAATGGGTAAAAGTGCAAACTCAAGTGGAGCGAATCACATATGATAAGAAAAACATGGCAACGATACTAAAAACAAGTCTACAAATGGCATCTCAGTGATCATGCTGCGTCCTATAGTGAAGACAGTGGTAGTGAGGTAATCATACAGGGCTTTCCTTGCCCCTTAAAACCACACACTGACATGAAAAACGTTATCTATAACAGAATGGACCTAAAAATGACCATGACGAGACAATTCACAATCCCGAACTGTTAGATGGAAATGAAACACACAGATTAGGGGTCGACCAATTACCGGCCTGACCAATTATTAGTGCCGAAATGTAGCATTTTTATGATTATGGTATCGGTCAGTTTTTAAACCAATATGCAGATAAAATATACTTATTTAAAATGTGCTACTTAGGCTCTGACGCAGCTGCCTTTTACTCATTTCATTAGATTAGCAAGCTTCAGGGAGCTATTTTACTTATTTTTTCATTTGTTTGTATACTTTGGGGAGCTCCAATACAAACCGGTCTCAGAATTTCATATAATACATATAGAAGAGTTATCGAATTCCTTGATGAGTAATAATCCGTATTGGCCCTGAAAAAAACCCCATATCGGTCGACCCTTAATGCACATCACTGATTCATGGCCTCTGTTTAGAGAAAACGGCAGCTGAGAGCCGTAAAAACATGGACTCAAGTTATGCTCCATTAAGTTAATAATACTATCTTCTTACTCATACTGCATATGTTTAGTCCACACACCTCCTTTAAAATACTCTCCTCACAAAAGTGCCTGTGTCTTTTCAGTCGAGACTCTCGCTCATAAAGGAACATAGCAACAGACTATTTAAAATGGTGATTGTGCTGAGAGATGACACTGTTTTGGTAGCCAATTTTAGATAACACACCCTCTATCATATGGCACACGGTCAACTATCTGCGAGTATTAATTCCTCACTGCGGACCCGGTGGGTCATACCAAGCGATCGCCGTTTCTGACGGGGAACTTCCTTCTCCCCACGAACGCAATTTATACTTTTTATATCTGTATCTATTACAAAATGATGAGCTGTCTATTTTTGGGCCTTTCCAGTGCTCAAAAATCTAAACACTGACCCAAGAAACATGCCTCTAGAGGGTACGGAAAGAGATGGTGCTTGCCAACAGGCAAGCCAGG
The DNA here is from genome assembly GCA_032718565.1 of Distichodus sexfasciatus. Taxonomy (NCBI): domain Eukaryota; kingdom Metazoa; phylum Chordata; class Actinopteri; order Characiformes; family Distichodontidae; genus Distichodus; species Distichodus sexfasciatus. The sequence continues at coordinate 3,651,626 of JAVGVS010000020.1, read as the reverse complement.
CAACTTATTGGGGCCTCAGGTCAGTTTGGGGCTCCCAAGGGCTGATTATTTATAACAATGTCATGATCGCTGGTTGGAGGGACCCCCTGTGAATTTTTGCCTAGGTCCCAGCAGACTAGGATTGCTACTGGGTATGGAGAATTTACCCTTTTGAGACAAGAGGGTACAGAGATACAATTTGTATAAAAAGCATTGCTGGTAAGTTAGCTATGACTGAGTAAATACATACATACAGTATTAGTTTTTTGTGGACGTTGCACCTTGCCTTGCGTGGCTTTTAAAAAACTATTTAGTACTTATCTACATTGGACCCCGTCCATTTTTGTGTGTAAATATTCTGGGTCTAATTAGTTTAAGAAGAATCTTTAACTGCGTTGAATGAGTTAAAAATGAGAAAGAGAGGTGTGCAGGTACTTTAGCAGGCAGGCAGAAGCAGATCTGGTAGATATGGTGAGAGAAACTGAGCAGAGAGGACGAACCCATTCCATTCGGAAGCTGCTCGACACACACATGTACATGCTTGCCAGGTCATTAGCGCTGCGTATTCCACATGAAGTAAGTGTTAATAAAAAAACAACAACAATGTAACAATTTGGCATAAGTTCCAAAAAATCCCCCATTTGCTGTGAGCCTAATCAGCATGAGTGTTGATCTGATCCACACGTTCCTGCTGGTTGAGAGGCTTTCACCTTCAGAGCTACCGCCTCACTCAGAAAAGGACTCGGAGCCGGTTCTCATTTGACCTTGATCGGCAGCTCTCGCTCTAGCCATCGAACGCGCACTTTTTGTTTGTAGTGATACTCCTTGAGGAAGTCCTGCATGGCAGGCGGCAGAGGCAGGGCACCGATGCCGTCGTAGGTGGTCTGGCTGCAGATGGCGGCGCGCGCCAGGTGCTGCAAGCTGAAAGGGAAGGTCCTGTGTAAGGGAGCCGTGAGCAGTGGCTCGAAAAACATACAAGCGCTGGGATCTTTGTAATGCTCCAGCAGCCCTGTGACTGTGGTAGAGTGGAAGACGCATGGGTCATGCGCGTCAAAGCTAAAGTTGTGGTTCCACTGCTCGATGCGAGCATGCAACGAGCGGTTGTAGCGGCGGAAGCTGACGGAAAACAGGTAATCCTCCTGGGCGGAGTCCCGCAACAGGAAGGTGCCCTCTGGCCGGCCGTCCAGCAAGGCTTCCGCCTGATAGCGGTCCATCACCCCCCAGTAGCAGGGGAGTGCCGTGATGGCCAGCAGGTCAGGCACCAAGCAGTGGATGAAGTCAATTTGTGTGTGAACCTTCCAAGGTCCCGGTTGCCTGGATGAGTGCCCGTCTCCGGACGAATGCCTCTGTTTGGGCCTCCTTGCCTGTAAGCACAGAGTAGTTGTGTCCTCTTCAGAGTCGCAGTCAGCAGGCAGGGAGGATACGGCCATACTTGCCCCAACCTGGGCCACGATCCCGGACAAGCCACTCGAAAATGATGTCCCGGCACCTGAGCTCCTGACCTCCCCGGATCCCTCTACAGAACCGGGGGCCATCTTTGGTCCCAGTTTATACAGGGCAGACCTCTGGGCCGTGGCCTCCAGTGTGTGGATCTGCGCGTTCGGAGGCGGGTCGACACCTTCTTCTATGCTGAGCCTACGTCGCTCGCGGAGTCTCTCCTCTTCATCCTCAGGTGAGGGGCGTGCCGAGTCGAAAGCGTCCAACAATGCTGTGGAGGAATGCGGACTGACCGGTGCTGTGTGCTGCTTGATGAGGTGCCACTTGTTGGCCAAATCAGACCCTGGAGGGAACGGGCATGTTTCCAGCATCAGCTCTGTTAGGTGGATCTTGCGCTTGGAAGCAATCTGGCCCTTGGTCGAGCGGGTGCGACGGGGTGCGGGCAGGGGCAGACATAATCCAACTGTGTCCTTCAGTCGCTGTCTCACGGAACGGATGCTTAAGCTCCGTCCGGCACCCCCTTTCCCAGAATCCCCAATCTCCTGAAAGGAGCTGGTCCCATAGCAGCGCTCTCTCCTGCTTGCACCTCCTCTCGAACTTCCCATCCGCCTGTCAGCCTCCAGTGAGCTCTGCGTTTTAGTGGAGCAAGAATGTTTCTTCTTTCCTCCCCAAGGAGCATGCCGGGAATACGAATCCCTCCGAACGAAAGGAACTCTCCGTACATCCTCGCTGTCTTTATCGACAGTGATCTCAACAATCTGGGGTATGTGTGCAACGCAGTTGTGTCCCCGACGTCCCCCACTCATCTGGGGAGCCCGTGATGGAGCAGAGCCCCGAGCAGCCTGGGACTCACCTGCACTATGTGCTCCCTGTCCAAGCCCCAACACGCAGCTGACTCGATCCACGTCCAGGCTGCATACACCAGGCTCTGATACGTTGGTGTGGAAGAGGGTTTGACATCTGCTTCTCAGGTTGTTCCACATCTTCCCCACTTTCTTCACAGACTGAGAATAGGATCTGTAGAGTAAGATGGAGACAAGCATTAGCCGTGACCAAAAATCTGAACTGATATAATTGTGTGAGAGTGACAATCAGCCAAATATCGGTATGTAGGTTACACGTGAACTGTTAAAATTATGGTGACGGCACTTAACTTTGAATGGAATGTGTCATGTTGGCATTTTTCGGCTATAGATTGTGCATGCAGTGCGAGACTGGGAGCTGAACAAGGTGGGTGTGAGAAGCATTTGAGGAATCCAAGTCCCCGGCGTAAGTGTTAGTGCAGCAGTATATATATATCGAAGCAGTGTGGGGGTGTGTGTGGGGTACAAGGTGTGCACGTGTGTAATGAAGTGTGTAACAGTGGCTGGTAAAGTCATACAGAGACCATAGAGTTGCCAGGCAGATATGTAGGTATTCAAGGCCATAGCTATAAATGAACACCAGGATCTACTCCCAGCTGATCTGCTTGGTATGAAACGTATTACTGAGCCAGTCTGGACCTGACTAAGAACTTTCCCCGTCATGGCAGCAGACACACACACACAAATGTGAAAGAGAAATGCTGACAAGTGGGGAAGAGTGGGCACAGATGAAGAGAAGACAGACATGAATGAGAGAGGGGAGGGTTTGTTCTTCTTGCCCGTTCAAGCCTCTAGTCAGACAGTAAAAAGTTTCACTTCCCTCTTTTTCTTCACTGAGACAGATCTGAACTTATATGAACCGTGGCTGTGGCCGTGCAGTGCAAATTACGCAAATCGGTGGCCGCAGCTTGAGCGTGTCCTTTTCTTCCCACTTTACGGAGACGGACTCAAAGTTCTCTCCAAGAAGAAAATGGAGGCAGATGAGTGGAGCAGGGAGTCTGCAGTCAGCACAAACCATGAATTTATTACCGCAAACCATGTAAACTGCAGCAGATCCAGGCAGATAACTCAATCTACTAAAGAACTGTCAGCCCTTATAGTAATTCAACCAACAATTTGAGCAATTCTCTTAAGTTCCATGAACAACCAAGGGTGAAAAAACCCCAACCTCTTTTTTGGGCAGGTGGTTTTGAGTAGGTCTTGGGGAGATTTGGATGTTGTAGAAAAGTTTAAAGGAAGGAAATATTTTAATATTTTAATTATACATGCTATAGCTTGCATCTAGCCTTTCTAGAGGAAAATCGGACCCAATTTTGCTCATTTCAGGGGACACTACAACAACAAAAAAGATCCTATTATTGTTTTTGATCCAAATCTTTTGATCCAAAAGATGTCTCATCTCAATTTTGAGAGAAATATTGCCACAGTGTTGTGAGGAGCAATGCAAGTGACATGTGGATACAATTAGAGGACTGCAGGTTCAAATCCCAGGATCAGAAGCAAGTGACCTTGCATCTGGCATCACTCTTCTGTCCTGACCACGCCATGACCCCAACTTCTAACATACTCTATAAAGACTACTTGAAAGAATGCTAGAGCATGTAAAACAAGTAATTTTTTATAGTCATTTTAAAATAAACTTTCTTGTTCAGCCTGACATGCAGTAGTGTTGGAATGGTCTGATTACCTGAAACCCTGGAGACCCTAAGACTGGAGGTTCAAATCCTGCAAGAGCCTTAGAAATAAATCCATCATAGGGCCCCTAAGCAGAACTGTTGCTCCAGTGAGACTGTCTCTATAATTATGGAAATGGAATTCTCCCTGGAATAAATGGCATAAATTTAAATACAAAGCTTAACACAACAGTTATTTTACATGTTGGGCAGTACTTCCATGATATTGGTCATGTATTACAATTAATTAATGTGTTATCACAGAACATTACCAATAAAAACGCAACCCGAAAGGGTTAAATTAAGAGCGCCTGTAACAACAGAGAAGTGTGTTGTTGTATTTTAGCATCGTGTCTGCCAAGTCTGTTCCTGAGGGGTGGCACCACTTCCTCTCTCTACAGGAAGACTGTTTAAAACCTCTCTTCCTTACATTAAACGCAGCCAACAGACAGATAACGCTACACATAACGACACAGCCGTTCACATTTTCGCAGCACAGGGGACTCACTGTGTAAGTGGATACCGCAACCTCCATCAAACTACAGTGACAAATCTTTATGGCACTGTGCTATCACATGATCTCATTTCTCTGTACTGTCTGAAAATATCATGCTAGTCGATGTCTTTGACAAAATTAGGCACATTATACATGGCTTATTTTGTGTGATATAAGAAATGGAAAGACATCCCACAATTACATAAGTAATTAAATAAGAGCTTTCATAATCAAATCTATTACACTCAAAAGGCATGCAACGTTTCGTTAATCAACTTCGCTAGAATTCAACTCAAGTTTGCAATAAATTCTATAACATTAAAATGTGAAAAACAGAAATAGAGACAGTTAGTTTTTCCTCCTCGTTTAGTTCACAGACCCCTTCGCCCTTTCAAGATGAATCCCTAATGTGCCAGAATATCGGTTGCATCCTAGGAGGCCTTTCCATGTGAGTTCCATGTCAAATTTTTTTCCTTAACATTGCTAATCATGGTCACAAAAACAAACAAGTGCTGCTTTTCCACAAGGGAGGATCTGAGTGAGTGTTCTTTCCATACTCTCACAATCAGGCTGAAAAGATAATCACAAAAATTAGAATATATCTTCTGGCGCTGAGAATATTCATCATAAACATTAATGAAATTATTCTCCATGCTGCTCCTGCAGGCCAAGCTGACCTACTTTATCCTCTTGACTTTCTCTGGCAATGGACCTTACAGCAAGATATGAATCCAGAGAGGTGGCGCGAACACAAAAGATTGATAACCTCTATTTGGAGACCTGTAAAAACGTGCTGTGTAAAAAGTTTCCTTCAAAAGTTCTGGGCCAGGTTTCCCGTAATCAATGAATCTTCCGAGACTGTCGACCCATATTCCGTTGGACGTGCAAAAAAGTATATGTAACACTGCGAATCCAGTTTCTTTCAAAAACTGATAAAAAGGCACAATAAGCAAAGAAAAACAACAGGCTAACACTGACATAGTGTTCATATGACTTCATATTTTATATCATGAATATCATGTGCAGTCCTTCACAGAAAATAGCTTCATGTCTGTGTAAATAAAAGGAAATATAAACAATGTCCCTACATTTGTTTCACACCACAATGTCGCATGTGTTCAGAAGATTGTGGTAATGACTGCAATCATATTGATTCTTGCCTATGGACCAAGAGGTCAAAGGTTCAAAGACAGCTCTAGTCTACTGCCAGAGCAACACCACTAAGACCCTGAGCAAGACCCTTAACCTCACACTGACCACGGAGAAAGTGGAAATGATTTAAGATTTTCTAGGTATATTTAGCAAGGAAAATCAGAAACTGGCCTCTACAGTATTTCACCAGCATCTTAACAAACATTGGGACTCATCAGGCCTCGCTAATAAATTACAGCACACTTAATTGCTTTTCTGAGGTGCAACTAAATTAGGGCTCTGGTGTCTGCCACACATGCAAATAAATTCGGTTTGGAGCGAGGAGGATTCTGACTGGCTTAGCGAAGAGAAACTTTCCAAACAACAGATTACACCAGTTTATTCTTAACCAGATAAACTGAGTGGTGGAAAGGGAACAATGTACAATGTGGTTTTGCATGGACAATGTTAGATTAATGTTCTAACTATGCCTTGCATGCCCATTACCTAGGCTGTTTTCTATTAAGGCATAAAAGAAACACTCTAAACATTCCAGAAGCACAGCTAAAAATAATGCATGATGCCAAATCGGCATTAAAGGACCCTTGTGCCCATTTCCCTCTTTCTGTGCCTTGCAACAAAGCAAGGAAGGGTAGGGTAAGAAATGGTAGGTAAGAGTGTTTGACCCTTTCAGTGCGGTTTTTCGTATGGGTGATGAAAGAAATGTCTGAAAATGGTACAGATAACTTGAATGACTTATGAATGTTTGTTCCCAGAAAGCTTTGCTTTGAACCTACAGACATAGTACTCAAAATCTATGGTCAAAAAAAGAAAGATGCAGGCATGGATCAGTGTAGTTCTTGACAAGCCACTCCACGTTCTGCAATAACAGAATCGTCACGTCCAAAACTGGAACAGAGACGAGTCATTTCCGTGAGATGAACAATTACATCAAAAAGCCTACACAATGCCAAAAAAAGGACCTCACCAAGGACGTAGCTGTGGTGATTCACCTCTGCAAGAGCAACCAGAGGCAGTCAGGAAGGCTGCAGCAACGCAGTCCCACGGTAAAAAATAAAAAAAACGAAAAAAGATCGTTTCTCTCAGGCTCGGCACGCCTACCCTCATGGGGTCCTGACGAGCAGCCTGGCTTTCGGACAACGTTGAGGGCGTAATCACTTTGTGTTTCCAAGGAGGATAAATGAGATGTTTGTGGCAGCCTCACTCGCTTTCGGAGAGTTGCTGTAAGAGGGTGGGCGACTTTGAACTGTTTTTGGGGGAGGGAATACGTGTCAAAAGAATCACTTTGTGCAGCTTCCTGTGGGAGAAACAATGTGTTGGAAAGATCTTGATCTGTTAGGGTTTGAATTAATGTGAAAAGCTGATATTTCTATCTACAATAAACAAAAAGTCTTTATTCTGCGTACATATACAGGCACATTTTTGTGATATGGCAAAACCTATAAGTATAAATTCAGCAGTATTACGTTCAAGTAACAGTGAGAATAGTCACTGCTTCCCTTACTGACTATCATGCTACAGATTTAATTGTGGTGTACTGTGTGCTGTACTGTGCTGTGCTATGTTCACAATGACAAATAATCACTTACTTAAATACACCTTTTTGCTGCTTGACACTAACTGAGGATTATCTGGCTCTCATTTTCCATGACTTGTCTATAAAAAAAAGTTATTATTATTATTATTATTATTATTATTATTATTATTATTTAAATAATAAGCCATTGTTTACAAGGTTCTGAATAAAGTTAAGAATGAACAAGAATTATTAACTATTTTCAAATAGGACAATTCAACCACAGATTTTTACAATACTGCATTTTTATGGCAATATATACTACGAGAAACAAACATTGTCATGAAGCAAACTGAACAGCTTAAATTCATTACTTTATTATATAGTCATTACTATGTTATTACCAAGGACCAATTGAAATGCCTGCTTTATAATTTGGAGCTACTCTCCTCCACCTCACAGCACTGTTAATGGTTTGGTCCAGAATCAACGCCAAAGCACATGTTTGACTTCAATGTATGTTTTGGTGTTTTATTCTAAAACCGCAGATTATCAGGTAGTTACTAAGTCATCTACCAAATTAGTAAATTATATTAGTAGAAGGGTTAAAAAAAAAAAAAAAAAACGTGTGGTAGCTGACAACCTGACAGTCTCACAAGCTACACCATGAACTGAAGGTTTAGAAAAATATTCCCAGCATTCATGCACAAGTCCTGAATGCAAAGAGCAATAATCCAAAAAGAATGCTGAAAAAAGCTATAATTTAAACGTTGGCAGTTGAAGTCTTAACCGTTTTGTCTTATAATGACTCTGAGGGGTTTAGACAAGCATTGGGGGAAAAAACAATAAAATGTAAACCTACTGGGCTACAATTAGACTCAAAAGCCTTTATATAATACCCAAAAGTCTCCATATTAAATGCAACCTCAACTCCAATAAATTATGTATGACAAGACCTGCGACTGAAGAGAAAAGAACCTAAAAACTGAACATTTGCACAGTCTTCAGTGTTCAGTTTTTACATAAATGCCTAAATAACACAAATACCCTGTTCCATCTACACATCTTAACAATCCTATGTTTACAATCAATTTGCTTTTTATTTTAAAATGCTAGCAGAACATCTCGACAAAAACAAGTTTACAACACACTACATGGTGTACTTGTAGGACTATGTATATGGCAAAACTTGAATGCTTCTACAGTTTTGGAATAAGGCAAGAATTTGTCCCACAGTGGCTAAAATAAGGATTTAGGGCGATGTGAGCTGCCAAACTAACTCATATCACCGATGAAAAATGCACAGAGGACGGAGGGAAGCGCGACGCATCGCGGATGAATCACTGCAAATCCGCGTTCCGTTACACGCAATCCAGAGAGTTCGCCAACGGGCCAAAACTGAGCGAAAGAAAGAGTGACACAAAAGGAAACGGTCACGTTGGTGTTAAGCGGACACCAAAACGAGCTCGCTTACCTCCGCTATCTCGGTCTATAATCACTCCGAAGCCCTCTTTTGTCTGTAAAAATGGCTATCCGAAAAATGTCAGACTTCTCGCTGCCCCGTGCAGGCTTTTCCGAGGCTAATGTGACACGTGAGGTCGCGAGGGCTCATTCCTGGGCTGCGTTTTATTGCAAGTCCGTGAAGTAAAACTTGGATTTTTTGTAGAATTCCGGCCCTCTGGAGTGGCCATTGGGTCCGGGGGCCGCTGCTTTGGGTGTCCCTCTCTCTCCCCTCGGCCGTGTCTTCCTCCTTCTTGACAGCCAATATGACGGTCGCTAAGCGAACGTCGAGCAAACAAGAGGCGAATAACGTGAAATCGCAGGCGGGTCCGGGACTTGGGGTGCGTCCCAAATTGTACTTTAGTTCTAGCTAGTATGCCACTGCTACGAGGTTTTGAGCTATTACGTACTAGCTAGTACTGTACAGGTAGTATTGCGATGCCGCCTTCTGTAAAGTAGTGAGGGGTGAAACGTACTTCCGATGGTGCCCGCGAATGGAAACATACGATTGGCCGCGAGTACAGTGACGGATGCGAGGATTGACCAATGAAATCAGAGAGGGCGTGAAGCTCCGCCTCCGTTGCCATCCCGAAAAACGTGGAGATAGATTCAAGACAATGCATGCGAAAGAGAAACGGCTCAAAGGAGCTTTCTGTAAGAGTGGAAGCGAACATATTTCTTATTTGAAAGACAATTTTCTGTTCTCCTAATGAATTATCAAGTGTTTTGTCGATTACATTTATTGGCGATACTATGTAATCAAAAAACATAATGTTTTTTAATCCCAAATGCACCCCTTTTGAGGCTTTCACATGATAAATAAGAAAGAAAATGTGGCCTGTATAAATGTTGCTTGGGGGACAGAAAGAGCACATGAGGGTTATTTTTAAAGCTATAAAGGGCAAGTATTTTGGGGGCAGTTCTGCTTTTTTAAATCCAGCACAAAACAGAGACTGTCTTTTTTTTTGGAAACTGCTTTCTAACACAGAGAAAGTATATTCTATGACAGTAGGCACTAACATGGATGTTGGCGATGTGGGGCGGAATGGCATACGCCTGAGGGTACTGAGAAACCCCTCAAGCGGCCTGTTCTATTCTTGCTACGCTGAGCCTGTACACCCGTAAAAACCCACACTATCAGCATGTCAAAGAAGCATTCATTTTTTCCCACTCCCACTGCTGATGTCATTACTTGGAGTTGTGCTGCATGTTGGACTCATGTGAGACCATCCAGTGTGAACAGAATATCTCTGACTAATGTCGGCGTAGGCCGAGAATAGTCCCCAGAGAAATCACAGCAGCCCGAACAACATCCCCTTTCAGGTCCAGCAGAAATCGCTCATCTAATTATTGCGGCTAAGACGGAGGAAATGTGAGCTGAGAGAAACTGCCGGGAAAGTCGCTACAGGAGTGAAGGTGGTTATATAGGAAGGATAATTATATCTTTCTTTTGTGCACTTCATTAAGCCTATGATTAGGCTGTGCCTATTTTTACAGTTTCTCACTCTAAATTTCAGAACCAAGAAACTCTTCTGAATGTAGATGATGGTTTGTGTTTGCCTAAAAAGCCAAAAATGGACAGACCCATTCTTAACTGTCAGTAACAATCAAACCATGTTATTAAAATCCTCTAAGAGCATTAAGTACAGCTCAACTTGATCTTTGACTCCTCAAAAAACGTAAAAGATCTGCATCAAGACTCATTTCAGTTCTGCCGCTCAGGTAGTGGTACAAATTCCTGATTAGATGTTAGAACTGCTTAGCTTCTTGTTGTCTTTAAACACAAACTGAAATTCCACCTCTTCATGGAGCACTTTACTGTCTTTCCAGGTGTACACTGTCTGTCTCGTATATCCATAATACTTTATTGGCCCATGATTGGGTATTAATAATGAGGACTTGTTTAACTTCCTCTTGATTTTTGTTTGTTAATCGATCTCTTCATTTAAGTCTGTTTATCTTAGTGCACCACCGTGTAAGTCACTCTAGATTTGGTAAATGCCTTAAAATGTAAATGTTTGTGAAACGTCCAGGTAAACCCCTCATGCTTTAACAAGATTTTGTATTCAGCAGAACAGCAAATTCTTTCAGTTGTGCACTGACACCTCTAATTAAAGAGGAACACAACAGGCCCAGACTCTTCTGAGCAGAGACAGAGGATTACTATTAGTCTGCAATCACAAATGAAAAGAAAAATGACTTGGAGAAAAAAGTGCATTTTAACTGACATCACCTTAAGACATGTTTATGAAGAGTATAGTCAGGTCTAATAGATTTAGGTTTGTAAAGGTTTACAGAGAATTTATTTAATTTTTAGAAACCATTCCACTCAGTGTATGCAACCAGTCTGTGTGTGATTCATGCAACATGTGGAACTCGGGCTGCTTTTAAAAGACTCACTCTGCCATCTAGCGAGTGAGTGGAAATTACAAAAGCAACACCTCCTATGAATATTAAATAAACCCAACAAAAATCTATTATTTATTTTATTGTTCAACGTGTGTAGTAGAGTTATTTCAGTTAATATAGAAATACATTAAAGTACATACAATAAAGTAATAATTCATACTATGACTGTAATAAATGATGGAACATTACGAATGAGATGTTGTGGTCTCTCTAATTAAGAATCGAAAGGCCACATTATGAAAAATTAATTTAAACAAATGTAACAGCAACAACTAGCATCGAGTGACAAAAAGGCTGATATGCCCGTAAATTTCGCAAAGGATTCTGCCGTCCATGGGACAGAATTTCATCAAAATTCCAGCCAGAAGATGGCGCTTTAGCTCACGCCGCGGTTACATCATGTCTCAGACAGGCAACAGTTATTTATATAATCACGGATTTTAGATGAATGAAACGTTTAAACGGGAAAATGCACTCGGAAATCCAGTTTAGGTACCCTCTCAAATATGTATTAAGTTTTAAATTAGATTAACTCATTAGAGGCTTTGATACTTGATTCTGAAAGTAAACCCATGTTATATGAAACTTGCAGTCTTGTAACACAGTATTACAGCAATACATGTAGAAAAAAGACAGATTACACAGCTTTTATGACGCTTTTACCATCAAGTGCTCATAATGATACATTTGAAAAATACAGGTAAACTATTTATTATTGAAACAGAAGGCATAATCCTGTACGATTAATGTCTTCATGTGTACCTCATAAAATTCCTAGCCTCCTCCGAACATGTTACCTTTTAGCGCTATTTACATAGATAATTCGGACAAATTGTCTATTTACAATGTGCAAAGGGCCGGACGTTGCAGTGTTATTGCGTGCTTTCATTTGTTAGACAGTTTTACACACCTGCCTACTGTGAGAGATGTTGTGCCGTCGTGCCAGCTGTGCGGGTACCGGTCGTGTTGGCACACAACAGACGCGGCGCGGCTTCGCCAAACTGACGCGTTTTGCGCATTTCCTGCGCTAGCACTGAGACGGTTAGAGGAGGGGAGAGAGGCAGGTCTGCAGGAAACTAAGCACTGAGGGAGAGAAAACAGCCTGCAAGCCTGAAGAACGCACAGAAAACACACCAAATCCTCTCTTCTCAGACACCCCCCTCTTTTTAGCCACCACTAAAGCCGTCGGGTGCCGCTTGGGTGGGGAAAAAACAATCGGATCCAAATGCGCGGAGGAGAAGCCGCGCACATCCCAGGCTCCAGGCTGAGGAGGAACGGGAGAGGATTTGCCCCTGAGGATCTCAGGAATATTTCACTACCAGTGACTGAGATGTGGGCTGATGTTGGTGCGTCTTTGTCATTTTCATTTTAACGCTTTTCTTCTTTTTTTTAATCTACGCTCTCTTTTTTCGCCGTCGCTCCTGTCGGATTCCGCACCGCACGTCTAGCTTTTTGAGCTCGGCAAGGAGACAAAAGTGAAAAAGCCTCCTGTCTGGATTTGGCCCGGGATAAAAATCTGTGAGGAAACGCTTTGTACAGTTTGTATCAAAGGTGGAATTGCGTGACGAGTTATTTTTTCTAGGATTCTTTTTCTTAATACTTGAAAGTGGCAGGGATTAAAGGAGCGCGGCCGCTTTTTTTTTGCTCTGACCCTAAACTGCGGAGCCGCGCCGGACACCATGGTGGTTTTTAATGGCTTGCTGAAGATCAAGATCTGTGAAGCCTTGAATCTGAAGCCCACAGCCTGGTCTTTGAGACATGCCGTGGGACCGAAGAGTCAGACGTTTCTGCTCGACACCTACATCGCCCTGAACGTGGACGATTCCCGCGTGGGTCAGACCTCGACCAAGCAAAAGACCAACAGTCCGGCGTGGCAAGACGAGTTCGTCACGGAGGTGCGCGACGGCCGCACCATCGAACTGTCCGTCTTCCACGACGCGCCCATCGGCTATGACGACTTTGTGGCCAACTGCACCATCCAATTCGAGGAGCTGCTGCAGAATGGCAGCAAACACTTCGAGGACTGGGTAATGGCCATCTCCTGCAATAACTCCACTTCTTCTACAGGCTGCAGTGCTTCTGGACTAGGGGGTGATCAGTATCTCCAACTCAACAGGCTGGCAAGCATTGCAAAGGGGTGGGCGATAGACCCGAATATTCAATGATGCTGATCGTCATGAATATCTTGCTTGCCCATCCCTTTCTGGTCAGAAATGTCAGCTGTTTGTTTTTAGAAATATTAACATTTGAATGGTTGTGTGTTAGAGGTAGGGCTACTCGGTTATGGACCAAGAGGCCATGGTTCCATCCTATCCCCAGCGTTGCCACTATTGAGTGAAACCCTTAAGCCCTCGAAGTATTTGCTGCAGAATGACAGCAAACACTTCAAGGACTGAGTATGGCATTCTCCTGCAACAACCTCATCTTCTTCTGCAGTCTTGGCTGTGGTGTTTCTGGGATTAGGGGATGATTAGTAAACCTCCTGTGTCAAAGCCAACAGTCTGGCAAAGCACTGCAAGGGGCTGGGCGATAGGACAGAAAATGCACTGACACCGGTAGTGATGAATCTCTCATTCGTCCCTTTCCAGTCACAAACACTGCTGTGTGCATTTGGGAAAACTGCAAAAACATGATTGTGACCTAGTGGTAGGGTTATGGAGTAAGAGGTTATTGGTTCCATCATTTCTCCCACACTGCCACCACTGGGTGAGAATCTTAATCCCCAGGTTGCGGGATATGCGTTTGGAAAGCACGTGACGGTAGGATATTCACTTATGGAGCAAGAGGTCGTGGGTTCAAGCCTGGTTGTAGATTCTATCCTGCCCCCAGTTCGTCTACCATTGAGTCAGTGAGCAACACCTTTACTCCCAAGTTGCTCTACGGAGACTGTCTCTGTGATTAGGAATCTGAAGTCATACTGGATCAGAGCACCTGATCATTGATGCAAATGTAAATTATGAATATTTTGCTCATCCCTTTTCACTCATGTTTGGTGGCAAATCACTGCATGCTTTTGGAGAACTGCCAAAAAATGGTCATGGCCAAGTAGTAGGATACTTGATTACAGTTGGGTCAGATCCTGCCCTATCTTACCTCTGACACTATTAGAATTAAAGACCCTTAAACCCAGGTTGCCCCAGGGAAACTGCCCTTGTGGTTAGGAAATGAAAGATGCTCTGGCTTTAGAGCATCTAAGGAATGCATTAAATGTATATGCCACTAAAAGAACAAGCTTCATTTATCACAGTTTGCAAGTATCAAGATAAGTGAGTGGAAATATGGTGATTGGCGGTCATATCGTCCAGCAGTGTCCGCAGTCACTTTTGTGTGACCTTTCTGCTTTGCAAAGCTAATTATTTTAATAAATAAATTGTTCTAGGAAATGTCCACATACTTGCAAACATTACCTGCCATTGCTTTTCTCCCCCTTGTAATGCCACCAGTTTGATCTGAGCTGTGGCCTCTGATCAATGTTCAGATAAACTGGTTGCGTGGAGACGACCACCGCAAGAGCACGGCGTCATAAATATTCCCTGCAGCTGCAGAGAGCCACACTAACGTTGGCTAGTGCAGCACTGTCATATAATACAATGCTAAATGGCCTCTGTCTCCAAAGCAGGACACTCAAGGTGGCTCTCTGATCTAGATGCATCTGCCCTTGTCTGCAAGAATGCAGTTTGCGAATTTAGTGTTTCAGATTTGCTAGCTCTGGGATATAGAACAAGCTGTACGGTGGATTATGTTCTGGTTTGCTGCAGCAAGCTTCCGTGCTGCATCCTACATGTAGTCCATTAATGAATCTCAAAACCAGTCTGACAGTTTAAGCGTTACATGGGTGCAACACTTTGAAATCTTTATGTTGCCAGACTAATTCTTCTGTATTACCCTGCATTTAGTTTCTTATTGCATTTGAGAACCAGTTCCCCGAAGTCATTTTATTATAGATTAAAAATGTGGCATAACGCTAGCATGGTTCTTGCTTTATCAATAAATGGATGGACACTGCCTGTCCTGCCTAAACCTTTTGATTTGATGCTTCACCACTGGAGTGCAGCATCCATCTCTGTCCCTTTAAGGACCCTAATATGGCAGGTGTACAGCCTGCGATAGGGCACGGCCACGCCGTGGGCCTGCAGGCTGCTCTGTTCTTTGTTCCCTTGTCCAAAGCAGACAGGGATTTGAATTATTGATGTGCCTCCATCACTTCCTGATCTGAGGAGGTGTTGCTCTCGCTTGGCAGCCCTCCTGCATTACCATTCCAAAGCGGACAGGCAGGAGATAGATAGGCTCCCATTATTTTGGTGCAACATCACCTCATCCCTTCTGTACAAAGGACCAGGTGACCCGATCTGACCTCCCACTTTACACTTGACAGAATTATATGCATGTGCGTTCAGCTTCGAATGGTGCAGACATGCTCTGGAGATCAACATAATGTTTAAGGCTGGATTTATTCTGAAGGTTTGGTGAGAACGGAGCATCGATGGTGCATTGCAGTCAAGCTCGGAAAAACACGTGGGATAGAAATATACTAGCATGGCCGTTTTCTACAAAAAGATGAGCTGAAGTCTGTATGAGAACACAAAAATAATTTCACTGATTGTCAAAGTTCTCCGTCTCCAGTAACCAATTCAAACTTAGACAAAAACATATTTAGTGGAGAATTGTGCTGCTATTTGGTTTCTTCTATGTAAAGAATAGAATTGTTTTTTTGAGTTTGACATTTCAATGCATGAAAATTAAATAAAAAGGACAAAGAGATTCAGAGAGAAACTTTTAGCAATGAGTGGTAAGCAACTGCAAGCTTAGGTGTGATTCACTGCTTTAGAAGCAACATTTGTGTAACTTTGAAGCAAGCTGTGTAGGTGTCTCACCGTTTGTATAGTGCATAGTGTGTGTAACTGACGCTCAGGTTGTGAGGCTTGCCGCAGTTTTTTTCTGAACTCAGAATTAGACATATGCTTTTCTAGCGAAATTCACATATAAAGGTAAACAAAGGCAGTTTTTTTTCTTGGGCAGTAGCTTCCCTTCACTTCTTCATGGCTTGCATGTTGTTTTTGAGGGCACCTCAGGGCTGTTTGTCACAGGCAGCAAGCACCTTGTTGAAGCTATTTATCTATTTAAGCTACTTTAGTTGTAACATTAACGTAGCGGAGCCTGTCGGAGGTGTGGCCTGTAAGATTTGCCGACTGTGTAAACTTAACATTAAACAGGATTTTTTTCCAGTCTTAACACAACTTACAGCTTTACACATTCTTCTCCCCTCATTTGAAGGTTAACACTGATTTGTGTTGGTATGGCTGACAGCTTGTAGTGCGTGTTTAAAATTTGTTAACGCTGAAAGCATTGCGGTTGCCCATTTTCTCTAATGTTGTTTTGATTTTACCATATGTGCAGAACTGCAGTTTCTTAAAAGCAACGCTGTGCTGCTTTTCACAAGACATTATGCATTTGAAAGTCATTTTTGTTTAAAGTCATTTTGGGCCCACTTACGACCTCTAAATGAATTTCAGGACCATCTGTCAGTGCAGCATTCATGCCCCCTGAGGCTATCAAAGCATTTATAAGCAGGACTGGTCACATTCAAATGCCAGACGAAATATACATAATATAATAATATTCTCTATATGGGAAACTACCTGCTGCTATGGGCTAATAATGACACAGATACTAATAGGAAAGACACACATCTACAAGGCTCAGTTTTATCCCATATTTTATCTTTAATTGATCAATTGTCATATAACAACAAAAATAGCCAACAGTTTTATTGAATGAACAGATAGGTCCAATGGCCAAGATTTTATTTAACTGGTTTCATTCTCAAAACCCTGAGCATTTCCAGGTGTGTGAATGACATCATGTCAACCATCAATTTATGAAAGAAGGGAGGAAAGGGTGATTTCCATTCCATTAAAATGAGTCTCTTATCAACAGTCGTTCTCAGCATTTCAAAGCTCACACTTAATCATTCCTTCACTGGTCCGGGATTCAAACTGGTGATTTTCTGATCACGCAGCGAACGCTCTAACTGCTACACTTCCAACTGCAAATTTCCCATTTCACTCATCCAGCTTGTGCATTGGATCTGGTGTTATATTACTTATTTCTTTGCCAGGCAATGGAATATATTTATTTTAAAAGCATTAAGATTAGAAAATGTTGTTAAATTATTGATGTTTACTGAACCATACAGTGAATTTGGGAAGAGCTACTTGTTAATAACCGATCGTCCGTTCAAGTCTTTACTTGAGTTTTTTTGAGCCCCTAATGGGAATATAACCAGTGCTAGGAATCTCTGCTGTACACTACAGTTAATATTCTCAGGTGTGTACTACACACAACACAGGTTTACACATGCCTAGAGATTGCAGAAGTGTTAGGCAACAGCCCAAGCCTAGTCTGACTAATGCTCGGGTTTATTTGCATGTGTCTATATGACAGAAAGAATTGAAAATGCCTGCCAATATAGAATACATCCTAACTGGTAAGACCACATTGCACATTAATGTTTATTATAGTCCATATGTCTTCTCATGCACAGTTTACATTTTTCATTGGTTCATAACATGGAGGAGCTAAGCATTGCTAGGTACATGTCTGACGTGGTCGACATAGCCAACACAATATGAAATATTTTAAATGAATGGTTGAACTTAGGTTCATGGACATAGTTAATGAAATTAAATGACTTTGGCCTACACATGGCACAAAACACTAAAATTGTTGTGTACAATACTTGTAAATACTATTCCTCAAGACTACATTGAAAAGTGCAGGCAGTCTGACTCTATGAAGAAATGAGGTATGGTTCCAGTTTTTTTGTACAGTATTGTACATCAAGCAGCTAACACTGATTTTTGATCAACAACTGTCCATTGTCAACTGTGTAGAAAGTAATGGATAGATAATATGGATGTATGGATTTGGGTGCAATAATCAAAATATTTCTGTCAAATTGGCAAGTGGGTGTGTACACCAAGATTTTGTGATGCAATAGCATCTGTGTGCATATTACAGAATGGGGCAGTGAGGGAATTTCTCAGAAACTACGCAAGCCTTCTCAAGAAAAGTAGTAAATGTTAAAAGTTAGGGTGAGTAAAGTAGTCTCTCTTACTGATTCAATAAAACTGATCTCACTTGTTAGAATTTAGTGTGAGATGTAGTCCACTTCTGTCAGCAGGCGAGGGATTTTCCAACCTTATTATTTTTGGCATGTTTGTGACTTCCATTCCGTCTTCCAGTCCAAGCCGCAAGAGGTTCTTTGTCGTACTCAGACATGGTGAAACTGGAAAGCCCTCCCGGATACTCTTCTACTGTGGAGATGGTCCTAGGGAGTCCGCAGAAAAACAAAGAATTCATGATTTAGATTGAATTCTGTGCAGTTTTGTAGAATACGTCTGATCATCTCTGAGAGAATCCACGGAAAAGCATGGAATCCAACCTGAGTTCCATGTTTTTTGGGGGGGATACTATCAACAACAACTTTTTGGTGGGATACCATCAGCAACAACTATATCAACTGTTCTCTCTTTAAAAGACAAGTAATTTCAGCTAGCAGGTGTTTCTGAATGGTATTGAATTGGCAGAAGTGTCATCTGATAGGCTACTATGGCTTTGGGGTGCACAATTATCGCATCATAGCGTGCACTTTGTAGCTGCGAGATGGAGTCGGAGGATGAAGTCCACCTTGACAAAGATAGAAGCAAGATTACATGGCTGTGAAATAGATGCAATGTAGTTAGCTACTTTTTCTTTGTAACTTATACAACTGGTTTCTTGCTCATGGATTTAGCCAAGTCTTGGACTAAGTTGTAGTACCAATAGAGATTTACCATTCAAACTCAAAGCTAGTCTAGGACTAGGCTTAATCCACGACTGGGAAATTGGCCCATTGTATATTAAAAACTAAATTAAGATGTAATATTATTTACTATATTAAAATAGCAGCTGGGCTGTAGCTTAGCTACTTTTCATCATAGCTTGTAGCTTAAAAAGTTACAGTTTAAAAATAGCTTCCCCGAAAAGGAAACATTTTAATGTACCATAACATTTTCATTTTAATGCCTCCCTCAGAAAACACTGTAGTAAGTACATCTACAACAAACTGGAACTAAATCAAAATCAACTAGTTGATGCTAATTTACGTTAGAGCACCTATAGAAATCCCAACATATTGTGACAATCAAGTGATAGAAATGCTGAAAAATTAGCTTTAATTACCATTTTTTCTGGTTCGTTTTAGATGTAGTGTAGAATCACATATCAGCCCACAATTATTAAAGAGTGACTATTGGAATTTTTTCACAGAGACAGAATTTCTGACTCAGGTTGAATTCTTGCCATATTTCTACCTGGCTTTGTTCCTTTTCTTTCATCTTATTTTAAATGCATTGCATGGCCTAAGCCCCGCCAGAAGGAGAGCCATGCCGTGTGATTCCCAGCCCTTGAGATGCAGTAGGCGGCACGGTCAGGTAGTAACTTGCCGTTTTCCTCCAAGGTCTCCAGAATAACAAGGCTTGAGTGAATAGAAAGGAGGGGAAAAAAGACAGAGCGGCTGGTATCTCCTTTGAGGCATGTTGAAAGCGAATCGTTCTTGGCAAGGGGAGCGAGGGCTGATAAAGCAGCCTGACACATGCCTGCACTTGCTGCGTCTGCTCTGCTGAGTCAGCCTGCAGTGTCTCCTTTAAATCAACGTCTGCCAGGAAGTGTGTGTGTAAATGTGTGTGTTCTCATTCATGCCATTCCCAGTACACATTTTACAAGTCGTTACACATGCTTGGTGTCTGATACCAG
This sequence comes from Distichodus sexfasciatus, assembly GCA_032718565.1. NCBI lineage: Eukaryota > Metazoa > Chordata > Actinopteri > Characiformes > Distichodontidae > Distichodus > Distichodus sexfasciatus. The sequence continues at coordinate 3,631,805 of JAVGVS010000020.1, read as the reverse complement.
TTTTCAAGGTGAGGTTTCTGCAAGAAATTTCCTCACCCAGTTTCAGTCAAGCTTCTTTTTTTTTTATTTCTTTGTAACTCTTGCTGTCTGTCTTGTCAGTGATTTAATGCCCGACAGACCCAGCGGGACTGTAGGTGTAACTCATGCCGCATAAATACTTCCAGAAAGGAAGTGGTGATTAAAGTTTAACCTTAATAATCTTCCCCAAGTCACTCTTTAATAATTTGATTTGTTATTCTGTGCTAGACCTATTTTGCTGCAGCCACTTGAAAACTTGAGTTTCATTGTAGCATTGAGAAATGGCATGTAGTGTTACTCTCTTATAGTGTTATAGTTAAATGCTTATTAAAATACATTTCTTAAATGAGCCAGCAGTAATTAATTCAAATCACCAGCATTTCTAGCACCTGATTCTCCCAAAATACTGAGATTCACATAGGTGCGCTAGCAGAAACTAGCATTAGTTACAGGATATAGGCTGGGGCAATATATCAAGAACCACAATATGAATAATAATTTTTATTTATATTTTTATATGTTTCACCAAGTTTGTATGGCGTAATTTCTGCAGTCATTATTATAAAAGAAGCCTGCCTCCTCTGATAATGGGCCTGAAATAAAGCCAGTAGCAGTTAATAGACTTGTACTTTTTGCTTAAAACTTTTTGAAGTGTGGTTTACACAAAAAGTCTTTTTGAATAAAATTACATTTTTGAGAAAAATGTAATGCGTATCATATTTGGTCCATAAATATTGTGATTTAAATTGTATCGCTCAGCCATAGGTGAATATTTGTTTTAATTAACATGGCAGCCATCCAGTTTGCTCTAGATGGGCACTGTAAAAAAGTTTGTCATATTTGATGTGAGGTTGTTTTGGTACAGTACGCTAGTTTTACACATAATATGCAAGTTATGTGATCACATTATGCAGTGAAATTATGATTATGTGTGTGCAGAGCAGCCAGTGGTCAAGGATTGTGGCTAAGGTACACATTGAGTGTTAATCCTAAATATATTTCCACTCCTCTGTCCTGTATTCGCAATTATTTTCCTTAACCTTTCCTTAACCCATACTTTGGGCCATTTTTGGGAACACAGAGTACCAACTCTCATTGTGCTTTTGACTGTTGATGAAGGCCTGATGTGATGTTAACTTTTAACTGATGACTGTTAACTCTTAACCAGGGAAAGTGACCAGCAGCAAACAATAACAACAGTGTACTCATGCTCAATTAGCCCTTTCTGTGTTGTAGTGTCACTAAATGACAGACCTCTTCCCAAAAACGTTGAAGTGAAATCTAGTTTTGTTTGTCTGCCACATCTACACAGACACAGACTGCATCCCCAATGCCACTTTCCCTCTTCACACTCTCTCACTCGCCCAACCCATACACTTCTGCCTCCAATTATGTCGCTGTCTTTCTCCTTCTTTCTCTGAGTACTTTCACTCTTTCCTTGATCTTTCTCCCACTTCTTTCAAGGCTGTAACTCTGCACGCTCGATCTGTCTCTCATTATCTCCATTTTTCTCACTTTATTCTTCTCATCCTTCACTCTACCAGGACAGTTTCACTTTTCACTATGCCTCATTGGCAAGATGTCTATTCTGGCACTAAATCAATCCCCAGTCAATAGTGATGATGTGGTTTACTGTACATCTGGCTTAAAAAGGTGTCCCGTCATTCATCTTTGCAGCCGCTTTTTTGGACAGGACTAGCTATCCACTGATCCATTCATCCATCCGTCAATCTGTCCATTCATTTGTTTGGCTGTTTGGTCAGTAGGGATTGTGGGTTCAGTTTAGAGTGTGGAAGCTAGTGAAGAATTTTACTGAGATGGAGAGAGAAGGAGTAACGTTCTGTGAATTGCTGATTTTAAGTTGATTTTATGGTTCATGCTGGTTATTGCTGATTTTATGCCAGTCGAGCTAGTCAGGAATTTTAAACAGGTTTCCCATGAAACCACCTCAAAGGTGAAGATTGCTTCTAAAGCTTTGTTGTGATGTAGTGCAACTCCACCTCTGGCTTTTTTTATACATTTGACTCTTAATTGTCAAATCTTTAATGTGTATTATGCATTTCTTTTCAAAGTACTTTTTTTCTTTTACTAGTTTATTTGTAACTGCTTTAAACGCATTTTTGTATTTAAAACATATTTTTGTGGAAAACTGGCAGATATATCAAATCCTCCAATAATCGAAATCGTTATTGACTAAAAAACCCTGTATTTGTCCAGCTCAGGTTGTTTGTCATAACATCTAAGCATGTCCCAAAAGAGTAACAATGTCACTAAAAATGTGAACTTTTATTATAGAGAATAAGATCACATCTGAGTCTGCTGCTGTAACCCATCTCTTCTTCATTACTCCTCCAACATGCAAAACTGTTTACTTTGTTCCATCATTTGGATTCAGTGCTGCTCATTCTATCTTTGCTGCATGTTTGGATGCGGTACACATCCACAACGGCTTTGCTACAAACTCATTATGCTTGTCGGCCCATGTGTGTGGAGTTCGTCTTAGGAAACACGTTTGTGTGTGTGTGTTTATGCACGTGTTTGTATGACATTAGAATGACGGGGCAAGACGGGCGAGGCGGATCCGATGGGGCAGTATCGCGGTGCTTCCACAGTGCAACTATGACGCAGGTCGACCGCCGGCAGAAACAATAGAGCTGACATGTGAGCGAAAGCATGGCAGCCTCACAAAGCCCCTTTTTGGCTGCCAGACTAAACTCACCCACCCAGACAGTGACCTTGCCCTGCGTCTGTGACCCGCTCTCAGCCTCTTGTTGGTGGGTCGTCTCTCACACAGAATGGCAGCCGTCCGATAACGCTCTGATAATGGGCCAGAAATAAATCCTTATCTCAGGGCTTGGACAGATAGAGTCGGATTTATGTCACCTGTCAGGATCTGGTGGTGTATATAGGGAGCACTGAAGCTGATTTATGACAGACGTGTCTGTAATTAGTAAGCACTTAAAGTGGTTATGAATATTTTTGTCATTACTTTATAACCTTTTTGGCACTCTTAAGAAATAAAGCTATGTACATATAGTATAAACATATACTATATGGTAAATACATGTTTATACATATATAATATAGCCTTTTTTTTTTAAATCCAATTTTTAGAAGCACGTAAACTTTGAGGATCTGCAGAGTGTAGACGCCCAATTATGAAGAGTTTAAAAAACTAAAAAAGCATTATAATTTCCAAAATAATTTGGCCATTACAGAGCTTTTGTTGAACTTTTGCCCAAGTACTGAGTGACTCATATGGGTGTGTCAGTTCTCACCAAAATGATAAAAAAAAATTCCAAGTTAAAATGTGGCTTGACCAGAATAAAATGGGACATACAGTAATCTGCTGGCCTTTTAGATTGTTTTTAAAACAAGAATATTTTTCATGATTTTTACTTCGTTGGTAGTAGCAGAAATATCACATGGAAGGTTTAAAGATTTTCATTTATTAATAATTGTTAATAATTTTGTTTGCTTTATTAAAATAATGTTCTTATGTTAATAATTAGAGATGACACAGATCCGATACGTGGAATGACTTCCGATAATGATTCAAATAGCTGTATCAGTGGCATTAGGCTGATCTATGAATTCTGCTCTATCAATTTATCATGCATGGGAAGTTGCACTATGGTAAAGCTGGTTTATTGTTTGACATTTGCACTAAATTGTACATATCGATACAAGCAACGCAACATACAACAACCCCAAAAGCAAATCATGTGATTATACTGTTTAATTTCCTTAACAACCCCAGCTCCTGGTTTTAGTGCTGCAGGATTAGGGACATCAGAAAATTACAGAACTGTGTTTAAACAAAAACATTTTTTAATGTTATTTTAATAATAAACAACTTAGCATATACATATAGATGTGTAATTTTACATTATTTTAGTTAGAAAACAGTATTTAAGTGAAGTATTTCCTTAAGCATAATAGAATAATCTCAGTCGTCTATTCATACATTTTTAAGCGCTATTTCCTGTTTTCTGTTTAAAAAATACTCAGAGACTGTATCAGATTTGTATCGTATCGGCAGATATCCAAATTTACAATATTGGTATCATGTCGGACATTAAAAAGTGGTGTCGCGCCATGTCTATTAACAATGAAAAACATACATGCATGAAACAAATATATGCATGACTGCGCCACACAATTCCTGTAGTTGCATGCTTAATTTGGAAAATTATAATTTTGAGCCTCTGGATTCCAACTTGATTGATCCAGTTTAACACTACATGAGTGAAATACCACTTTCTCTTTCCTGGACCCTCTATAGTACAGGTGCACGGCACAGGTCACCTGTCCCCACCTTGGCATCTCTGCCCTCAAAATGCCACAGCGCTCGGCTTGCTGTAGACCTATGGGATCGATATAAGGCGCCCGGAGTGGCCAAACACCCACAGAGCCTGACATAGAGAGGACAGTAAGTGTCTTCCCGGTGGGCCGAAGGAAACGGGGACCGGAGGGGCCGAGGAGCCGACGGGCCCGACGCTAAAAATACCAGCGGCATGTTTGAGTCACACGGTAGCCTCGGCTTCCTGTTTTCACTCTCCCACGTTTGCTTCCCAGAGAGATAACGAGAGATCGCGATCGAAAGAGACAGAGGAAAGGAGAGAGAAGTCTGGCTGGTGGCAGTGACACTGAGGAGTGAGTGCTTGTTTGTCAGAGTGTGGATCTAGATGAGCAGACGATGGGATGGAACGAGAGCAAAATCTCGTTTTTTGGGGCTTGATCCCTAATTCTAATGCTCTTAGTATAAAGGGTGATAATATTTTGTATTGAGCCAAACGATGAGGCAGAGGACAGTGGGCCTTATTCTCTCTGTGTATCTCCCTCTCTATTTCTACTCCCTCCTCTCACTCTCTTTGTCTCTGAATCTTTCTCTGAATCTTTCTCTGAATGGATTCTGAGCTTATTTGCTGATTGTCCAGAGTCTGCATTCTCAGATAATTAGAACCAAGGTGCTTGTGTTGAGAAGAGCATTCCACCTCTTTAAACGTGTATAACTAGGTGTCTTTGGGAATAATGCAACTTGGCAGAAATGTACGTGATGAAATATTTCAGTATACACAAAAAGATAAGGTATAGGTTGTAGGTCAAGGGCACCATGTGGTTATATGGTAACGCTGGTCATTTTGTAATGATCTATATCTAACAGTTTTCTGTGGACTGAATCATTTCATCACATGTATTTTGTGCCAACTTGCAGCATTATCAAAGACATGTTTTAGAACTTAGCTAAACATATTTAGAGACGCTCAATGCTGGAATGTTGTGCAATAGTAAAATCGGAAGTTTCTCAGTAGTTTTCCTTTTGCATCTGCCTGTTCTTGCATGTTTGTGGTGTGTGTGTGTGTTGGTGTGTGTAGGACCTGTCTCAGTTGCAGGGGAAGCCCATTGATTTACAGCACAACTCTACAGGAGTCTGTCATATAGCTTAATCAGAGGTGATATTTTCTCTTTCCATCCTATTGCATTCGTTTAAAAGTTTGGGGGATCTGTGTGTTAATATGGATGCAAATCGGGCATTTTCATATGTTTACGTTATGGGATGGTCATTTGCTTGTAATTACATGTAGCGTCAGTGTAGACACGTGGCTTCCTGTACGTCACCATGCTTCAGCAAGCAGAAAATATCACACGGGAAGACACCTGAGCTCCATTCTATAGATTCTATCTTTCATCAACCACGGCTCTCTCTTATCCTCTCCCTTGCTCTCAGTGCGTTTGCAGGTGTCGCCAAGTATCTCAGGGCTGTACACAGAGAAACAACGCAGCTCAGTTTAGATTCACATTCCTTAAATAACGACATAACAGGCAAAAATCACCAAAGCATGCAGGAAATTGAGCAGATATGCAAAGAAATTCAAGCAAATGTGTGGAGAGGCATTCCAAGGCGCTCTATGTATATACCGTCGGACATAACAGTACGTTCACTGACAGGTGAAGTGAATGACATTATCACGATACATCGATTATACTATACATGGAGTCAGTGATCAACAAGTTCATAACATTGATCCAAATTGAAAACATTGATCTCATCTCTTACATTTTTTAATCCAGCCAAAGTCTAAGTAAACTTTATTGTCATATCTGCTATATACAAGTATAAAGAGATAGGAGTTTTACAGCATACAAAAAAAGACAGATAATGCACCTAGAATAATCATGTATAAATAGACAATAAACTTTAAACTAGAGGTAGAAAAAGAGACTGTGCAATTTAAGCTGACATACAATCATATTTTTATGCACTGAATGTTCGCAAGATCAGCAGGATTAATTGCAAGATTAATATTGAACAGGAGATCTATTTTTATTATAAGAGAAAACTGCTTTTCATTTGAATTTCTGGCTGAGCTCAGGAATAAAAAAAGTCAAATGATAGTTACTTGTTCAGAATTTGAAATGAATGGAAGTGATTGTGTTAAATTAGCATATGATATTGTCCCATTCCGATCACTGACTCCTGAACTGAATCTAATCGAAATTGTATCGTAGCAGACTTTATGATAGAAGGGTGTTAGAAGAACACAGTAAAATACTGCGTACCTACTCAATATTAGTCGAGAGTTCATAATGTTATGGCCGTTCTCTATATATACTTATACACGTGTGTGTGGTGTGTGTAGTGTGTTTCCGTGTTGACCCTGACATTACGGTTGACGGCTGAGGTAGCCTGCAGGGGAGCGAGCAGGTCTTGTGGTGGTCACTGGGTGCGTGATTTGAGTTTAGGCTCATGTGATCTCAGACTTTTGCTCGTTTACACACATTCCTCTGGACCGAGTCTTGACAGAACATACAGTAAATGCCTCTGTGAAGTTTGTCTGCATGTCTGTTTATCTTCATCGCAAAAATGCAGACAGTGAGCAATTTTAAGCATGCATAAGGGAGGTGTGTGTGTGAGTGTGAGAGAGAGAAACAGCTTAGTCATGTGTTCAGGTTTTGGAAAGTTATTATAGATTTATTGCCTGTGTTTTACATTTGAACAGGCAATGTTAAAGGCATGAGACAATAAATAGAGGAGAGGTGGTGGACCAGTGGTAGGATACTCGCCTGTGAACAAAGAGGTTTAAATCCAGCTCTATCTTGGTGCAAAAACAACCTCGATCCGGCCCCTGAGCAAGAACCTTAAACCCTAAGTTGGCTCCAGGAAGACTTTCCCTGTAATTAGGAGCTGGACGTTTCTCCGGATAAGAGCTTCTGAAAAATGGTGTCAGTGTAAATGTAGACTTCAAGTATGATGCAATTAATATATTGATTTAAACTTCAGGAAACAAGGGGCCTCATTCACCAACTGTTCTTGAGAAGAAATTTGTTCTTAAAGCCCATTCGTGCAGTTTTACAAAGATCCTAACATTCGCCAACGTTTTCTTACTTGAGATTTATTCCTAGGTCAGAACAGAATCTATGAACACTAAAGAGCACTCTTACTCAAATTTTACTGCAATACGTATTTGTGCAAAACATCCGTATTTTGAGTTTTGCTCAATTTTACAGTTATATAATATTATACTATTTAAATGCAAACTTGCATTGTTATAAAAACAAATTTGCAAACACTTTAAGAACACGTAATGAATCTGATCTTTCTTAAGAACATTTAAGAAAGAAAACTGAAATGTGTAAATGTGTATTAGATATTGGCTATTTTTGTGGCTCTGTGGGCCCCAACCCCAAAGTTTTTTTCTCAAGCTTTCTTGAGAAATTTTTTGAGATTGCTTTTAGTTTGAAATATTAACATTTATTCTCTGCCATGATATGTTTTTATTATGTCAAGTAATGACATTGTGTCTCATGCCTGTGAACGTTCTTTGATCAGATCTGTGATTTTGGGGCTACTGTTGCCATGCCAAATGGAAGAGATAAATCTGATTCAGTCGTTTGCTCTGAGTCTCATTCCACCAGTGTGTGAGAGATGGTGTGTATGGGTTTAGGGTTTTTAGGGAACGTTCAGAACTATAGTTATATGGTGACTGTGAGTTCTTGGCTCAGGGGTATGGCACTAATGGGTTGGGAAAGCTGCTCTCCATCTGTGTGTATATCTCTGTGTGTGTTTTTGATAAAGAGAAAGTAGGATACAGAGTTTCTTACTTATTTAGGTCATCTTAATGTAATCATGTGAAACTGAGGTTGTGAGTGTGTACAAGAGGTTAGGAGACAGATGGAGACTGAGAACAGTATGAATTGAAAGACAGCGAGGACTTAATTAAGTCTAAGCTTCATTATCTACCTCTCCCTTATATGGGTGAAATGGTGAGTTCTTACTGTTTAATTAGATTTTTCTAGGATTCAGCAGTGCATACACACACACACACACACACAAAATGCTAATTTTGAAATGAATCAACAAGTTGTATAAAATTGTTTAATTACAAAATTCTACTATCACATATAAAATCGTATCTCATTATAGTACTGCATATGATGTTATTTGTGATAGTCGATTTTTGTAATTAAACAATTGTTTCATTGTTTCGTTCTTAGAATTGAGGATGAGGTCCACCTTGGTGAAGACTTTTTCACTATTCTTCCATTTATATTTAAAACTAAGCTGTTACACTTGGAAGTAAAAAGATATCCACTCTTTCTTCAATATTATTCCTCAATTCATTCATTCATTCATACATTCAATCATTCATTCATTTATGGCATTTAACAGACACTCTTCCCCAGAGATTAAGTTAAGGGTCTTGCTCAGCGCCCCAATGGTGGTAGTGCTGGAGGTGGAATTCTACCCCAAACCACCAGCACTAACACCATCTAAAGTAATGCTTTGTCAAATGAGTTATTTTGTTGTTGAAAGCTGAATATAAATACTGGGGTATACTTGGGTATGTGTCCCAGTAAAAGGGGTCTACTGAAACCTAGCTGTACATTTTTTTAATACCAACCAATTTGGCAAGCACACAAAACTGAGACTCAAGCTATTGTTAATGCTATACTTTGAAGATCCAACGCACGAAGCTTCGACTTTTTCTGCACTCTGCTCCCTCTAACCTGACACGACCCCTGCGATGGCTATTGATTGCTGAAGCGAAATGGCAGGAAGCCGAAATAATGGCCAATGTTAGGAACGGCTTGCTCGGGCTAATGAAGTCATAAACGGCGGTCCATCAAAACGGGATTAAAAGCGGAAATGGATGGGGGGATGTGCATGTTAAAGGAGAGCAGGGAGGAGAGATAGACATGAAAGGGAATGTGGGTGGGACGAGGGCAAAGCGAGATTGAGAGACAGCAGGAGAAAGTGTTTGTGTGTGTGAATGTGTGTGTGTGTGTGTGTATGTGTGAGAAAACGAGGGAGGGAGGAAAAGAGAGAGAGGATATGTGTGGGTGTTAGGTTAGCGGCGCGCGGTAGGCTATCATGTAACCACATGCTTGACACAGGTTTACACAGGATGCATCTCACTGCTCAGTGAAAAGGCTCAGATAGGCCATCCATACACTCTCTGACACGGATTAACATGCTTCAGCTAAAGGCCTCAAGAGTCATACCTTTCACAAACATGACAGTCCAGTATTAGTTGTGTTTGTATCTCAGTATAAAGGAAAACAGTCTCTCTTCAGTTCGAATTCCCGTCACAACATCAGTTCTCCATCGGTGCTACAATTTAGTCCAAGACTAGATTTAATCCAGCCCAATGTCTAGTTTCCATCATCAACTGTTTAACTTTCATTTACTAACTAACTTCATGACAATCATAGTAACTACATTAGTGTTTCTTTAGATAGGGGAATAAAAGAGTTTAGGTTCAGCCAAGGTTACATTAGATTTAAGGGTCAGGGATTGGTTTAAAAATGCTTCTTAACTCAAATGTCTTTATATATTTTTAAAGTATTTTTGCACTTGTTGCAATAAATCGCTGTACCTACTGTTATGGTTTCCAAGGTAAAAGTCCTCTTTCTAAGCACAGTACTGTACATTGAGTTGTTTTACAATTCAGCTGAGTTAATTTACATTGTCAGGATTTATACTGTACAATTTGTGTCATGGTTCATCATGTCAAGAGCTTCATTTGGACCAATAGACTCCTGATTATGGTTATAATCCTTGCTAAATGAAAGGCTTTTACATTTTATTCTGACTTTCCATCACACCGTATTTTTGTCTTACAATCAAATCTCTCCTTTGCTTGCATAAATAACCAAGCTCATTTCCTGTCTTGAGCCTGAAATTCCCAGAAGCTGCATATGCTTCATATTCATGTAAGTTGGGGCTAAAGCGTGGGCAGAGACGCTGTGCGACACAGCTTGTGTCAGGATTCTCCAGAATACTGTCGTCTCCCACCATGCAACTCTGAGCTTCCTTTCTGCAGCTAATGCATGTTCACTGGTGGGGATTAGCCGACTAAAATTAGCGACACTAAGTTTTTTCTCTAGCTTGTCAGTAGCAAAGCTACTTTTTCAAAAACTGCATAGTATCTAGTAATTATTTCTTTACAAATAGAGATGCGGCATGGTAAACTGCTGTACTGTCATTTAAAAATAATCGTATTTTTTGTCTTACAAAGATAGATAATTTGAACTAGCAGTTGTTTCTGATTGGTATTAATTGGCCACCGTGTCGACGCTGCACACGCTCATTACATCCGCAGCGGGCCCTTGGCAGCTGCAAGATGTAGTCGGAGGTTGGGTTGACCTTGGAGAAGATAGAAGTAAGAATCTATGGCCATATTCATCATTTTTTATTACTCTAAAAAGTGAAATGGATAGAACTCATACATTTGATTGTAACTTATGTAGTTAGGGTAATCAAAACACAAAAAATTCTTTGAAAGCTTATTGTGGTTTAACATTATGTTTTACATTTTTTTAAAATGAATTAAGAGATATCCTAGTGCACAAATATTAAGTATTACTGGATGAAATAGCTTGAATGTAATTAGCTAATTTTTTCTCTTTAGCTTGTTGTGTAGCTAACAACTGCATTATAACTGTAGCTTGGCTGTAGCTAAATACTTTTAATGTTAAGTAACTTGTAGATTGAAAAGTTATGGTTTAAAAGTAGCTTCCCAAAATGTTGTGTTTCCACTGCTAAAAGGAATGCTTGGCTGTGTACATCACTTGGCTTTAACTCTTTGTAGACTAACTAGACATCAGTACTAAGGAGTGAAGACAGATCTCTGGTGTAGAGAACAGGTCACCACTGTAGATTTTCATAATTGAATTTGGTATTGGCAGCAGCTTCACGAGTCAATGCAAAACCAATTCAAGTGTTGCAATACGATCCGTGTCACGATATACCACAAAACAGCAAACAATCATACTAAGTATTTTTTATTTCTCAAGCCATTGGACGTTATACATTCATAACAAGGTTAAATTCCCGTTGATTCAAATAAACTGCATCATGTGCTCTGGAGTTAGAGCACTTCTGTCTTCAGGGATAATATCACTTATTGTATTAAGTAGATAAGTGTGTAATTTAAGGCGGTCGAAATGTATGTCGGCAAACGTTTATTTATGATTATATGCTAAGTAATACTTTTGAAGGGGGAATGAGATCTTTAAAAGTTGTTCCCAGGAAGCGCTTATAGGAATAAATGAATACTCAACGATTTTGCAAGTTTTGGGAGGCCTCCAACCATCTTAAGACTTATGGTTGAAATCTCTTTGTAATTCAACAGAAGACTCTGTCATAACTTTTGATTGTTTGAAATTATTGTCTAAAGTCCGTCCAGTGTACAGCAGTGGCGATCCATCGTGGCATTCTTACAGAGGCAATGCATCAGCTACTGCATACTGTGAGAAAATGCATGTTGGAGCTTCCGTGCCCACTGATAAATTGAATGATCAGCAGTAAACTTCAGACATCAGGCTATTTCACCATATTTAAAAGATGAGGAAAGCTGTTAGAGAGAGTAAATAAATCGTATATGCCCTGTACTGAAGCTAAATAAGTGCACTGACCTGAAATATCATGCGCCCGCTTCAAACATACATACATTCAAAAGATTCCAGAAATGGCGGGTAGAAGCACTAAGTTTGTGTGGATCTGTATGTGTGAATGTGTGTGTGGACACAGAGACGAAGGCAAATTGAATTGCTGAGTGTAATTCAATTTACTCGTATTTGCTTGATGCTCCTGCAGTCCTCCCATGTGCCCGTGTGCTCAGGTACAAGTGACAACAAAGCCCATCTTTCTAATGGAGCCATCATTCAGGACGAAGTGGGTGTGTGTGTGTGTTAGTGTGGGTGTGTGTGTATGTGAGTGTTGGTGAGTGTGAGGACGACAGCATGTGTGTGAAAGCGTGTCACAGAGAAAAATGATTTGCTTGAAAATCAAAGCCATGTGACAAACAAGTCGACTTGGCCTACATATTCCGAACACATAAGCATTCACGCAGACCAGCTTGCATTGAATGACATTTATGTCAACACTGTTTATATGAAATTAATCCAGCAAACAATTCCACAGAATTGTTCTGACTCATTACAGTTCCTTTGAATTTAAAGTGAGATCGAGTTATACATATATATATGTATATATATTTAATGGACTATAAAAGCAAAATGTCAAAAAGTCAAAGTCAAAGTAAACTTTATTGTCATCTCCGCTATATACTGTACAGATGTACAGAGAGACGAGACGACGTGGCTCCAGTTTTTTCAGTGCAGTAGGTAAATAGGGAACAAAGAACAAATAAGGCACATGGAACAAACAATATATAAATAGAATACAAAATATACATTTTAAACTGGAAATGGAATATTAAATATAACTTTAAACTAGAAATAGAGGAAGATAGAGAGACAGTTTGGATGCAGTATTACCTACAAAAGTGGAAATTGACTTTAACACTGGATGTGCAAGAGGTTAGAAACAGTATGTGTGATCCAAAGTCACATAGTACAAGGCTGACAGGGAAGAACGGTGGAGAGAGCGAGAATGAGAGAGAGTGAGAGCCTTGGAGGGACATGCAGGACATTCTGCTTTGGGAGAACACCAAGCACATTGTGTTTTATCTCTCTGCTGACAGTGTGTACAGTCATCTGTACGGAGTGTGTATGTGCGAGAGATGACACACACCAGAACCCTTCTGCAACTTAGACCCGCAATAAAAATGTGTGTGTGTGTGTGTATAAGTGTGTGTTTTGCTAATGAAGATATAACTATATACAAAGACATCCATAGTTTTTCACCTTTATATTACTTTGTTTGGACCTCACAGGAAGAGATGTCGCAGTATCCCAGAATTAAATTTTGTTTTTAAAATTCAAATCTTTCCAAAAAAAAAACAGTCCTCACACTCTGCCACCAGCAAGTTATTAGGACATTTTAGAAATTGTTCAAGGACTGATTCAAACCCCTGGACTTTCTTTGATCTCAACAACCCAATTTCCAGAGGTGGTCAAACTACCTAACTTCATTACATAAGTGAAAGTATAGATACCACTAGTCAAATGTTACTCCTACACAAGTAAAAGTCGTACCAGCGCGCGTTCTGAGGTCTGAGGGCCAGTTCCAGCTCGTGGTCCCTAAGACGAGACTTAAATCCAGGGGAGATAGGGCCTTCTCTGTGGTCGGCCCCCGACTCTGGAACTCTTTGCCCCCCCACGTTCGAACAGCCCCCACTGTGGAGTGTTTTAAGTCTCGTCTTAAGACACACTTTTATGCTCTGGCTTTTAACACGGCGTGAGTTGTGTGGTCCTCTATGTTTTTTATTTATTTTAGTTATTGTACCTTATTACCTTAGTTCTTAGTCTTATGGTAACGTTTTTATTTGTTTTTACTATTTATTTTTTAATGCTCTTATTCTTTTCTTTCTTTTTTCTGTTTTTTTAAACAATGATTAGTGAAGCTAATTAAGCTTGTTGCATTTTATTCCTGCTTTTCTAGTTTGTCTTGTTGTGCAGCACTTTGGAAACTGTTTTAGTTGTTAAAATGTGCTATATAAATAAAGTTGGATTGGATTGGATTGGATTGGTACAGTCAAATGTTTCCTTAAGTTAAAGTACTGAAGTACTGCTATTTTCTGTCACATCGTTGTTGCATTATTGACACAACTCTTACAATACCTAATGCCTCTGACTACCTTGTAGAAACTGTAGAATAAGGAATTAGAAGAATGTTACAGAATGAAACACAATCTGAACTGACAAAGAAAACCAAGTCATTAGTTTATTTTTTATTGTAAAACTACACAAAAGCTTTAGCAGTGTTCACACACGTATGTGTATATTAATCAGGGTGTAAATGCAGCCTGCTCAGAAAATAAAATGAATATGAAAGTCACAACCTGCGACTTTCACTTCAAATGTAGTGAAGTGAAAGTCACAAGTTTCCAAAAAAAGTACTACTCAAGTGAAGTACAGATACTCTGTGCTTAAGTACACTACACAAGTAAATGTACTTGTACTGTCCACCTATTCCAATTTGGGGACAATCAGGATGTCCTGCGCTTTAATATCTCCTAGGCCTCTCATCTGTTTCTGTTTCCTTGCTATCAGATACCTTTTTTTTATCAAGGTAGACTGTAGGTCATTTGGCCAGCTGGCTGTTTAGAGTTAGTCTGTGAAGGGGAGAAGATGCAGGCACTTTCATAAATCAGGATCTAATCTGAGTCACTGCTAGTGTCAGAGAAAAACGATCTTCCTCCCATGAGTCTGTCAGCCTGTCTCTCACCCATTTGTAAGTGCTGTATAGGTGATGAGACACCTTCACCAGAGATACTTAGCAGAATGACACACGCCTTAGTGATGACCCTCTGTCTTTACCAGTTATAAAATAAGGAGGCTCTAAATTTAGGGTCTACACATCAGATTTACCTTAAACCAAAATGAAAAGATGGTGGAGACGACAGAACCCAGAATAAAGGTTTGGTGTTAACCCTAACCCTAGACTTAAAAACACAACCCTGAATTTCCTTGCACAGCAGTTGCATGCATTAAAAATTCCAGTCACTGTAACATGAAGTGGATTCACAAACCGGTAGTTTAGCATATTAGCATTGCAAGCTGTGTTCATCAGTAATTCAAAATAAGAGATGTTCCCAGCATCTCTGAAAGTTCCAAACAGCCAGAATTGTCCAAACTGGCGTGATGCCACTCAAACCTGATTGTGACTTGCTCCTGTCCATTGCCAGTGCGGATTTCGTTCGGGACTGGAGTCAGATGTTTGCATGAGAAAAGAGTGGACAGATGTAGAGAGATAATCCCGGTTCATCTGAATTATAGTCCTGTATTTGCGTCAAAACCTGGCGTTTGGTCCAGGCAGTGGGAAAGTTATGTAAAGAGATGGCTGGTTGATAAATGTAGCTTAGTAAAACCCAAGGATTGCTGTAACATTTTGTTTGGCTGTAATTTCTAATTATTTACATCAAATATGCCATTTTTTGCTTTACAGATTGATCTGGAGCCAGAGGGAAAGGTCTATGTCATTATCGACTTGTCTGGATCTTCCAGTGAAGGTAAGTGGATCTCCGGTGATCATTTAAGCCACATTGGTGTGCAACCATCATCTCCAAATTCAAGGCCCCTTGACACAATGACTCAGACTTGAAACAAACGTTTTCTGTGTCAAGTTTCAGCTTGAGACATGAAGACGACCCATCCAAAAAGCAGCTTTTTAGCATTATTGAGTTGCTTCATACCCCAGGAAATATTGGATATTGAATCTGCCATTTGGGATTGCCACCAAATCACTTTAAAGTCTTTATGTTTGATGCTGAATGTTTGGTTATGAAAGACTCCAGCCTGGATCATGTGTTTCAGTGTAGCCGAGGGGAAAACTGTGTCGCATGATCACTCGAACCAGATATAGTATGGCCTAATTCCACGCAAATAACCTTTCAGATCTGCTCTCCTCCTTTGGCCCCTCCCAGTGCCCCTTTCAAACCAGCCTTTGGCATTCTTGGATGGTGATCAGAGAGAGTCCAGTTAGAATAATCACTCATCCCTCCTTCTACCCCCTGCTTATGCCCTGGAGGAAGAAAACAGTTTTTCAGATGTGTTTAGAAAAGAATCCCACATCCTCCACTTTCTAACAACATAAACGTTTTAAAATCTTCTATATGTTAAATCATCGACAAAAGAAATAAAATGACAATACTTAGCTGTTTCTTAGCCTTTAATGTGCTACTAATTATTTTCATGTTAATCAAGCTTATACAGTCATCAACGACTGGAATGTTAATTGAGCCATTCATATCTAACCGGAGCACCCGGAGGAAACCCACGCAGATACAGGGAGAGCATCCAAACTCCACACAGAAAGGCCCCAAGTCTGACCCGAGGCTCGAAACCAGAACCTTCTCTAACCACTGTGCCACCGTGCCGCCCGGGTCAAATGGCAGAGGTCACATTTTGTTATGGTGCACTGGGTGCTGTGTTGTGGTGTTTTCACAATGACGAATAATCACGTCACGTTCACTTTAATACTGTCCCCAATGGATGACTTAAAAGTAATGTAATTTATTTATTACTATCTGAGGTGACATGCCTCTGCTTCATCCAAAAAATACACCAGTTAGGGAGTTGTTCCTGTTATCAGAGAGTTACCAGTTCAAGTCCCAGACTGGTAAAGGTATCAGGTAATGGTTCCCATGAGTACACTGCCATCCCCAAGCACTGCTGCTGGACACTGTCCATCCACATCAGCTGCCCTGCTCCTACACTGGGCAAATGCAGAGGTTGCATTTTCTTGCGCTATGGTTTTTCCAGGGGTGTTGCCTTCAAGGACATCCTGGGCTTAGCCCGGACTGGATGTGAATTCAAAAAGGATGATTTTTTCAGTTTGTATAAAGTATATAAAAAGTGTGTTACAATTATTTTGGCTATCCGGGCTAGGCTGGAAGTAAGCTGGGCTGAAGTCCTGGTAAAATCAGCTGGCGACGCCTTTGGTTCATTCAATATGACAAATAATCACAGACTTTCACTTAAACAAAACAATCAAAGCATATAAAATATATGATATTTAATTATATATAATTTTATGTAATATGTAATTTTGCAAAAATAAAAACCACTGACAGAGGCAGAGGCAGACATATACTGTTCATACTTTACCCTTTTGTAGCACAGTGAACAGAGTGACTGAAATCTTTCGTTTTGGTGACTAACCAGTTACTAAGATCTCCAAGAAGGCCACTGAGCGAGGCTGTTATCGCCAAGTCGCTCCATGGAGGCTGTCCCTGTAATTAGAAAAAGTAAGTTAGTGTCTGCTAAATTCTATAAATGTAAACTGTGATATTAAATTATGTCAGATCACTGCCCGGTTCACCAGGGTATCAAAAGAGAGTGAGTATTTATCATGGTGAACACAGCACAGCACACACTGCACCAAAGCAAAATGTGACCTCTGCATTTGACCCATCTGTGAAGGAGCAGTGGGCAGCTGATGTCCAGCTCCCAGGGCACAGTTCTTAGGGAACTTTGGGGAACTTGGGGTACCTTACTCTTGAGTACCTCAGTGGCACCCTTACTGGTCCAGGCCTTGAACTGGCAACACTTTTTTCACAGAGCCAACTCCCCAACTGTTACACTACCAACTGCCCCAGCAGTATCCCAGATAACTGGGTATTATTGAGGTGGTGTTTCATACACAGCAAAGCATTAAGATGTTTGTTGTATTGGTATGTAAAATGTTAGAGCAGTGTTGCTGAGTTGTTTATACACTGCTAGGTTGAGAGTAGTGAACAACCCAATAAAAATCTCGCCAAGAACGTTTGTGTCATCAAGAACTTACCACTGATAAAGGACTGATGACGGGCAAATACACCATGTTCCATATAAAGTCAGCTGGGAGTGCAAACTTCCAACCAGAAACCAAGTGTGAAATTCCAATCAACTTATTCTACACAGGGCAGAAAGTCTTCTGATAGAGAGGTGGAAAAAAGGAGAGTTTTCTCATAACTGATGAGGTTTTCTTCATCACCGCAATTTGATGAGTCACTGAACATTCAGTCTCACAAACTGCTAACTGTTCACTTCCTGATGTAATACAGATTAAAGTGTGAAAATACCACATGAGTCACGTACACTTTCGCTTGAAGTGGCAGTGAGAGTGGAAGAAGTGATAAAAGGAAAAAAAAAGTGGAGTGTGGTTCTGGAAGCTTCATGTCATGTTGAGACGGAAACCTGACCGGTATTGTGGGAGTTTCAAAATGACCCATTTCGGGTACAAGGAGCTCCTCGTAAATTTCCACATAAAGTCTGATCCCAGAGCTGAGGAAATTGAGCCACAGCATTGCTCAGACATAACTGGGGTTTGTGGACAGGCGAGTAAAAGTTTGGCCTCGACGGACTGTGAAGTGGTTGCAATATTGACACACTACCGGCACCCAACAGGCAGCAGATGACAGAGTATTTAGTACTTCGTTGTCGTATTCACACATAGGGTAACAAGAGAGAGACCGGGGAATAGAGAGAGGGCGAGACAACATGGGTTGATGGAAGGCTGTCATGCTGAGTTTACATCGATCGGGCAAGTGAGAGGAGGCTGCAGGGCCTCCGAGTCAGAAGGTCCTTTGCTGTGTGTGAGTATGTGTGTGTGTTTCCTTTCTTTGAAAGGACACCCCATTAAGATACAAAAACATTAAAGAGAGGGAAAAAAGAGATAGAGAGGGCGTGCATATGAGCAAAAGCCAGAGTTGCTGTGAAATTTGATCTAATCTTGCTCTGTGTATATGAGTGTGTGTGTGTGTGTATGTGCTGACACATGCTTCTCAGCGTGTATGCATCATGACTCTAGCTCTGTGCTAACTACTTCAGACTGTGTGCTTCCCTTTCCCTTTGCATGACGTTCTCTAAGGGGACCACATCATGTGTCACTTACATCCTTGTTCATAATTTCGTATTTCCTGGATACACAGTTCATGTGTGATGACCAAATATTGATGTACTCATGCACGTTTTTGTCATGTCTGGTTTTGTGATGTCTGATGTTGTCACGTCTGCGGCCAATTTGGTACGATAAGCAAAGCTGTTGTAAATAATTATATGTGTGTGTTCTACGTGTATTGTAAATGCCAATGTAAATTTGAAAAGATTTTTATTGATTAACTGCTGAACACAGTATAAAAAGAAAAGTATGAAAATTGGTAGTGCAGGTTTAGTTGCGATTCCACACAGGTCAACCACAATGCCACCTCAGCAATCTATAATGTCCATCTGTCTTCATTCTAGTATCTAATATTATAAGTCTAATCCGTGGTCAGAGCCATGACTAGCAACACCTGCACATGTTCAGTGGTGTCACTGTGGCAGCTGATCTTAAATCAGTGGTTAAAGCTGGAGGAAGAACAGGAGAAGCACATGTGGTGAAAGATCAATGGCCCTGTGGGTCAATATAAACAGCAAAGCTTGGATTTCAAACTAATCCTTCATGTTGTAGAGTGTGTGAGATCACAGAGCAGGATCTGTCAAACACACACACACACACACACATAAACACACGCTTAAGCACACAACCAAATCTGCACACAGACAGATGCATCTGTCACAACACTATAACGCAGACAAAAGAGGTAAAGGTAAGAATAAATTTTGACCTTGACTGCACACCAGTCAGAACTAACTTTGATCTGTGCAAAACCGGTTATAACTCCTGCCTGTGTGGACGGCTGCTGGTGGACTGCCTTAGATCAGTTCTGCTCAGGATCACCAGGCCTCACACACACAAACTCACACAGGCTAGATGCACAAGGACAGTGGGAGATATGACTGCAACACAGCATAGCATAGCAGCACATTATTTCAGATGATTCTCTGATAAGACATTCACATGCATAGTGAAGTATTCTCTGCATCTCAGATGCTGGAGTGACTGAATAAACAACACAATTTTACTAGGAAGTTGAAGGAACTATAACTATAATCTGCACAAACATGTAATACAGACAAGCTTCCTAGTCTTAACCCTAACTGTTGAAATCATATTGTTTGCTATTGTGGAAAAATAGTGGTATTTTAAATGCTCTAGTTTAGAGCTGTGCGATATGAACAAAAACATTATCACAATATTTTTTGTCATATTGACTGATTTCGATAATTGTCATATTGTGTTTTTTGTATTCTTATACAGATTGGATGAACAAGTTAAAATAATCAAACAATATTAAACAAATAAGATTTCTTTTCAACAAATTTGTACTTGAAACGCTCTGAGCACTGCGGCACTGCGGCACTGCGGCGTCTTTTTTTCCGAACACTCATAGGATTTGTTTTAAAAATAGCCGGAAAAAAAAGAATGGCAAAAGAGAGCTGTTGACACCTCACTTCCAGAGTGTTTGTCAGTGCTTGTTGTTGCTAAGTTACGAAAAGCGTCATCGGGTACTTTCACATCCGTATTTTATTTTTTTCCCAGGCGGACAGAGTCAAGGCGAGACGCATTTGTTGTCAAAGTGTTCGTCTTGAGAATAAAGCGCTGCATTTTCATCGACTTATTCACTCACCGCGGCGTCCTGGTTGCCCGACATCTTTTCTTAGGGCTGCGATATACTTAACTCTACGTGACGGGTGCGCTTATGGACGCTGCTGCTACGCCAGCAGTGTACTGATTATGCTTGCGCGCATACTTTTTGTTAATCAGGAGGACTCCAACAGGTGGCGGTGTACGCTATAAAAGCGTCCAATCGGCCGTTAAGTGACAGAAGAAGAGGAAGAAGTAGAAAGCAGCAGTGCGAGAAAACATTTTGCTGTGAAATGAGAGAAGAAAGATAAAAATGATTTGCATTCGGATGTTGCAAAGGTGCAAAAAAGATGGCGAAACCATTCAGCCGTGTTGAGAGTAAACAACGATGCTGACGTCTCGTGGCAAAACTTGAACACACTGCTGCACCAATTTTTGCTGGTACTGCCACTCTCGTAAATTTCTGATGACATGCTCAGCGGACGCGTCAAGAGAACGCTGAGAATGCGTGGCAGCCATGATGCGTGTGCAGAAGTGCTCTGAACGTTAAGTATATCTCGGCACACGGCCACTTTGCTAATGTTTACCATGCGGCTTCTTCGTGTGCTATGGGCAAATTTGCATCATTGGCCGTGAATGGCTGTTGTGCTGTCGTTATGCCAAGCTACGTGATCGGCCAAAGATACTGTCTATCTCAACGCGCTGTCACATAGTGGGCAAACAAGTCTGATCGAATTTTATAGCTTACGTTTATCATCGTTATCATCATCACATTTTTCTCGATAAACTGTCAAGATCATTTTATCGCCCAGCACTACTCTAGTTGCATATTAGTTTACAAACTGGCTACATAGTAAATGCTATGGTACATTTCATGACCAACCTAACTGTGCACAGTAGAGCATACTACAGTGCAGTACAAAGATGACAGGCTGATATACTAGATATGTACAGTAATACCTAGCCTTATGTTAATTGGTTCTGAAACACGGGACCTAACTTGAATAAATCCCCTAAAAAAACGAAAAAGGTGACCTAGACCCCCTTTAAACATACCAACACACTGCAGGGCACACACACTCACACAGTCACACTCTCACTCACACCTTATGGGGCCAATTTAGAGTCGCCAATTAACCTATATTGCATGCTTTTGGACTGTGGGAGCAAACCGGAGCACCCGGAAAAAACCCACACGAACACGGGGAGAGCATGCAAACTCCACACAGAAAGGCCCTACGGCTGACCCCGGGACCCCATCCTGGACCTTCTCACTGTGAGGCAGCAACGCTAACCACTGCGCCACATACCACCCTATGTATATATATACAGTATATATAATTTTTTTTTTTTTTTTTTTTAATGGTGCAAGTCTGAACAAAACAACTGACATTTGTAGAATTTTACATTTTCCTTTATTATTTTAGAAGAAGACTTTGAAGAAGACACATATCCAAACGACGTAATCCGAGGTATTACTGTATTAATCTGCAACAATCTATGTCAACTGTAAATGTAATCTACTTCGCACATATATACATGTTTGTGTGTGCATGTAGCTATATATTGTGTAACTATTATCAAGTTAGGCTACCTGTAAGATGTGATTTCCGGTTGTGATATTAGCTTTGTTCCAAGTGTTCCTGTAGGACCTTCAATGACTTTAAGTGAGTGTGTTGCTAATATACTCCACCCCCACTCCAGCCGCCTGGAACTGAAACATTATTAGTACAGTCATGCTGTGACCAGGTTGCTGTTATGTCAGGAGACTCTGCGGTCGTTTGTGCCCGGCGGTTTTATCGCGTCCCACATAGTTGGCACTCGGGCAGTCGTTGACTTTCGCCACAGCGTTTGTTGCTGCTTGGTTTGATAGGCTATTAATGCCTGGCACCTGGTTTCTACTGATTTCCATAATGGAGAAAGAAATTTGGAATCGCTCTGAGGGTAGAGTCATGGCGGGCGTGAAAGTGTAAAATTCAACATTGAACATACCAAATAAATTCCGCTTTGCAGATATAAATGTAAAATCATGACTGTATATCTAGAATGTACTGCATATGATAATACTTTACCTGATGTTGTACCATAGAAGCAAACTCCAAGTGTGTGTTTGTGTTTCTAATGCTTTCTATAAGATGACCCCTAGTCTCAGGCTTTACAGTATGGAGTTGTAGATCATGTTGTACTTTCAGATCTGAGTGCAAACACACACTTTACCTGTGTTTATGTAAAGACGGTGTGTCTGCCAGCCACAGGGTCATGCTCACTAAAACACATGCTCACTCACGTGCTTCCCTTTTGACTGTTTATATGAGTGTGTGTGAGTGTGATTGTGAGTGGAGTGTCTGTGTGCCTGTGGGAAGGAAGAAGGGTTCGAGTGTGTGTGTTTTGTGTGTGTGTGTATATAAACTTCTCTAGTGTTCTAAGCCTTTCTGCTTTTTTGTTACCTGTTACTCGATATCTTTATCTTCATGTCTTCAACACAGCTTTGAAGTTACCTGAGGTCTATTAATCATTAGTCTCTCTCTCTCTGCATCTCTCTCTCTCATTTAGCTTCCCTTCTGTTTCAGTAACCACACACCGAGTAACACACACATTATACATATTATATAACATTATTATTAACTCTCTTTCTGTCTCTCTCTTTTGTTCGCTAGGAAATGAGAAGTACAGTGATTTATTGTAACATGCAAACCTACATGTAGTAAATGCTGTTCCTCAAGTCTACTTTAAAAACCACAAGAAAGTCTGCATCTTTGGAAGAAGAAGAAATGAACAGTAAGTCGTAAGCCTAGTCCCCAGCCTAAAACAATTCTTAACTGCATTTAACCTTGATCCTAAATCGAATCTAACCTAAATTATATCCAGAGCCTAAAATTATATAACCCTAATCTTCTCCTGCTGAATGCATCACTAAGATATGTCCTATAATAATCAATAAATTAAGAGACACTAAAACAGGTGGGAAATGGAGTGCAGTCACAGCATCTGTAGAAATAAGATTTACGTAGACCTGAAGTACAATTAGTCTATTTTATGGACAAAAACTGATGTCATTTCTGAAATTTGTAATAGAATTGAGACTGTTTCCTTCTATACTGAAAGTGATTAATCTTAAGATAAAAACACATTTCATAATGTTTTGAAATTTTGTGGAATTTGTGCTGTTCTGCTATACATATGCACACTCACTGCCCTATGTACATACCACATATACAGGATCGAGCAGTCCTCGGGTGCTTCACACAACACTCACCATGGTCAGATGACTATATGAATGTGAGTTGGGGGTCAATAGGAGCTTTGGGGAGGCTGCCAGGACAAGTTGCCAGTTTGATTCAGTGCAGAAGGCACTTTTATTCTCACTTAACTTTTTTTTTGGTCAAAGCCATTATCTACTATGTATTATGAATACAGCAGTAATTCCATAATGGGCTATAATTATTGATTTATACACCAGGCTTTAAAATATAATAAAAAGATGTATTATATTTTGCACACTAAGCAGTTTTTTTCATGAACACATTGTAATTCTTTTGTTTACATAAAATACAAGTTCAGTGTAATTACTGCCTCTTGTTAAATCTTTCCCAGAAAATGCACAATGACTGGGTTGTGCGCTATGTTACTTTGAGTTACGGAAAACACTAAAAACATGACAATGCTGATCCCAAGCCTTGTGAGTCCACATTTCTCTCTCCAGTTTTCCCTCCAACATGTTCAGATTCTCCTTGTCCAAACCCTCTCCGCTGTGTGCATTCTAATGCGAGTGTGTTTGTCCCATATTGAGTGACCACACAGCATGGCACTAATAGCCCTACACCAGATGGCTAGTTAGATAAGCAGGTTGGCCTGATGTTTGGATTGAATATGATCCTCGTTATGTCTGCAGTCCTGCGGCCCCTCGATGCCGACGGGGGCGATCGTGCAGGCAAACACAAATATACACAAACACACACACACACTGCACGGCTAGGGGTGGTGTGCTGTACTCCAGCTGACCGCTGCGTTGTGACCGTCCTCTGCGAGTTCACCGCACCTTTCAAAACAAGAAAGACTATCAGCGACTGGAGGACACTGATCCTCTACAGGACGGGGGCCGTCCTTGGACCGAGCTTGTCATCTCTGCTCAGGCTCTGATCCGTGCTGTCGCACAGCTTAACTTTTCTATGCCTAGTGCAGAGCACTTGATATGACTGCTTCTTATGGCTGGCTTTCATTAACTCAGGCTGAAGTGTTCCTTCTGTCTGTCCTAACCCTTTCACTTCAGTGTGGAAAAGCCACAAAGCTGCGTGGCAGTGACATAAAACATTTAGATTTATAGGCGTTTGAAAAAGGTACCAGGAAAGCAGTTGCATTTAGAATGAATAAACTTGATCTTAAATCCTTTTAATATGGTGCATTTATGTTAGTGATTGAGTATTAATCATTGTGAACACAGCACAGCATGCAGTGCTCCACAACGAAATGTGACCTCTGCATTGACCTGTCTGTGAACGATCAGTGTGCAGCTTATAGGTGGTCGTCCAGGGAGCCAACTACCAACTACCCCGTTGTGCTGCCAGCTACCCCAGTATTGATCTAGTCCTGATCTGCTTGTTACATTAATCTATCTATCTATCCATCCATCCATCCATCCATTCATCCATCAATCTAGAGCAACTTCCATTTCCTAATTACAGGGACAGTTTTCCTGAAGCTGCTCGGAGCTAAAGGTCTTGTTCAGGGACCCATGGTAGTAGTGCTGGAGCTAGAATGTAGTCTAGAACATGGGTGACCAGTGCTGGTCCTTGAGGGTATCCTGGAGGATTTTCATCATACCTGGTGAGTCAGATCTGCTGAGCTTCTAGCTATGACAAGGTGTCAGTGTTCTAAATTCTGGTCTAGAATATAGTCTGTAACTTTTTGCCAGTAACGTAAACCTGGTATCCATACCACTAGCCCCCAATCTACCCATATTGGCAATGTCCATTTGTGTTATTTCCATTCCAAATGATGCAAAACTGTGGG
Organism: Distichodus sexfasciatus; assembly: GCA_032718565.1. Classification (NCBI taxonomy): domain Eukaryota; kingdom Metazoa; phylum Chordata; class Actinopteri; order Characiformes; family Distichodontidae; genus Distichodus; species Distichodus sexfasciatus. The sequence goes on along the minus strand of JAVGVS010000020.1, from coordinate 3,606,415 downwards.
GGGCTGGTGGTACCGTAAAGGGTAGGGGTTAAAATGTTAAAATCCCGGACCGGTAAAGGTACCACTGAGGTAGTGCTGAGCAAGGTACCATCCCCAAGCACTGCTCCCCGGGTGCTGCCCACGTCAGCTGTCCACTGCTTCTTCACAGATGGATCAAATGCAGAGGCCACATTTGATTGTGCTGTGGTGTGTTCACAATGACAAATAATCCCTCACTTTCACATTTAAAGGTACACACATGTGGTACAGCGCACACATATCAGACTGCTCAACTGATCAAGCTTATTCCTATATACGGTAGCTGATTCCAGCCTTGTAAAATAGGCTTGATTGGCTCTGATGCTAATCTCTGCGGTGTTATCAGGACATTCCTGTTTTGCGAGCTTCTCCATTACACTGTCTGCTTGTTTAATGAATGCAGGTTTAATGAGGCCGGGTTGGGGTTGAGACGGCCTGCGATAGAGTGGTGCGGAGAGAGAACGGCTGAGTGGCCGAGCGGATGGTTAAAGAAGAGAGAGAGAGATCTGTCTGTGAGGAACCTTTTCTTCACTTGACCCGTGCTGCAGGTGGCGCCGTACGTCATTAGCTCCCAACCAACTGTAGCACCTGGAAACTGGTAGCCTTGCTATCAAGAAGGATGAAAGGGAGCAAGGGATGTGTGTTCATTATTTCAGTCGTGCATTTACTGTATTTCATTGTGCTCTGTAATGTAGGGTTTGTCTTTGTGTTTTCTCTGCATTGTTTAGATAAAGTAATACACAATGGAAAGTCAATGGAATCTCCTATAAAGAGCAATACAAGTGTTTTGTGTTTGAGGGGGAGGGAGGTGAGAGGGAGGAGAAAGAAGAGAGTAAGGACTTGCCTTTGAAATATACACATAAAGTTCCTGTTGCGTCTCCCCTGACAAGCCAAGGGCATTAGGGTGACTGACGGTGTAATTAATGCCTGTTGTTGCCCCTTGATGATCGCAGTGCTGCCCGGCTCCGGGGGCATGGGCTGCGGCGGTTGCCAGGCAGCCGTTGCTTGTTGCTAGGCAATAGTTGCTTGGAGGGGCCAGAGGGGTAATAGGGAGGACATGGGCTGCATGTGGAAGGGGCGCCGCGTTTGTCCCGCGCTTGTGTGGCTAGACTTTGTGGGACGTAGAGACTGACGTTTCATTTGAAGCTGCTTAATTCTGTGCTGCAGTGTCGTGACTGTTTTATCACGCTTCCGCATCTCATTCTAACTGACATGGAACTTCATGAGTAGATAGCCATGTCTTGTGTCTAGTAGTTGTGTGTGTTTGTGTATTATAGTAAGAGAGATGGACGAATATCCTTCCACCCTTTTGTTGAGTGTAAGGTCAGTGTTTCTGTTTGTGTGTGGCTAGATTTTTCTGTGTTAAGAGAATCTGATTGCCCTCTAAAACATAGGAAAACTTGAAATCTGTGAGATTTCTGTGACTTTTGTATGTGTGGACTGGTACCAGGAAAAAAACGGATTTATTGAAAAGTTGTTGGTTTTTTGCACAACTGTAAACTAAGAGGCTACAAAATGTGCTTTTGCTGAGGTTAAGTTTAGAGTTAGGTGTAGCTGTAGTATTAATTACATTTTATCATTATGGAAGGACTTTACAAAGATTGTAAGATGTGGCAGTGTGAATGTGTGTGTCTTTCCTTGTATGCTTCCAGTTTTTCAAACACAAAAAAATATGAATCATTTCCGTTTGTTTGGAAGCGTGCCTTATCCATGAACATGACTGGATTTTTAAAAAGCAATTTAATAGAATTTTTGGTGATGAACAGCTGGGTTCCGTATTGACGGATCACATGAGAGAATCTTTATTGCATCTTTGCTTTATTGCGTTGAGAAATTGTCAGCATTTGTAAAGTGTTATGAAAATGAAAGTCAGATGCGAGTAACTGAGAACAGCTGAAATGTACAGAATACAGACAAAAAAAGATGGAGATGTGTAATCCAAAAATCAACAAGTCAGTAAATGGGGTGGGTTTTGTTTTTTTTTACTTTATTCAAAAGCATGTGCTTTATAAGCTACGGTTTCATTGCTGACTAAAGATGACCGGTCCAGCCAGGACCTGCAGAATTTATTTGCTATCAAAATAATAATGCTTCATTTCTGACTGTCCTGGCCCTACCGATCTAAAACCTTATTGGGTTTCGTCCAGTTGTAATATAACCCACCTGAACCAGGTAGTCTGGGGCTTCAGGTTTGTGTGATATTTAGAGCCATTTGTATTAAGTTATATGAGGATTAAAAAAAAGGCCTGAGTCATGATCTGTCTGTTTATTCATCAGTGGTCAAATATTTCACACATTAATCTCCAGGTACTATTGTCATGATGAATGGATTAGTGTGTGTGTGTGTGTCTGTGTGTGTGTGTGTGTGTGTGTGTGTGAGAGAGAGAGAGAGAGAGCTTTCTTCTAAATTAATGCAGGCCCTCAAATCAGCCCAACTTTAATTATCAAACTATAAATATCAAATGTAAAATGTCAAACTGATTGAATAATATGGTCAAGTATATTTTAAACTGTAATAACATTTACCAAATATATATTAATTATTGTTTTATTAATTCTAAAATGCACAACCAACATTAGCATCTATTTCAAAATAAATTTAATAATTTATTTTTCAGGTTTATGAAAATTAACTAAATGAACGTTAAACTCTTTTAACCAGATTGTCTTAAGTGTTGGTTAGCTCCACTCTGTGAATTACAGGTCAAAAAATTTATTCCAGATTCACCAAAAGTCATTTTCCCAAGCCTCTGACCACTGGGGCCAGTCCCCTCTGATCACTATGTAGCTTTTAGCTTAAGAGTTTTCATGGAAACCACTTAAATTGTTTCCATGGAAAATTCTCTATCTCTTCATATTCCCCAGTTAGCTTTATAGACCTTGATGAAGCATGTTTCTTCTGGTGTTGGGTTCCAATCTGTACGCATAATGCAGTTAATTTGGTTAAGGCTTGATTTATGATATTGATTTATAACCAGCATTTGATGTACTGTGAGAAGCATGTAGAGATCAGATAGAGTTGCATTACAGTATCATATTGTTTATTCTTCTGTTTGTTATTCATCTTTTGTTTCTTCTCCTGCAATGACGTACATTTTATACCTTTTGATACTTCACATCTATCTACAAAATTGTTGATAAAACATGTGAATGGACAGTAACTTGTTTATAGGGGTTTAGCCCATGATCAAAAAGTCTCTGGTTTAAGTCCTGGAACAGTAAAGGTACAACTAAGGTACTCATGAGCAAGGTACCGTCCCCAAGTACTGCTCCGCGGGCGCTGACAAAAAGCTGTCAAATGCAGAGGTCACATTTCGTTTGGTGCACTAAGTGATGTGCTTTTTGTGGTGTGTTCGCAATGACAAAAATATCACTCACTCACTAACTGAATGTTATCTCTCTCTCTCTCCTTCTTTCAGACTTACTCTTGCTTTGTCACAGTCACAAAAGGGAATACTCAGTAGTGATCACTGTTCTACATATTCTATAGAGACTGAAACTGTGAATGAGATTGTGTGTGTGTGTGTGTGTGTGTGTACATCTGTGTAAATGTGCCCATGTCTGTGTGTGTGGATGCGTGGGTTTTTATCCACTGTGACCTTGTGTGTGTGACAACTCTCCAATATGCTGATTTTGTCCCAGCTGTGCCCTGTCAGCTCATTGATTTCTACCTTTGCTTGGCTTCTTTGAACACAAATAACACACAGCATAGCAGGACCCCAACTGTGGAGTGTTTAGCCTCGTGTTAAGAGAGAGACTCATACAGAGCAGTTCCGTTTCTACGCTGTATGAGAGCGGAACACTTACACTTTATCAGAAACATCTAGCCTGAAGTTTACAGTTTAGCAGTCCTTCTTTACTGTATGTTAAGTAGTACTTTGTGATTTATATCAACAATAGTTTTTACTTGTTATATTTTTCTACACTAACTATGTCTAATTGTCTAAATTGATACTAAATGCAGTTGGTGGCGTAACAGCAGGGTGTTCGCCCCGTGATCAGAAGATCGCAGTTTCGAATCTAGGGTCGATAAAGTTTAGCACTGAGGTACTCATGAGCAAGGTACCGTCTCCAAGCACTGCTTCCCGGGTCCTGCCCTTGTTAGATGCCCACTGCTCCTTCACGAATGGGTCAAATGCAGAGGTCACATTTCGTGGTGGTGCACTGTGTGCTGTGCTGTGCAAATAATCACTCAGTCAAATGTGTGATATCGCCACCTACAGGCATTTATGATTCCTAATTCCTTAAATTTGAACATTAGTCTCAATCAGCATTTTGGGTACTGTAGAAGTTGATAATTGATCATATAAAAAGAAGATAAATAAAGCAGATAACTTCTGTGTTCCTTTCTTGAGCCAAGGCTTTCTTGTCATGACTTTCTTCTGCTAATACGAAGAAAAAACTGGTAATGTCTAAGTACTATAAATATTGCATACTTCAGTATTTCTAAGTAGTATTCTAATAACTGACTTTTAACTTTAGCTTTTAACCTTACTTAGTAAGGAATCTGTACTTACTATGGGCTTCAGGTACTCTATTAAATCACTGCCCATATGTAACCTCAACCTCAAACATACCTCGATACTTGAACATATAATATAAAAGTGCCACCAACCGTACACACTAACACCAACACATCTCGCTCTGCCATGTCTGTGGCCCTACTGTTTTCAGAATGATCCAGCCACTAAATAATACCAGGTCAAATACAGTGTTGTGGCCAGAAACTGATCAGTGTTAAATAGCGGCATGAATGACTGACAGATTGTAAGTTATATCTGAAAGTGACTAAATTGTCTGATTTTACATTTTATTAGGATTTGATAATATAGCCTTTCAGTGTATAACTTTAGAGTTTTGTGTGAGGTTCTTGCCACAGGACACACATATTACACGGCCGGCTTCTCTTGACAGTCTTTGTCTGTTATTTCCTGTCTTTCTGCTTTCCATTATAAAACATCAATCCCTCTCGTTCTTTGGCGGGGTTAGGCAGGGGATCCCAAACTGACAAACGGGAACATGAATTGACTACATTACTTTGTTCCTCCACTATACAAGCAGAATTACACTCTGTCTGCACAGGGCCTTGTGTACTTTACAGTGTATCTGCAGATAGTAAAATGTGGAGCATATCTTACTACATTTTCGAAGACTTCTATCTGATATTCAGATGGGATTGCGTTCCCATATGCACTGACCCTGGTATGCTTTACATTGAAGCTATAGCGAGTAAAATATGGAGATATCTGACATTCATACAAAAGCCTGTCTCAAATGTGCTCATTTTAAAAAGAGCCTCAGCCTAACACACTTATTTAGTGCAGAGCACGCAGTGTTTTTGTTTTGTGTGTATGCTTGTGCATCTGTGCACATTCAAGCAAATCTGTACATACTGTCCGTTTATTGAGTGCTTCTCTAGCACCACCTAACGGTGGTTATAAGAATTGTTTTTATAAATGTAAAAAGTAGTAAAATCTCAACTTTGTCACTGTATGTTTGTATGGTATTATCTGTCCAAAACATTTTTGGAATTCGGCACATACAGTATCAACAATGACAGGGAAAATGTTCCGCCACGGCTGTCGTTCCATCTGGCCACAATGTGTTTACAGTGACAAATAGCGCTATGTTTCCCTAATGACAAATGTTATGACAGTAACGAATGTTATGACAGTCAGTCTTAACTTAAGTGGCTTCACGGCTAAGATTAACACACACAAAGCCACAGCCTCTGACAGGCTCGAATTGGGTGTCCTCGCACGGAGATGACTGTCAAATTTTATTGTTCTCTTAAATCATGTCTGACTGATCTGTACTGTGACTTTCTGAGGAGGGTCTACGTGTACATGTGTGTGCTGTGTTCACCAAGTGTTATAGAACTCATATTTTTGATGTTGAAAACATGCGCAGTAGACATGAGGCCGGAAAAAAACTATTGTGGGAAATGCTTCGCCCCAACCTAGCCAATAATAATAATAACAATAATAATAATGTTATTTGGTGTGAACTTAGTCAGATTAAAGTTAAGTAAACTTTGAGTTACTTTTCATCTCATAGTCAACATGTGCAAAACTCACATCAGAGGTCATGCAATAACAAATACATTTAATACTTGCGCAAAATACATTAAATACATTTTTCTGTCAACTGAAAAACTCACAGTTCTCATACATGGAGAAGTTCACATTGCTTACCTTGAATTAAGCGTTTTGGATAAAGTTTAGTAAAATCATGTTACACACAAAATTTAGAGTGAAAGATTTTTACAATTGTAATGGTGTAATTGTGTGATTTTACACAAATCATCAAATGTGGAAAAAAATACAATGTCACTTTTTTCACAGCTTTCACAACTCAGTTGATGGCCTCCAGCCCTCAGAAAGATGTAAAAACAAATGACAGAAGTGTTTGTGTGTGTTTCAGCAGGTGGCTGTGAGAATGAGGAGCGTGTGTTCCGGGAGCGCATGCGGCCCCGTAAGCGTCAGGGGGCCGTGCGGAGGAGAGTTCACCAGGTCAATGGGCACAAGTTTATGGCCACCTACCTGAGACAGCCGACTTACTGCTCACACTGCAGAGACTTCATCTGGTGAGTGCTGGCACTGTGATCAGATTTAAATATACACGACTCCGTAATAAATAATACTTCATCTCTACTTATCCTCAGTAACTAAAGCAAATCTCTTCTATCTTTCAGTTTTCAAATAAATATTTCAGTTTTTCCCAGAAAAGTTGTATGTGAGAATCGATTCCCACTTGCAAGAATGTCCTCAAAGTCAGCTTAATACCTGCAGACACACATTGTCAATACCATCAGATAACAAGACATTTCATAATTTAACCCAAACTGAGATATTAGCACCAAAACACTAAAAGTCATTTCCCTTTTGCAATATATTTGACAGCAGTTTGGTCATGGTGTCAGCTTGAACGCAGGCGAGGATGCAACTGAAGCGGGTGAACAGTTTATTGAAAAAAAAATACACAACAGAGGAAAAAAAAGCAGGTAGGGCGAAAACGGGGAAAAATAGAGTCCACAAAACTGAAAACGAAACTGAAGTCCAAAACTCTCAGGTGGAGCCCGTGCCCCTAGTGAGCGCGGCCGTGGCCAATAGGGGAGAGTTTCCGTGGGGAAACCAGAAAAGGAGCGCCTTGTGCTTCTCAAGAGCCCATGAGGCGAACAGAGGCGAACAGAGGCGATCTCGGCGCTGCGCCGGATCGGAGTGGGGGAGAGAACCTCACTGGGGAACACGAGCCTGCGGGGAAACACACAAGGGGTGAAAACCATGATGAAAACAGAGCTGATAAATCCAAACTGAGAGTCCAAACGGAAGGTCCAAAAACGGGGAGTCCAAAAGCGGAGAAAAGAGCTAGAAAAACAAGCCTAACATCTAGCCACACCGAAAAAACCGAGAGCAAATAAACAGAGCGTGATAATAAACTGACGTGAACACAAATGAGTGATGTGAGGGAGAACGAACCAAAGAGTGGCTGGTTCGGCGGGCTTAAATAAGGCGCAAAACAAAGGCGAATGAGTGTCCCAGTTCCCCAATAACGAGCGCCACCTGAAAACAATGATGAACGCGGACAGACACACAAGGCTGGACACCGAAAGAGTGACCCAAAGGACAGAACAAATACCACCAGGTCAGAACTCCGGCAATCGCGGCCTTTCCTCGGGGCCATAACCCTCCCAGTCGACGAGGTATTGTAGACCACCCCTACGCCGGCGGGAGTCCAGGAGCCGGCGCACCCTGTAAGCGAGAGTACCTCCAATTTCCAGAGCTTCTGGAGACGTCGTGGCCGCATCCCCCTCACCGAGCGGTCCCGGAGTGACTGGCCTGAGGAGGGAGCCGTGAAACACAGGGTGAATTTTCATGTGGGGTGGTAACAATAACTTGAACGAAACAGGGTTGAGCTTTTTTACCACCTGAAAAGGACCAACAAAATGGGGAGACAGTTTGGGACAGGGAAGGTTCAACTTGAGGTCCCTGGTGGATAACCAAACCCTGTCACCCCCCCGGATGGGAGGCCCCTCCCTTCAACGACAGGCCTGATTCTCGAACCGTCTCACTGCCCGCCGGATGGAGGCATGTGCTCCCTCCCAGACTCGCTCCGCCTTGCAAAACCAGTCATCCACCCCGTCAGACTGGCAGCGGTCCCAAGGACAGAGTGGGGGCTGACGCCCAAGCACAACCTCGAAGGGTGTTAAGCCGGTGGCAGAGTGGCGCAGGGAGTTCTGGGCGTACTCTGCCCACCAGAGGAAGTCTGCCCAGTCGTGCTGTCGGCTATGGCAGTAGGCCCTGAGGAACCTGCCGAGCTCCTGGATGGTGCGTTCTGCCTGGCCGTTGGTTTGAGGGTGGTACCCGGAGGTCAGGCAGATGGACCTCCTCAGGGATGCCATAGTACCGGCAGACGTGCTGGAACAAAGCCTCCGCCACCTGGAGAGCAGAGGGAAGGGAACGGAAAGGGACAAAACGACAACCCTTTGAAAACCGATCCACGATGACCAGCACGACTATGTACCCCTTTGATGGTGGCAGGTCCGTGACAAAGTCCACTGCTAGGTGGGACCACGGTCTGTTAGGCACCAGCAGGGGGATTAGTTTTCCAGCAGGAAGTTGTCTCGGGCTTTTGGTGGTGGCGCACACTGAACAAGACAAGACCAACTGCCACACGTCCCACCTGATGGTTGGCCACCAATATTTACGGGTGATGGTCTCCTGAGTGCGAGAAATGCCAGGGTGGCCAGTCGCTGGCATGGTATGGGCCCATTCTATCACCCTTGCCCTGAACCGCTCCGGCACAGAGACCTGGTGAGGAGGGCAGCCCGGCGGCCCCGGACAAGTCCAGGACTCCCGGGCGATCTCCCTATCGCGTAGCGCTGAGCCCACAGAATGCCCATCCAAGGCACGAACGGTGACAGGGTGGGCTAAGGGACAGGTCGGGACAGACAAGGAGGTCACCAGGTTGTGTGAAATGAAATTCCCCGCTGAACTGGAATCTAAAAGAGTGGGAACAGAAAGAACACGGCCAGCTACTGACAAAACAGGAACAGTGAATTGATTTAAATCATTAAAACGAGCCACCTGAGGAGAAGAAACTGAAGATTGAGGACGGATATGGCACTGCTTTCGCCAGTGCCCGGTTTTACCGCAGTACATACAGGCCCCTGCCTCACGTCGGCGCCGCAGCTCAGACGAGGGAACACGGGACGCCCCCAGCTGCATTGGTTCCGGAGCGGGTTCCTCCCGGGCAGGGGTGAGATGAGAAGGGGCGGAAGCTGGAGTGGGTGGAGGGCGACGAGGCGGAGAGCGCCGGCAGCACCTGTCCCGGAGGTGGTTGTCGAACGTGATGGCGAGCTGGATAAGTTCATCCAAACCGAGACCCACATCCCTGCAGGCCAGTTCGGTCTGGATCTCGGGACTGAGCCCCTCACGGAGAAGCGCGATGAGGGCCTTGTTGTTCCACCCACTGTCGGCGGCCAGGACACGGAAGTCCAGTGAAAAGTCAAAAACGGTACCTGTGCCCTGCCGAAGACGGAGCAGCCGGGAGCTGCTGCCCGGGATGGCCGAACACCGCCGCCGGCCGCCGCCCAGTCCAGAGCTCGCCCCGTGAGCCGCTGGACCACCATTGAAATGCGCTGCTGGTCGGATAAGCCAGGAACCTCTGCAAAATATAACTCACAGGCAAGGATGAAATTCCTACACCCCCGGGGGTCCCCAGCATACCTCTCTGGGAGCGCAGTGTGATGAGCACCGGGGAGCGGCGCAGCTGCCGCACTTGGTGGTGGTGGCAGCGGCGGCAGCGCGCAGATGCTGCGTGATCTCATCCTCTGCGGCGGTGAGGCGAGTGAGCTGGTCATTGTGGTCCAGCAGCCGGTGTTGGAAGAGGGGCGCCTCCTCTAGAGGCAGGGGCACAGAAGATGCGTCCAATAAATGGGTTCGTTCTTCTGTCATGGTGTCGGCTTGAACGCAGGCGAGGACGCAACTGAAAACAGAGTTTATTGAAAAAACACAACAGAGGAAAAAAGCAGACAGGGCAAAAACGGGGAAAAATAGAGTCCACAAAACCGAAAACGAAACTGAAGTCCAAAACTCTCTCTCAGGTGGAGCCTGCGCCCCCAGTGAGCGCAGCCGTGGGTAATGGGGAGAGCCTCCGTGGGGAAACCAGAAAAGAAGCGTCTTGCGCTTCTCAAGAGCCCACGAGGCGAACAGAGGCGATCCCGGCGCCACACCGAAAAAACCGAGAGCAAATAAACAGAGCGTGATAATAAACTGACGCGAATACACCGAAATATGAGAGTGATATGAGGGAGAACGAACCAAAGAGTGGCTGGTTCGGCGGGCTTAAATAAGGCGCAAAACAAAGGCGAATGAGTGAGTGTCCCAATTCCCCAATAATGAAAGTAACGAGCGCCACCTGAAAACAATGATGAACGCGGGGTGTCCTGAACAGATCCTAACCTACTAGGAAGGGCACACGCAGTGAAGACAACAATGCGGAAGTGAGGTGCGCTCTAGGTGGAGAGTGAACTACTCACGTAAGCACGCAGTGAAAACAACCAGAACCCGGAAGTGAGCTAACGGGGAAGCTAGGCTAACCGGGGAAACAGGAGGAGAGACAGACACACAAGGCTGGACACCGAAACAGTAACCCAGAGGACAGAACAAATACCACCAGGTCAGAACTCCGGCAATCGCGAGCGTGGCACGGCCGGCAAGGGGGGCACGGCCGTGACAGGCATATGGCACCTGGAAAAAACACTTACACACACACACTCAAACACTTGCAGTTTTTCTTGTTAATTCCCATTAGAAACGGTCATGGAATATGTGAAATAATTTTGCTGTTTGTACTTCTTGGTTTATTGCTGCACTGGAGTAAGGGGTGAGGGAAAATGTCACTATAAATTCTGCAATAAATTGAGACTTTTTCTTTTCTTACAGGGGAGTTCTAGGAAAACAGGGCTATCAGTGTCAAGGTAAGATTCATTCTCTCCTCCACCAGTTTATTTCTGTGCTTTATTTCTATACATAACAGAAATAATGACTTGCTATGGTGGTGCATAAAAAGCTATGTGAGCTGCACACGTTCTCATGACCTTGTTGTTTTTTCAACCATCAGTGTGCACATGTGTGGTCCACAAACGCTGCCATGAGCTCATCATCACCAAGTGTGCAGGCCTGAAGAAGCAGGAAGACACAGCAGAGGAGGTATAAAAAAATAACCTTGGCGCATCTTTCTTTAAATAATATACTGTATTTTTGTGTTTATAATCCCTTTGGTCATCACCTCCTGTAGGTGGGCTCGCAGCGCTTCAGTGTGAACATGCCTCACAAATTCAGTATCCACAACTACAAAGTTCCCACTTTCTGCGACCACTGTGGCTCCTTGCTGTGGGGCCTCATGCGGCAGGGCCTACAGTGCAAAGGTTAGAACTATGATCCAGACCAAGTTTCATCATGATATAATATTATATCAATTCAATGGACATTTGATGTACACCAATATCACAAAGTCTGTCACAATATGAATTTGGTTCATTTGGGTTCAGCGATTGATATGAGACAATATTATCTGCTGATATAACACAAATACTTCCATTTATTTAAAATCACAAACATAACGTAAATGTCATTTGACATTATTATTCCTGAGCTCAACCAGACATTTAAATGAAAAACAATCTTTTTCAGTTTATAATAAAAATGCGACCCTCCACGGCAAAACCAGTCACTTGTTGCAACAGAGGTTTCCGAGAAAAACGAGCGTTTATGTTGCGTGGGGTAAAATTTGCGATTTTTTGTTTTTAGTGTTTTGAAACAGTGGAAGGTCTATACTGTACTGTTGTGAATAAATTTCACTGAAAAACTTCCCCATTCCATCCTAAAAACGTGACTTTCTTGAGGTGAGGAATTCAATTCCAGCAGAATGTTAAAAGTTTCTGTTTTGACCGCTCTACTTCAATATTTACAGTAAATCCACTCGTTGACTAGCGTGAAGATATTTCTCCGGAATCCATCTTCGTCTCCCGAGTTCAGTTAACCTAACGCAGGTAGGCTATCCGTGTGGCTGTGAATGCAGCGTAGGCTACCGTAAATGCAAACGTAGCCGCGACCGCACCAAGCGTCTGTGAGTGCTACGTCGATAGTCAACTTCAAAGGCAGATTTCTCCGTTTCTCACTTGGCGTGACAGGAGAAACCCGACTCCTTTGAATGTTGATATCTCAGTCATATGTCATCCGATTCATTCGATATAGGTATCGTTTTGAAGGTTGATTTAGGCCCTTTCATAAAATTTGTGACAAGCGACTGGTTTTGCCATGGAGGGTCACAAATACATCATGTTTGATATAAAGTGACGTTTCAATATGTATGATGATCTGAAGTATGTTTTCATTTTGGACCCTTGCTATGGGGTTGTTAATTACTGGATTGATGTTTTGATATTGCTTGATGTATCATTACACCCCTAGTACTTACAGCACCATTGCACATTAGGCAAGACAGTGTAGGAGATGTTGTAAGAACCATTAGATGTCTTGTAGGGCAGATAGAAGGGCTAAGGGAACAGTCTAACTGAAACACTAAAGTGGTTAATAATGAGTAGTTGCTAAGGGGTTATGTGAAATATTTTAAATGCTTAAGATACACCCAGTTAAAAGATCTCATTAGCTTTCATTTAATATGATAGCCACAGTTTGGTGTGCAGTATTCCTTTAAACGTCCCATATTATGAAAAACTCCACTTTATCTGTTCTTTGGACATCCATTTGGGTCTGTACTGCCTCTACACACACTGCAGGTCTGATGAAAAATGCTCAATTGTGTTAGTATTAACTTAAGAATGTCAGAAATCGTGTACATCTATGTCACAATAGGAGACATTTGAATAACTCCACCCTCCTGTCTGAGAAGCTCCGCCCACCAGGTAGAACTGCTAGTGCTTCCTGATCCGCCGTGTTTTCTTGCAAGCGCTAGCGTAGGAATCGCAATGAAGAAGTCTAGCGGCGGAGTGTTGTGTTGAACGTGTTGACTGTAGGGATGGTCTGTTAGCAGTAGCCATGTGGATTATTTTCACGTGAGGTAAACTCTCGCCTGCTGTCTACACCCCAGATGTTTGGTCATCAGCGGCTCATTTGCATTTAGGAATACTAATGTTCCAAAAGGGACTGTAATAGAGGGGTAAAAAGCAGGTGAAAATGCCTAATCTGAGAGATATTTTCAGCAAACTACTTCAGAGACATGTTTAGTGGAGTTCACCGGCCTATTTTAACTGTAAATGTATACTGTAATATGGGACCTTTAAAAGAACACATACAGAACATACCAGTAGTGTTTAAATGGGTGTTATGCTGACATAGGAATCAGTATAAGAATTAAGGTTATTGTCAAGCACTTTCTCAAATACAAGGAATTTACTTTGGTGGTTGGTACTAAAGCCAGTACAATGTGACAGAAAAGGAGAGATGTAATGTGCTATTGTAAAATAAATCTATTTTTAAAACATTGACATACAATAAGTTACGAATAAAACCGAAACAGAAAGAAGTGTGTGAAAACAATCTCTCACTCTCTTTGTCTCTCCAGTTTGCAAGATGAATGTGCACAGACGCTGTGAAAGTAACGTAGCCCCCAACTGTGGGGTGGACGCCCGGGGCATCGCCAAAGTGCTGTCTGACCTCGGGGTGACTCCCGATAAAATCTCCAGCACAGCACAGAGGAGGAAAAAGGCAAGTCGGGAAGATTAGAGGATAGTTCCTGCTAGTAGGGAGTGGAGCTACAGCTGGGGAATAACTTAAGTTAATTTTGGTCAAGCTTCAAACAAGTCATCTCTTTCTCCTGACAAGCGAGGGTCTCGTTACAAAATTGCTTACATTTATTTCCTTACGTTATTTTTTCATTATTTTTTACATTATTATTAGTAAAATACTATTTTTTAACTGCATTTCAGAAAAAAAATGTGTTTTAATGATTTTTTTTTCTTCCAGAATTCACAGGATTGCTTCTAAAAACGTTTGCAGTAGGCAACTCAGCACAATACTGTTAATATTAGAGAAATTACAAAAGGTCACACACTGTTTTGTAAATACAAGATTATACTGTAAATATCAAATATAGTGTGCTTGCTGTAAAAATACAAAAAAATGGCTTCTGATTTGTTCCAAATAGCAGATATTTGAACTTAAATGGATGAATAAACTACATGGTAATTCGAAGTCCAGCTTTATGGATTCTGCAACGAGCTCTCCTCCTTCACTGATAACCACATCTTGCTTTTTAATATCATATACTCTGATTTAATGGTTTTTGGATAAAGTTTAAAGAAATTATTCTTCGTATAATTTTCTTAGTGTGTCCAAAACGCTGTCCAGGATTCTAGGAAAGGATACAACTTTCACTAAACCTTTTTATCCTGAATAGTTCTGCATTCCCGACATAAACATGGCAACAGTGTTGTGACTGTTTCTTTTGACTGTGGCTTTGCTAATGATACTGGTGGTCTGTTGCACACAGATTAGTCAAGTTGCGGACCCTCAGCCTCTCCCGATATCTCCACAAACAGAAGAGGATCGCTCCAAATCTGCACCTACTTCACCATGTGATCAAGGTCATTGCATACTCAACATCTGTCTACATCCCTATCTGTTTCTGTTTCCCCTTACGTGAAGTGCTTCATGCATGTATTTTATGCCATAAAAGCAGTTAGACGATCTTGGCAAATGCCTTTTTTTCTGTTAGTATGTGATAATCATATGATTAAATGAAGTGTGCTCTTTAAACTTTTCTTATTTGATCATCATATTCCTTTCCTGCAGACATAAAAGATCTGGAGAACATCAGGAAGGCATTGTCGTTTGATCACCGGGGGGAGGATCTGAAACCAAATCCGCCTTCATCTCCAAGCGAGGGAGGGAATGTGGAGGAAAAGGAGGGACGAGAGAATGGCGAAGTGAAGACGTTGCAGACCAAGCGAATGAACCTGGAGGACTTCTCTTTCATCAAAGTGCTTGGCAAGGGCAGTTTCGGAAAGGTGAGCAGCTCGCTCCAAGGCTGCAATTTCTACATTTCTATAAACCGATAGGAGTGGAGAATTCAGATTCCTGCACTTATAATTTTATTGCGTATTTTGTTATGTACTGTGGGTTTTATTTACTAATGATGAAACATTTAGCTGAAAAAAAAAGCAAAGAATACAGTTGACGGTATGCCATCATGGATATGTCTATTGCCTAGAGGTGTGAACCGTCACTGGTCTCACGATTCAATTACAGTTATCAGGTCAATGATTCGATTCGATACGATATCTCGATGCATCACGATGCATCCCACCAGTTGTTCTACATTTTTTCACCTTGCACACAGATTGGGCATAGATCGCAGATCGGGCAGCCATAGTTACTTCAATTAGAATTCAACTAGAATTTTCATGCCACAACCAAAAAATCACCAAGCAATGTCTTTATGATATAATCCAGGGGTTTTCAACTGCTTCTGTCGTAGAGACCACCACTCAGACTAAAAATTCACAGGATTGCTTCTAAAAACATGTTTGCAGTAGGCAACTCAGAACAATACTGTGAAATATTAGAGAAATTACAAAAGGCCACATACTGTTTTGTAAATACAAGATTATACTGTAAATATCAAATTCAGTGTGCTTGCTGTAAAAATACAAAAAAATGGCTTCTGATGCATTCCAAATAGCAGATATTTGAACTTAAATGGATGAATAAACTACATGGTAATTCAAAATCCAGCTTTTTTCTTTTCTTTTCTTTTCTTTACAATATTTTCTTTATTACTGTTTGATATTTGCATTAAATTCGTTATTCATAAAGACACCCAAATCATCAGGGAATGTTTTGAAAATGAAATTAAAAAATGTAAAAAGTTATTTCAATAGTGAAACGGGATTGCATGTCACGGATCACCTGCAGTGCTGCTGAGACCACTAGGAAGCAGCAGACGACCAGTTGAAAACCCTCGATACAATTGATCATGGTCTGCCATTGCATAGATGCCGAATCGTCCACGTCCACATCGCGATGCATTGATTATGTGATTAATTTCAACACCTCAATTCAACACAAATTTACATATATCCAATGCCCTGTAAATTCTTGAGGTACTGGAGGAAGTCTTGAGGAACAATATTTAGACTCCTTTTGGAGAATGAGAAACTCTTATATATACATTATATATTTTAAGTTTATACTTGATAATAATGTTAAATTGTCACAACCCATCACCGCCATTCGTAATATTGCACTACACTTCAGATTGTCATTTCAGGCATAAGTTGTGGTTGGGTTTCTATTTTTTTTCACACTAGCTTCAGAGCTGACCCACAGAGGGTTAAAGGTCCAAACTAGCCTTAAAGCAATACGATTATACTAGGAGATATATATCTCTTCTGTGTGTGTGTGTTTGTGTGTGTGTGTGTGTGTGTGTGTGTGCAGGTAATGCTGGCCGAGCTGAGAGGAACAGACGAGGTGTATGCAGTGAAGGTGCTGAAGAAGGACGTCATCCTGCAGGACGACGATGTGGACTGCACTCTGACAGAGAAACGGATCCTCGCGTTAGCCAGAAAGCACCCTTACCTGACCCAGCTCTTCTGCTGCTTCCAGACCAAGGTACACACCTCCATCGCCTTCCACCTCCTCCCCAAACCTGTAATACCCCTATCTCACCTCGATTTTAAAGGGTACGGCCATGTTTGCCTTAATTCACCACTAGGTGGAGACATAACCTCACATTTTCTTACACAGACTCATCAGTTTTTATACAGTCACGCCAGTGATATTTTATTTTCACGTGGATCAGCTCCCTTCAGTAGCATTCAGTGGTTTAAGGCATGTTCTCCATGAAATTGGAAAAGCATGAGTCTGGTCATAAGGACCTCTATCATTTTTTACATTTAAAATCTCACCCTGCTTTGAGTTCAGATATCCATGAAAAAAGAGGGAAAGACACTTCATAGACTTCATGTATATGTGAAAGTTTACAGACTAACAGCGTTCAAATTGTGTGTGTATATACCAGAGCTATTAGACATTTAGAGACATCCCAAAATCTGAAAATAGGCTAAATGGATTAAATTATAGATGAATACAATATCTACATTGTGGTTTACATTTTATATACTGTACATATTCTTGGAAAACTTAGGAACAAAAATGTAGAAATAAACAACAAAACAGGCTTAATTAGGAGAAAAAATAAACAGTAACAGTAAAAAATATTGGTCTTTAATTTTAATTGTGGTGTTAGGAATGAGAGAGAGAGAGAGAGAGAGAACTGTAGTGTATGGATATGATAGACATACATGTATATATGAATATACTGTATGTTATTTATATATATATATATATATATATATATATATATATATATATTAATAATGTTTTATTATGTGCATAAAATAGTAATATGTCTGTTATTGCCTCCGTTGTGACAGAACCTCAGTTAGTGGCAGCAACACTCACATACACATGCGCACTCACACCTGCATACACACTCCTATCTTATAAGTTAAGAAATTTCCATACAGCATTAATCGCATTAGCTTCTTTAAAAACGATAATAGACACTATTTCCAAGAATAAGACTCCTTAACCGGTGCTTCATTTGTGCTATGGGACTCAGCCGTCACCTCAACCGGCCTCTTGTTTGTTTTACTCCCCTTCCCCAGCTCGAACCTGCAGTCGGCCGTAATGATGGTGTCCTACTCCCCTGTAATTTATTTATTTCTACCGTTTCCCCAAACAAGGCACAGAACATTGTGTCCTGGCAGCTAAGAGGAGAGGGAAAGAGGGAGGGAGGGGGAACGGGGCGGGTGGGGCCTCTGGCGGAGGAGAGGGGGAAAGGAGCTGAGGACAGTGGGGCTCTGGATATGGGCCTGAGGAAGCGGAAAGAGTGAGTTTCAGGACGGAAGAGAAAAAGGGAGTTGGTCTGGGCGGACGGCAGCAGTGCTGCTGAAGGCCATTTAGTCGTTTTTGGGACAGTATTAGGGTCAGTGGTCCTTAAAGAGTTCCTTAAAGAAGATCCTTAAAGAAATATGATTAATAAATAACTATGTTCTTTACTTATTTAAAAGTGTTAAATAACTCAAGGTTATTTTATTTCTCTCTTTAGTTGTCTTCCTCTCTATCACTCTTTTTATCAGTCTGTCTCTCTCTTTCTCTCAGTCTACATCAACGTCCTGCAGACTGACATCCATCTTCAGCACCTTTAGTGAATACACCTCATCTGTTTCTCTCTCTTTTTTTCTATCGCTCTATCGCTGTCCCTTCTCTCTGTTGCTCTGTCTAGCTGTCTCTCGCTGTCTCTTTCTTTACTCTTTGCCTGTGGTTTTCTGTTCATTGTCTCTGTCTCTCTTCTCGTCCTTCTGAGTCTCATTTCTCTCTCTCTCTCTCTCTCTCTCTCTCTGTCAGTTTCTCCTTCTTGGTCTCTCTCCTTTACTTTCTCTCTCTGTGTCTCTGTATGTTTGTGCATCTGTATCTCTTTTTGTCTCTTTAACTTTGTTTTACTGACACCTCTCTCTCTCTCTCTCTCTCTCTCTTTCCATTCCTTGCTCTCTGTGGTCGTTAATGGAACACATTAGCCTTGCCTTTGCTGTGCGCTAAAATAGGCGATTGTTGCAGACCTTACATAAGGGGGTGCAGATCCTTATCAGCCGTGATGTGTATTCCATATGCTGTTCATTTTCTTTTACACACACACACACACACACACACACAAACACACACACACACACACACACACACACTATGCATTAGCCCACTTGGAAGAAGTGTTCCCTATAACACCTCTTTGTCACATGTATTTCATACTGCATTGCACTTTTCTGGTTCACTATCATTTATTTATTTTTGTTAAGACTTTCTTTTTCTTTCATACTAACACATACACCCTACTCAAGGCTCTTAACCAAGTTTTGCAAGAGGGTCTTATTCTTGGCTGGTTCCAAGTCCTTCATTTGGACCTAGTAATAGTTGGAGAGCAACACAGCCAATCTTGCAGTAACGGAAACCCTATGCAAAAAATGGCTTTTTTTGCACTCAAGATCCTAAGAGATTAAGTCCAGGCAGTTGCTGTATGTATTTGACAGTGATTGTCTGTTTGTGTACTTGCAAATGTCCCGACAAAGTGTGCTGGACTCTCTCCATCACTCCGTGTTCTAATCAGATCGCATTGAACGAATGCAGGTGAGCAGACGTGTGTTCCCTTTCTCTTTTCGCCTTCGTTTTTTTTCACTCCCCTCTCTCTTTCTCTCTCATCAGTCCTTTGTCGCCCCACACGTAGCACACCAGGCTGACCTCAGGTTGACTTTGCTCCTTCCCTCGCCCCATTTCATGTTCTCTCGCTGTCCAATTTGCCATCAGGCGCTGCTAAGGACGCCCCTGCCTGGACTTGCTCCCATTTGCCGAAACGAGAGTGCGTCTCTTCTCCTTTTTCCAAAAAAAAAAAAAAACACTGGCAAAGGCCTGGCCATGCTCAGAATACCATAACTGCATGAGTAATACTTTATTCTGTTCTTAGCTCGTTTACACATACCCTGTATAAAATGTTTTGGGTTTGGTTTGAAAAAGGAACAAGAAACAAGATAAAGATAGAAGTTTGGTTGAGTTTAGTGTAATTTCACAATTAACCCTTGAAACTCTAATCCATATTTCTAGAATTTTCTTTTGCTTTAAGCAAAAGCTTAATTACTGAGTAATAACTTTGTAATAGCACTATAGTAAGTATGCAATGACAAAAAATACAATATATAGTCACCTAACACTAATGATAAAACTTTTCTTTAAAAAGAAATATTTTCTAGAACGGCAACTTTTTCCTTCTGTGTCATAAAAGGTCATAAAGTTGATTTTAAAGGTCCCGCGTTATACATTTTTTTCAACAAGTTAAAATAAGCTCCAGTAAACATGTCTCTGAGGTAGTTTGCTGAGAATACCTCTCAGATTAGGCATTTTCAGCTGCTTTTTACCCCTCTAGAAGTAGAAGTAGGGGAGAAATCTAAACGGCTCATTTAAGCACACGGTTTCTGACATTCGTAAATCAATTTTAACACAATTGACCATTTTTTATCAAACTTACAGTGTGTGTAGAGGCAGTACAGGATGTCCAAAGAACAGACATAATAGACATTTTTTCATAATATTGGACCTTTAAGCAACTGATAACTGATAATTGATAACACTGAGATGCTGTATTTATAGCATCTATAGCTGTATTGTGTTGTTTGTTTTGTAATAAACAAAAGCAAAAAAGTGTACTACCTTTTTTTTACAGTCTTTAGATGAAAATCACAGTAACCTTTTGTCCATCTAGATATCTAGCGTTCCATAGGGGTAAATTTCTCTAGTCTTAACACATGCCCTGCTCCCTCATGCTACCAGTTGTTAGTCTACTGTGGTAGAAGGCAATTGTATGAGCACAATGCCATTTAATACCCAGACTTGTCGTTTTCATCTGTAAAGTCACATAATTGTACGGACATGACTTAAAAGTTACAGCTGGTACATTGCAGTGCGGTCGGTCAAGTCTTCCATTGCCATTAAAGGTCCACTGTGGACCAAAATAAAAAATGTCGTAAGCTCCGGTGTCTGAGAAAGAGGTGATGTCATGGATAAAGTGGAAGCTCTGCAAACTGAAATCTTCTCTGGAGTCAGAGATTCCCGTTGACCCTTTTTTCAGCGGTAAACATCGTTTCTCATATGATGCTTATGAAAGAGTGACTTAGGAGATATTAAGAGATGCAAATTGAAACTGAAAGAGCAATCAGTCTTGCAATTTGCACAATAAAAATAAGCATTTAGAGAGAATCAGATGTTGAGAAGCAATCAGGAAAAACAGTAATTCATATTCTATTTAATTAATATTACACACAACAGGGCTAGGTAGCCAAATAAACCATTTTCCAGAGCACAGGTGAAATGGCAGTGTGGCAATAATTTGACACTCAAAAGCCACTTTGTGGTATATAAATATAGCTGCAGGCAACAATGAGAGGTCAGTATGGGGCTGACCGCACAGAGACATCAGGAAAGCAGGAAAGAGGGTTTAATTGTTACACTGTGGAATATGATTCATGGGCAAAACTGATGAGCAATTAAGTCGGGCCTTATACTATATATCCTGTTGTGCTGCTTCTTGGGAAAAAGGGTGTAAATTCCTGAGAAATATTTTTCATAAATATTTCAGCGAAGGGGAATGCATATTCCATAATCAATCTGCTTGTATAAGTCATTTTAGAGCTTGATCTGAAGGAGATAAGCTGCTGCTGCAGCACTTCGAATGAACTAACGCTTTTTGTACATACCTTTTTTTAAAAGCAAGTTTCTGCTTTTATTATGGATATTAAATTTGGCACAGCACTCTTACTTTGAATAACATTAACAGATTCGGCCAAACTGAATGAGAAATGCAAATGTTCTGCACAAAATTTCCTGTAGAAACATGTCAAGTCAACTGACTGCAGAGCTCTCATGCCACATTCTATCAGTATGACTCCTGAAGAATTTCATAAGTTTGCTGTAAAGCTTTTGTAGAGGTGAGAATTAACGATGTGTGAATACTTGTTTACTGTACTTACCTAAAAACGATTTAAGATACTTCATATTTACGGTTTCTATGATTAAATTTTACATTTTATATATTAAAAAAATTATTAAGACAGCAGCATTAGGTCAAAAAATATATATGAGGTGCTCTACAAGTAAAAGGGCAGAGAAAATGATTTTGCAAGAATTCCAAAATGATGGTGCAAGGCTACTTTTGTGGTTGTTAGTCGTAGACAGTAGGTCTATCTTATTTTGCAAATAGTCAAAAAATATCTGAGTCACTCTAATCATAGTCTTAAAAATCCTTTATTGTAATGGATGTGTCAAAAAGGCCAACACATTTCATCAGGGCCCTGTGCCTCAGACTTTTTTTCCAAAATAAGATAGACCTTGTGTCTACAACCAACAACCAGGAAAGCTGCTATTTTTGCTACATCATTTTACATGTAAAAGTACTTTCCACTCTCAACATGTTCCAAACAGGTCATTACTTTGGGGTAATGCATTTGAGTGGAATGTTAACAATATTATTAATATGTGCACCGTATTTCATTTGAAACCTTAAGTGAATTTAAGTGATTATTTGTAACTGAACAGAGCACACAGTGCGCCTGACGTTTTGCACCCGAGGACGATACCATGCTTTACCGGTCTGGGACTTGAACCGGTGACCCTCTGATCACGAGGCCAACTCCCTTACTGTTACCCTAACTGCCATTAAACCTAAAGGCATGACAAATACATAAAACAGGCTGCATTAAAGATGCACGTTTGTCAAGAAAAAATTCCCATCCCTGCCCTTATTCATCAGAAATGTTTCAAGTTGTGGACTCAGCCTAAAACTTGTGATAGATGTGAGTGCAGCCTGCTGACTCACTAGCCTGCGAACTCGGAGTTCTTTCACACTCGACACAGAAAAATAAAAAGTCTTGAGTCCAGTCCTTTCTTTGACATCTGTATCTTTACTTAAACTTTTACAAAACAAAAGATGAATTCCTGACTGTTACAATTTCATGACGTTTACGCGGCGGTCAAAAGTCTGCGTTGCTCTCAGGTTGAAGGCTTCTGCTGTCTTATGCGTGTTCTTATGCTTTTATACTAAATTCAGCCAATGAAATTGCACCACGTAAAGCAATTACGTATTAATTCTTACATGGTGACGAATGCAGATACTAGAAGGTACTAGAAATATAACTCAAAATTCTCTTATAAATACTTAAGATATTAAATCCAAATATTCAAAGGTGCATGTTCAGTTACATCACAAAAATGGCTCCAGAGTTTTATTTTTTAACATGAGTATCTGTACATCACCTCAAGTACAGTATGTGTGAACTTTTGCCTCCTGTAAGCTTTTCTAGGTGAAAGGTTATAACAAATGTTCTTGACGATAATGCTCTTCCTTGTTGGCTCAATTCATTTCCATCACTGTTCTAAAACCAAAAGCAATCAGATGAAATTTTCTTTGCATGCCACAGTTCATCCATCAAGTGGCCCTTAACTTTGAGGTCATAAGCCTTCACGTTTATTCATGTTTGTTTTCTGTCTATTTTTTGCTTTATAATGCGGCTGATGGATTGTTGGTTTTTGTCTTTCCCCGGCTGGTCCAGCGGCGCTTGATGGCAGCTTGGAATGCTCCCAGGTTTTTTGGCTGCACTCCGACCTCTTTATTTTCTGCTGTTGCTCCATTAATCGAGAGGTTTGATTGTAGCAGCCTGCTTCCAGACAGCTGTGCGCACGGCCAAACCTGCATGAAAAGAAAAGAAAATGCGAAGCCGTCCCACGCAAAGATGCGTGGCGTGATTTCGAGCCCCACTTTTGATGCTCATTAATCAATGCTTATGTGATCAATCGAGTGCATTAGCAGACAAAGCGCGACCGATGTTCGCTTTTTCTGAAGCTATTCATATCGTGTCTGGTTCCCTTTCGCTCCGTGTTTGCTTGGCTGGTTGTTTTTGTAGTAATGGGATGGAATTTGCTTCTGAGGAATGCTCAGTGCTGGGCCTCATACGAGCGTGTTTTTGGTGTAAGAAGATAATTCTGCTCAAGCGAGAGGAGCTGACAGCGATATCTTGGGAGAAGGAGGGTGTTGATTTGAAAAAAGCATCTTGAGCAAAGGTTGTCTTTGAAAGATGTGAGCTTAATGTGGCTGTAGTGATGAAATCACACTTCAGTAGCTTAGATGAAGTATGAGCGAATTACATTTATGGTATTTGTTAAGCTGTAGAACGTTGCTCAGAATTGAAGTAATGATACTGGTGGGGGTTGGTTAAAGATAAAAATTTGACCTCACAAGCTCTAAACCATCCATGAAAATTCTAACACAAGTTCAGCACCACCCTAGACCCTGGCACTACTTATAATTTATGTTTTGGTACTATTTTTCGAATAAAATATTCCATTTATTCATTCAAATATTTTCCAGTTTAAATAGTATGTCTTTATCTACGTTCCTGTGCTTATCTTGTTAATGCCAAACATTGAATAACTGTTATTTATGGATTATGTTTATACCATAATTCAAATCCTCTGATCTCTCTCTGTGACATTCCTTCTGACTGGCTCGACTTCAAGCACCTGCCTTATTCTTTTTGTCACTACATTATACATTTGGTTATTTTAATTAAACATGTCTGATACCGATATTGTAAATTTGGATCCTGATAGTCTCTGGGTCTTGTTTAAACTGAAAACAGAAAATAATGGTTGAAAAAATGTCTGAATGCATGACTGAGATTATTCTGTTTTGCTTAAGGAAATACTTGACTTAAATCCTGTTTTCCTAACTAAAACAATGTAACAACTCAAAGATTATTCATTTAAACACAGCTCTGTAATTTTGTGACGGTCCCTAATCTAATCCTGTGGGGCTAAAACCATCAGGAACACAGAGCTTAAACAGTATAATCGCGTGATTTGCTTTTGAGGTTGTAGTGTGTTGCATTGCTTGTTCTGCTTGTTGTCATATCAATATGTACGAATTGGTGCAAATAATAAATAAATAATTTTAAAAACCAGCTTTACCCCAGTGCCACTTCACATGCATAACCAATTGAGCATATCGTATCAGCTCCATAGATCGGACCAATGCCACCGATACCCAGACCAGCTATTTGAGTCGTTATCGGACCGATACTGATCCACGTATCGGAACGGCACCATCTCTAATTTGAATTGATGAGATGATGATGCTTGGTTCCCAACTAAAAAAGTCAGTAATCAGGTAATGGCTTAGCATCTGTGTATCCATCTCTTGCCATGCTACATTTAGCCCACAAAAGGCTTTTTTCCCGGCTGTAAGCATTCCTCCTGGAACAGACTGTTCCCAAACAGACCTTTTTTTATATGAAGTCCATCAGCATGTTAAGGCCTGAAACAGACTGAACAATTCAATTAAGTGGTTTGTCAGTAAGTAGTGTATAAAGAGAGAGAAAGGGAGTGAGAAAAAGGGGAGAGGTTGGAGGGGGGATGTGGTTTTGTAGGATTTGTTCTGTGTAAAGAGAGATCCATCAGGCTTGTGTTTGTTGTTCTCTCTCTGGAAAGTGAGAGAAATTTCTTCTACGCTGACGAACACCATAAAGCACACACTCGGCGGTGACGCGTGACAGCTTCTTGGCAAACAGAGTGTGCGTTTCGCTGTGAAGAGCGGTAAGGAATCCCTGCTGGTGGCTGAAGTAACTCCAACACATGTTCTAGGTCATCTATTATATCACTTCTCAAAGCTCTAAAATCCCCAAACTTCTCGGAGCATTTATTGTCTCTCATTCGTAACATAAATTCTGTGTTATAATTGCAGTGAGATTTACTTAATGCTGCTGGGGAGTAAGAGTGAATTATAATTCGCTTCATGTTAAGTAGAAACAAACACTTTGAGTGAAAAAGTGAGTAATTATTTGTCATTGTGAACACAGCACAGCACAGCACACAGTGCGCCACGACTAAATGTGACCTCATGACCGCATTTAACCCATCCGTGAGGGAGCAGTGGGCAGCTAACAAGCGCCCGGGGAGCAGTGCTTGGGGACGGTACCTTGCTCATGAGTACCTCAGTGGTAACTTTACCGGCCCTGGATTCCAACCTGTGATATTCTGCTCACAGGGCGAACACCCTGCCGTTACGCCACCAACTGCCCCAACTTTAAGTATTCTACGTGATTTGAGGACTGATTTCAGTGGCTGAAAACTGGAAGGCAGACCTGAGACAGACCTTTGGACAGCGTTGGATATACTGTCCATTCATAATGACACAGTCTTAGATGCACATTTCCTGCAAGAAATGTCAGTCTTTGAGTTGGTGTATGTCTGTGTGTGTCACGTACACCAAAGTTTTGTAGACCAAATTTCCACACAGAGTGAGCAAAAATATATTCATAGATTATAAAATATAAAATATTTAAAAAGGTAGAGGTACAAAAGAGATAAGTTACATGCAGAATTTAAAACTGCAGTTTTGGTCCTGGAGTTGTCTTTGTGCATTGAATGTGCATATGATTAGCGGCAGTTTAATATGAAATTTGAGCTACTTCTAGATAACACAGATGCATTTACATAAAGATATATACAAATATGTCCATGTTTGTGGTCTGTTGGATGGATTTTGGTGAGATGTTGAAAGATGTGTGCTACATATGTGTTATCATTTTGCTTCGGAGCAGATGCTGATGTAACGGTAGCGTGTTCGCCCCGTGATCAGAAGGTCGCAGGTTCGAATCCAGGACCAGTAAAGTTACCAATGAGGTACTCATTAGCAAGGTACTGTCCCCAAGCACTGCTCCCCAGATGCTGCCCATTTTAGCTGCCCACTGCTCCTTTGCGGATGGGTTAAAATCAGAGGTCGCATTTCATTGTGGTGCACTATGTGCTGGGCTGTGGTGTGTTCACAATAACAAATAATCACTCACTTTCACTTCAGTGTACTTCTGGAAATTTGCCTCTGATCTTATATGTGTGCCCCTTTTGTGTGTGTGTGTGTGTGTGTGTGTGCCACATATGCCCACAATTTTGGGGGTTCAAATGCCCCTACTATGTGTAAAATTAGCATCAACATCAACATTGACTTTTATTAAAGATGCCACCTCAAAACGTACAAGCCATTACCTTTACAGAATACAAATGCATTTACCGTTTTTGGACCCCGTAAATATACACAAATGTGTGTATGTTTGTGCCCTGTTTTGGGTGAGACGTTGAATGATGCATGTGTTATCATTTTGTAGAAGATATGTGCACATTGAGGTTTTTGTTTTCCTAAATTCAGACATATCTATATGTACTAGGGCTGGGTTCAAAAAATCGATTCACCGATCAATATCGATTCTCGTTCGAAAAATACGATATCGATTCAAAAATTCGCGGATCGCTCTTTTCCTGCGGCTATGCACTACCTCTCGCGACCGCGCAAGGAGAGCTATAAAAACGTGAGACCGGCGAAACCGAAACCAAAAAGAGCCATGGCTGAAGCTGCTCCGCTCAAATCACCGTCCGGCCTAATTTTATAACCAAGCAAAACTAGTATTGACGCAAAGAAATCTCTAAATAAATCGATATCGAATCGAATCGAGAATTGAATCGGATCATGACCTTGTGAATCGGAATCGAATCGATTCAGGAAATCAGCAACGATACCCAGCCCTAATATGTACACACACATATATACACTGCTACAGAGTATGTGTGTGTGCCTTTATTAGCAGGTATTTTGTTCAGTGCTTAATTCTGGACTTACGGATAAACATTCTTGACCGCTGTCCAGGCCTCACACACAGTACGCTCTATACTGAAATTATAACGATTTCCTGTTGCTATCTGCTTCGCACAGCTTTCCATTTCCATTTGTTAAGCAAGTGCCCGGTGTGCTAATCAGGCAACGGGGAACAGCAATTACTTAAACCGGTGGATAAAAAATTGGGCCATGGCCTTAGCTGGGAGAATTTTCACCTTGTTTTTACCCGTGCAGTCCTCCAGGTGATATAAAGTTACGTGTTTGTTCACGAAAAAAGAAACCATTTTTTTTCCGAACTCTTGGAAACCGTTTTCCTAGTAAGTGGTTTCTGTATTTTTTTAAACATGCCGAGGAATGTTTTTCTTCATCAGTGAAATGGAGTGTGTGGGTGTGTATGCGCACACACACACACACACACACACACACAAAAACACACGCACACATGGCTTATGTGATCCATCAAAAATTGCAATCTGCCACACACTACGCCCAGCTTGTTGGGTCTTGGCAGTTTATCTGGAGATCGAGTATTTTCTCTTGTACGGCGCGGGGACGCCGGTATCTCCACATTTCTAATTGGAGGCAGGAAATGTTTATTCGCGTCTGATTGGGTGGGCCTTCGCTGCGTCTCTGGGAACACTTTAAACAAACTATTTCAGCATCCTGTTTAAATTCGCTTTCAGAGAGAGAGAGGACAAGGCGAGGCGGACTTTTATGTAAGATACGCTGTTCTGCCTGAAAAAGAAGTGTCTGTTATGATTGCACATCAAAAAAAAATTTTTATCGAGATCAATTGTGCTGTCCGCACAAGGAGCAACAAGAGGATTTGGACAAAGTATGTACCACTTCG
The DNA here is from genome assembly GCA_032718565.1 of Distichodus sexfasciatus. Taxonomy (NCBI): domain Eukaryota; kingdom Metazoa; phylum Chordata; class Actinopteri; order Characiformes; family Distichodontidae; genus Distichodus; species Distichodus sexfasciatus. The sequence goes on along the minus strand of JAVGVS010000020.1, from coordinate 3,578,256 downwards.
CATAATGCACTGAGGCTTGAATTTTGTCTCCAGGGTGCCCAAGATTTCAGCTTCCAGTCATGTCCAGTATTTCAAGAGACCTCCATTAATTATATAGACATTTGATAGTCTGTGAAAATTACTGTGACTATTATTGAAGAAACATTTGCTTCCTCATTCCTAGAACACAATGCCCTCGGCTCGCAGATATCAGAGGCATCACCCAAGCTTGTCTTTAAAGAACTTAAAGTGTTTTGCTTGAAGGCACCCTTTCTCTGATATATGTGAAATTTCCCCTTTTTGACAGATGGATGATCTTCAGTTCTAGAGGTGGAATATTGGGTCTGAACCTGCAGACGTTTCGCATTAACTACAACGTGCAACAAACATTTGCAATCGTTTAAAGTTAGAGTTTACAACTCATAACTTGGATACAAGTGCAAAATGAGGTGGGGGGAGAATATGGATACTTAATTTGAAATCTGACAGACTTTCTGAGAAGGAGGGCCAGTCCAGAAAGAATGTATTGCAGGTGTACTCTGACGTCACCATTGAGCAAGATGTAGATCTGTGCTGGATTAGCTGAAGTCCTGTGCCAAAGTCCGGCGCAAACTGGGTTTATCTGGTGGTGCAGCAGCAGATCATCTCCTTATAACACCTTATTATGAAACGCCGAGCCGATCTCGTGCTAAGCCACGTTTAGAGCAGCTTACCCATATCAGAAAAAATATGTTAAAAGAAGCTGCTGCACACCTGCTGAAGGAGTTGTGGGAAGTGAATAGGGGTCGGATTAAAACAGTGCCCAGACACTTCAAATCTGTCATCCAGGAACCTTCCCACTTTCCAGGAGATTGGTGGAGTCAGCCGTCAACACGTCAGTGCATGAAGAAAGGTGCCTGTGGATATTGCTGACGAATCTTGCTTTGCCTCTGGGCTGTAAATGTCACGTATAATTAAACTGTGCAATTTGGAGTCTTTACTATGAAACTGACTTTTCCAAATAGGAGCAGGTTTGACTTCCTTAAATATGTCTTAATGTAAAGAATTTTAACAGTAGCTCAATAAAAACCTGAACAGGTTTTTTTTTATGTATTGCATTTGTTTTTACTTTGGTCACATATGTAGATTCATTTTGGAATCTCGTAAGTTTTACCTTTAACACAGACGTTAGAGATTAAAATAAAACATGCGAAGATTGTAGAGATGAGTGATCTGTAAATAGAATTTGTTTTTGCCAGTTTTATTGTAGAATGAGGGCACATTGTAGCAAATGATTCTTTTGTCTCCAGACATTTTACAATATCACATGGCATGCACCATAAAGTTATTAAGTGCTTTATTAAGGATCTTTATTTATGCTACTGCATAGATCTCCTCAGGGAAGTTTGATTCCTATCGTGTACTTTTATTTCACTTATTTTGACCCTTGTCAGCCTTATTCAACCCCACTTTTAAAGTTTCTCTGTAACCACCGTCTGTCTTACTGGCAAACTAGAGCATTATACAGTCTTTATAACACTGTATTTCATGTCTTTTAGCAAAAGGATGTTTTGGAAGGGAAAATTTGAAAAATGTTCCCTCTCCTGCCAGCCCAGTTTTTGCCCCCAATTAACCAGGACAGAGAGAGGTTCAAGTTCTTGGCAAAATTTTCTTCCATTCTCAATTTGTCTCTTCACATCCATCTTTTTCTCGGTAGGACCGTCTGTTCTTTGTGATGGAGTACGTGAACGGCGGGGACCTGATGTTCCAAATCCAGCGCTCACGCAAATTTGATGAAGCCCGCTCTCGCTTCTACGCAGCTGAGGTCACTTCGGCACTCATGTTCCTCCATCGGAATGGGGTCATTTACAGGTAACGTAACATGCCGCTGCTGACGCTTTCATCACAAAATAGAGTTGAAAAACAACATTGTCTCTTGCAAAGCATCTCAGCAGACCCACAATTTCATATTTGATCTAGAATCATTGTCCGCCAGGGTCAAAAGGGACGCATGCAAAGGCAACTTGTCCGTTTCAACCAAAACACCATTGTACCAGATAACAAACCAACTGCAGTTTTAGTCTCAGAATAGTGTTTTGGCCCCAAAATTGAGAATCTGTTCCAAAAGTTTCGCCCAGCAGACGCTCCTTCCAGCTTTGCTTGCATTTAAAGCATGCTGTCACGCAATCGTGCGTAGGTGAGCTTTGGTTTGACCCGAGTGGGGTTCTCTTCACATGAACTGGGTCTGGGGTTGGAGCCGAGTGTGTTGTTGGGTGGCTTTTTAGCCTAGAGATGGAGGCATTTATTGGCCTTGTTTACCTCAGGTTGTTTACTTGAAGGAGTCCTGTCGGTCAGATGATTTATTCGTTCCAGGACAGTTTGTTTATCCACTGGTTTGTGTGTCATTAAGAACACACAACAAGCTTGTGCTTAGGGACATGAAGCGGGCATTCCTTTGGCTAATTTTTGCCCGTTTTCTCTCCTCGCTACATTCTGGAACCTTCCGTATGTGTCATAAGTCAACACTCATCATGTATGGAATTTAGAAACTATATAACTATAACTGCACAATCGAAACTTGATTTCAATCATGTCCAACAAAATGACAAGATTGGCCCAAAAACCAGCAAAAAGACCCAAATTATGGGTCTTCACAAAGAAGATTACGGTATTTACGTAACTAGAGGTACCAAAAATATTGAAATTAATTTGAAACTCTTGACCTGAAGTCCATGCGCCCAGTAGTAGGTTCTCGTAAATGCACACCTTATCAAAATCTTCACGTCATCCAAACGATCCATTACATCTATTTCTGAAAACTTGGGGTGAAGGTCATGTCCCTGTCCCTATGGACCTCGAGTGACCCCATCGACCTCTTTGCACACCCACCCAGGCATTCTCTGTCCGTTCTTTTGGGGCTTGGACAGGAAGAATCTCATTTGGAGTTGAATGTTGTTGTATTGAATTAAGACCACCTCCTCCCCTCTCTGGCCTTCCTGAAAGCGAGCTCACGGATGGGGAAGGGTAATGGGGGTTCTTAAGAAACTGGGGCATTGCAAATGTGTAACGGGTTATAATTGCTCTGTTTATTAGTCTTGCACAAATATTTTTGTGCCTAAGTCCCTGCAATATTCTTACAGTCTCGGTCTTCGGTTCTGATCGCATCGCGTCTCTCCGAGTTGAGTTTTAGTAGATGCCTTGTTCACTGAAATATACAATGCATTAGAACAATGTGGCAAAACTTGGTTAAAATTGGTTGTAGATAAATTTTCAGTTTTGAAAATCTTTCTCATTAAAATGTTTTTTAATTGTGAAAGCTACATTTTGCTGCATCTGTTTGATGCTTTTTTGCTTTTACTTTGGTCTAAAGCATCATTTTTATTCAGAGTATCATATTCTATATTTGGCAAAACTATTGATAGTCTAAAAATCAATAATTTCACAATGGCAGTTCTCACTCTACATTTTCTACAGGCAAATTGGAACAGCTCTTAATAAACACTCAATTTGACGGTGAAAAGCACTGCAGCTTATGTAAAAGATGAAAAGGTTATTTCCAAAAGGAAAATTGAGTGTAGATGTAAAAAAAAAAAAGAAAAAAAAAAAAAGCTTGAATAGTCATTAAATCTCACGATCATAAAATAGCCCTTGGTCTGGTTCTCCATTTGATTGGAGTGTTCCCATTTCATTTGGAGATGCAGGAGATGATGATGACTGTGACAACAATGTTCCCCTGGGTCAGATCTCTCATTCAGACAATATGCACTCAGAGCAGACAGATACTGAGTGATGTTTAGTCTGCAGCATTAAAAGATCTCGTTTTGTTCAGATCGGGAGCTGTACATGTAACCGCAAACTGCTAGGATGGACCGTGAGCGGTCAGCTCCAGCTCCAGCTCCAGCTCCAGCTGCTCCAAACAAAATATTTCAATTTTAACATGTTTCTAGCACTAATTTTTGGAGTCTTTAAGGTTTTTGTAGGCAGACAGAAAACCGTCGATCGGGAGATAGTGGACTAACTGGATATTTGACCCTCATGACCCACAAGATGCTATAAGGGTCACTGGCCAAGCATTTGACCAGTAAATGGAAACTGGACAGGATGTGATCCAACCAGTATGAATGGCTTATTGTGTGTTATGAGAAAAACACCCATAAACAAACACACACATACACACACACACACCTATTCATATCTCATTGCTGTAATGTGGTTCCAACATTGATCCCCATTCTGTGGGAATCAGAGAGGGTCCTACCTAAAAACTGCCTTAAGAGCAAAGCATGCTGGGGTAACTTCAAGTGCCTCTTTAATTAGCTTGGGCTCTAAATTTCTGGAGGGGGGCCAGATATAATGAACAACCTCCACCTATTTATAAATATGGTGTGGAACAAGTCTACGAGAAGCTGTTATGTATATACCTGTAATGTGAATTATAATAATTCTTTTAAGTCTATGAGCAAGTTTATGGACCAGAAGAGGAGCGTTCGTTTGTGCCGCACTGTGGTGGAGCAACATTTTTTTCCCTGTGTGAACAGCTCTCTACGAACTCACTAACCCCACAAACATCGAGAAAGAAAGAAAATGGACACAGCAGTCTATGTTGTCGCGTTGTCGCAAATCTCGCTCTTCTCCACCCATGGAAAAAAAGGTCAGGAATGGTAGCAGTCTGATCTGTTATAGGATGACGTGCCCAAGCTTGCAGGTTGGCAGCAGTCGAGTGCCAGCAACAAATTCAGATTTAAAGCGAGGGAGAAAGAGAGAGAGGATAAAGCGTAAATAGGGCCACAGACCCTCTTTTTCTTCCGATCCCCCATCTCCCTCTATCCACTGAATTATCTTTTGCGGTATTGTGACTTGCAAGAGTTGCTCTTGGCAGAGCGTCTCGTAGACATAGGCAAAAACCCCAAATTTCCAAAACAATGTCTTTTTCAGAGATTAGAAAAATAGGTTTGTGTACTAGAGGTTTGGTTTATCCAGAAATCTGAAGGTTATCATTTGAAGGGTTTGCCTCTCTTTAAAATTTCAGAAAGCATAACTGCATGTAGTAGCATTCATGTTACGCATGTGAAATCAATCACAACTGTCAAAAAGGAGTGATGGACTTGTCTCGTCTCATGACAGTGTAGGTATGCCTTTGTAAAGACTTTGCATTCTTAGATGACACGTCCCTTACAGCCAAACCTATAGATGTGCATACGTTCCATCACAAACCCACCAGCACACACAAAACTATAGCGTACAAAATGCAAACCCACACAGTTTAGTAAAAGCTGAAATCTGAAACGACTTCTGAATATGTCTCATGCATCTGAAATGTTCTTAATGACTTTAATTGATTAGTAGTTCAGCTGACTTATTTTAGCAAACCAAATCTAATGCAGATTAACATCCGGCCTTATAACTATATAATGGCAACTTATTTAAACACTGGAAACATCAAAGAGTAGCAGTCTGTTGTCATGCTCTATAACCACTGGCCACTTTTAGACCACATGACTGAATTTGGCCTGCTTTTGTTTATGTCTGTCATTTGTAGCAAAAATGGTGGCACTGTTTTAGCAGCGGCATGATAGAGTGTGTCATTTCTGAGGTTTTAATACAAGTCAGAATTGCTGCTATATTGAGGCTCAGCAAGCCCATAAATATTCAACTGAGAATGTTTCTGTGGTCAGGAACTGACCACGCGGAGTGCTAACACAAACTGTACATGGAAACAGATGAATTACAGCCTTTATATAAAGTCAAGGTGGTGCTACAGGGAAAATAGGTAGAAATTATTTATTTAGTGTATTTAATATGTATATAATACTTGAAGAAAGATGGCCCACTTACTCTAGTAATATTGTATACTATAGTATTCATTTCAAATGAAGTATATACAGTGCTATACATTACCATACCAAAGTACATTACTGTGTGACTCAGTGACTAGGACAGTGTAGTATAGTGTAGCATCATTTTAAATTACTAGGGTTACTGTACTTTTGTACTACTATACTAACTGTGTGACAACTTTCAAGTATTGAATATGTATAGTATTGCTATGCCGTACTTTACAATACTATAATTTCACAGCACAGTCACAGTATAAGTGGTTGTTCTGTTGATATAGCGTAGGATGGTATACTCAATTGAAAATGCAACTTATGTTAAAAGTAGACGTTACATTTTTTCATTTCCGATTGTAGTGTAACTTTGTGAAGTATCAATCAACGTGGCAGAATTGGCTAAATGTGTGTGTTTAGTATGTGTGTGTCAATTAACAGGTCCACGCTGAAGAGAGATTTAGCTGACTTAGCAGATGCTGTAAATGTAATGGAAATTTCACAGCTGAAAAATGAACATGAAACAAAAGAAATGTTCTCCTCATTCTCTCTCTGTCTCCCTCTAACTATTAAACCTGACCTCTTTATTTCATTTGATTAATTTTATTTATTAAAATTATACCTACAATTCCAGTGGTTTAGCATATGAAGAACCACAAGGTGAGCTGTTTGTTTGGAATGTCTTTTTATTTATGATCAAATTAAGTGAATACTTGTAATATCACCTATTTCCTTTATGTTAATGCAATAGTTTACATTCAGTGACATTGACCAAAATGGGAGCAATAATAAAAGATAACAAGGGAAACAATACATATTCCCCTCCCACACTTTCATATAGGTTGGATTATAATGCGTGTTCATAGTAGATAATCCAAACCATGCCAAGAGGGTGAAAGGAAGGACAGAGAGAGTTGGAGAGAGAGAGAGAGTTTGATTTGAACATTTGATGGAACGTCCTGCATACCAGTGGAACATAGGGGCAGCACAGTCCAGTGGGTCACGTCCTTCATCGATGGAGACGATTGTGTATCCATACAACTCTGTGGGTCACACACACACACAGCTACACGTCCAGGTCACTCTCTCGCTCTGAGCATTGTCCATGCCTCTAAATGCCTATATTTTTATTCCACTGGATGTAAAGAATGGAACCGATCTAAGGGAAGCATGGCGAGGAACCCGCTTCACCCTGATCGTGCAGATCATTGTGTTGCTTTTTTTGGTGCTGCCAAAATGGTACAGTTGCATAACATTGTGAACACACACACACACACGTACATACACGTACACACACCCACACCCACACACAGTTACACACTCTTTTTTCAGTAGGTTCAGTTTGTGAAAACACCTTTGACTGAATGACATCTTGTGATGTTGACATTCTTCTTGCAATCAACCATCAAGCTCCGACCCAAACAGTTTCACCCCTCCCCTCAACTTCTTTCATCAGAGGTACCTTATCGCCCCTCTCTCCCTCCTTCTTTCTCTCCTTTCACCCTGCCTTGTTTAACACCACCATATATGCCAGTTTGTTTTTAATGACCGCTTTGGTTCATGTCAGTCATTTGCTAGTTATTGCTGGTTTGATAATGGTCAGTCTGGTCAAGACTTTCAAAAACGTTTAAGCAGGTCCTCTTAATTTTACACTATGGCCACTAAAAATAACTTTAAAAAATAAATGTATAGTTTTTGTTAAATATGTTTTTTTTAATATGTATTTATGTTGTACCCAAGAGAAAAGTTCTGCCTTACACATTAGAGAAAATATAGATTTTAGAGACATTAGGGACATTTAGTCCCCAAAACACTGTGGGAACATGATGTACACACATACATGCTGCATGTTATTTCACCAGTGGGTATTGAAAGATGACGTAGTTTTGCTGCAGCCTCTGACAACTAACAGAATTACAATTTAGAGAGTGTTTAGTGTTTAGAATCTCTTTTGGCTTGTACATCTTTGTTGAAGATTGATGAAGTACCTGCATATTAGTGGACTAAAAAAAGGTGGAGTCTGTCCGTTCCAGATCTCCATTCCAGGTGTTAAGAGAGACTGATGATTACCACATCAAGGTCACCTGAATTCTGACTTACTTAGCGCCTGTTTACACATATGTGGATATTTTTATAAGCACATATTTTTTATACGTTTGGGCCTTCCGTTTATGGAGTTTTAGCGACCTTAAACAACATATTTTTTAAAACGCCCCCCAAACTGAAGAAAATATCTGCATACAGTATGTGTAAACAGGCATTTTTTAAACCGTATGTTGTGTAAATGCAAATTAAAAAATAAACATATTTTTACAAATATGTTTTGCAAGTGTTGTTTCTGCCTTTTTGCCTGATGTGGCTTGACTTTGGGATGATGACTTCGCCTGTTGTTTTATGAATTTATATGCCTAGCTGACTGCCTTGACTGGACTCAAACCCTCCCTGTTTTTTTTTGTTGTTGTTGCTACAATCTATGTGTGTTTAAATTACCTGCTCAGTTTGGAGCTCAGCGTTTGGGTTCTTCTGCGTCAAAATTACAATATATGTATAAATATTTACCTAAATATACCTTTCTCAATACAAATGTATACTGTAAGTCAAATAAACCAATATTCTTTGTGTTATGTCTTTAATTAATTGATTGATTTATTTAATTTTGCTGTTGACGTTTCACTTTTGCATATCAGTTCCGAGCTTCATATTGACTATTTTTACACATTTATGTACTGTGTAGCACTGTTTATAAAAACTCAATTTTAATGTGTTTATAGTTATACAGAATAAGTAAGTTGGCTGAATCTGAACATGCATCTGAACAACTCGCCAACCGAGTGAAAAACACAGCACTGTTATACTTCCTGTCACAGAAGTATACCAGTATGGTATAAATCAGTGTTTCTGACAGTAACTCCTCTTCCACACTGGTGCTACTCGGCCTCTGAGCTCAGCTCTGACCCAGAGCCCTTCCTTCCCCTGACATTTAATGCCAGGGGCCCCGGCTTCTTAAGGGCACAAAACACAGGAACTGTGTTGACCGAAAATTACTCCCAGATACTTGCAGGAGTGTCTTGATCCGGGCCTGAGCTTCCGCACTGTATCTGATGACCGCTTCTCTTTCTCCCTCTTTCTGCCTACAGAGACCTCAAACTGGACAACATCCTGTTAGACGCCGAGGGCCACTGTAAGTTGGCTGACTTTGGCATGTGTAAAGAGGGCATCCTGGGGGGCGTCACCACCACCACCTTCTGCGGCACGCCTGACTACATCGCCCCAGAGGTAGAGCATTACATTGTGATTTGCTCTCCATCATGCCTAGAGCTGGCAAAAATATTATAGTGATCATTTTTTTCTGTATCTGGGACCCCAGATCTCCAACTCCCCAGTTGTAAATGTGACCCCAGATGTGCAACTCTTTTTCTGATGTAAAATGAACACGCAAGACTTGAAAAATTTGTAATCAATTTGGCCAAGCTCAACTCCCGCAGCTACGCTTGTGATTTCTGACACGATCACTCAGGCCAAATCGAATCCAGACCTCTTTGTGTATGTATTGTAATTGGTTGAGCGACTGTTTGATTGTGTTTCTGCTGCTCTCTCACACGCATAAACACACACAAACACACACACAGATCCTGCAGGAGCTGGAGTATGGGCCGTCGGTGGACTGGTGGGCTCTTGGCGTGCTGATGTATGAGATGATGGCCGGACAGCCGCCATTCGAGGCCGACAACGAGGACGACCTGTTCGAGTCCATCCTCCATGATGACGTGCTCTACCCCGTGTGGCTCAGCAAGGAGGCTGTCAGCATCCTTAAAGCAGTGAGGATCCTCCCACTCTGCCCTCTCCCATTCTGCTCTTTAAGGGGGAAAGTAAAAATGTAATAGTGCAATAAATGCAGAGAGATGGAAGGAGAGCAGTATTTGACAAGAGAGAGAAAAAGAGAGTATAAAACTGAACCAGAGAGAGACAGTAAGAAAGTGATAGAAAGAAAGCAAACAGAAAAAGAGGAGAGAGAGAGAGACAGACAGAGAGCAGTATTTGACAGAGAAAGAGACAGAGCGAGAGAGAGAAATGACGAAGAGACGGAGCAGAAATTGACATAAAGAAAGAGAGAGAGCAGGAAAATGTGTGTGAGAAAAAAAATTATGGAGAGAGCAGAAATTAACATGAATAAAGAGAGAGAGAGCAGAAAAATTGTCTGAAAGAGAAAAATTGACAGAGAGAGAGCAGAAATTGACAAAGAAAATACGAGAGAGCAGGAAAGTGTGTTAGAGAGAAAATGATGAATGAGATAGAGGAAATTGACTTAAATAAAGAAAGAGGGAGAGCTGAAAAATTGTGTGAAAAAGAAAAATTGACAAACAAAGAAAGAGAGCAGGTAAGTGTGTGTGTGTGTGAGAGAGAGAGAGCAAGCGAGAGAGATTGAAGAAGAAAGAGAGAGCGGGAAAGTGTGTGTGTGTGTGTGTGAGAGAGAGAGAGGCTGATGAAGAAAGAGAAAGCAGAAATAGACAAAGAAAGAGAGAGAGAGAGAGGACTGGCTGAGATGACACTTCTTGTGGGAAACTGATTATTAAAGTGGGAGAGAGTGATTACTGTTGTGATTAGAGTGTATGTCTGTGAGAGAGAGAGAGAGAGAGAGAGAAGGAGAGAGAGAAGGAGAGAGAGGTTTTGCTGGGATGACACTTCTTGTGGGAAAAGAACAGTGTGTGTCCTCTCCTGAGGTTTGACTTGTGTAATCTTGAAGAGCTGATTTGATGAACGCCATCCAACATCATGCCTCTTCCTTTCTAGCAGTGCTTCGTGTTTGTGTGTGTGTGTGTGTGTGCATGTGTACATGTGTGGGTCTGAATTCATGTTGTGTGTGAGCGCATTTTGCTCGGTTTGCCTCACACACTCTGATAGTGTGTGTCTGTGTGTGTACAACGTGCGCCTCGTACTGTGTTCCTTTTTTCTATCGCATGTCCCAGATTTAATTTGGCCATCCCTGGCCGGTTTGTGGGAACGCTGGTGTGTTTGTGTTGGAGCAAGTCCTGTCACACTGCAATCCATCTTCATGGCACTTGGGTCACGTGACCTGCGGTCACTCCGGTCGTCCTTCCGCCGGGTCGATGTTACATCACCGACGGCAACGCTGACTCCCTCACACCCCATGCGACCCGGTCGCTATCACACATGGGCCTTCAGATTTTAAACCCAACCATTTATTCAACAGTTATCCTTTTCATGCAGAGCATCTATAGCATCGACAAGCCTGGCATAAGCGCTACCGCACAGTAAATGCGTCATCAAATACTGGAAATATCGGTCAAATCCAAGCAATTATCGGCCGATTCTGATACGATTTCGATTTCATTGCGCATCCCTAATTATTAGATTTTTTTCTTCTTCTTTTGGATCAAAAATGAATTGTACCATATTCTGATAATCAAACATATCACTGTAACATTTTGTTGCTAACAGTCTTCTACAGTAGTGAGATTATAAGCAGCTCATTTGAGGTGCCAGTTGGAGTCATAATGGTGGTGTAATGTATATGTGTGTGTATGTGTGTGTGTGTGTGTGTTAGAGTCTCTTCCACCTCCTCTAACCTTTTATCCCCCTCCCTCTTCTCGTCTAGTTCATGACGAAGAGTCCCAATAAGCGGCTCGGCTGCGTGGTGTCCCAGGCCCTGGAGGAGGCCATTAAAGTTCATCCATTCTTTAAAGAGATCGATTGGGTCCTGCTGGAACAGAGGAAGATCAAGCCGCCTTTCAAGCCGCGCATTGTGAGTACCGCGGGGCGGCTATAATCCTGGGAACGTGTCTGGGCGTTTGTGTATATGAGAATATGTGCATGTGTGTATATTTGTGTGTCATGCATGTCTATAATTGGGGCTCAGGTTCACAAAAAGAGAAATAATGTGATAATCTGCAAATGTGCATTTTCTGTGTGTGATGCATGCCTGTAATCGAGTCCAAAACATGTCATGTGACAGTTAGGGTAGGTAGGGTAACGGTTAGGTAGTCGGCCCTGTGATCAGATGGTCACCAGGTCAAGTCCTGGACTGCTAAAGGTACCACTAAAGTACTCATGAACAAGGTAGCGTCCTCAAGCACTGTTCCCCTGGGTGCCAATGTCAGCTGCCCACTGCACGTTCACAGATGGGTCAAATGCAGAGGTCACATATCATTGTGGTTCACTGTGTGCTGTGCTGTGCTGTGCTGTGTTCACAATGACGAATAATCACTCACTTTAATTCACTTAAACTGTAACTGCAAAATTTGCAGTGTGTGAGTATGTGTATATGTGTTTGTATGTGTGTGCCATGCATGCCTGTAGTTGTGAGTTCAAAACAGATGGAATAGTGTGGCATGTTGTAAATGTAACTACAGGTCTACACTGTGTAGATGTTTGTTTGTGCATGTGTGTGGGAACGTGACAAAAAGACTTCAATACTGTTCTGTGTGTGTGTGTGTGTGTGTGTGTGTGTGTGTGGATGTGTGATGCATGCATATGATAGTAAGTCCTTAATAGAGGGAAGTAATGTTACATTTTCTGTATCTGCAAAATTTGCACTCTCTGAGTGTGTGAGTACATATCATTGTGTCATGCTTGCCTATAATTGTGGTTTCAAACCATGAGAAATAATGTAGCATTTGGCTACTGTAACTGCAAATCTGCCCTCTGTGTGTGTGTGTGTCATGTTATCCCATAATTGTGGGTTAAAAAAGAGAAATGATGAGACAAAACCGTTTCGGACAAATTCAATACTGCTCTGTGTGTGTGGTCGTGTGACAGTGACAGTCCCACCACAAATGTCAGTCTCAAATGCGTAAATCCAGTTAATCACGGAATACACAGTAGCTGACTTCTCACGCCGAGTCGTCCCATGTGTTAGTGCTGCGAGCCTCAGGCTGCTGGAACACTCAACACTCTTATAGCAACGCATGTAGATTGACCCGGGCCTTGAGTGTGGCCGCTCTGAGTGTGGCTGGAATACTTGTTGTAGCGTGTGAAGGGGGGCCTTGTCCCTCCACTAAACTCTCACGCTAGCTCCAAGCCTTGGGGTGAGGAGGGCAACATTAGGAGAGAGAGTGAACAATGTCAGAGGCCTTCCTTCAAAACCTGTTTGTCTTTACTAAGAGCTGACCTCAGAACTGCCCTCAAGATTGATTCTAGTGGTAATAAATAGAAAACTGTGACAGTTTTCTGTACTTCTGTCCCACTTTACTTTCTCTGTACAATAGTGGCAACACAGCCGTCTTTGCCCTGAGAATATAATATTACAGACAGTAGGCTTCATTCACCAATATATTCTTATTTTCTCATTTGTTTCCTCATATTTGTTCATTAAAAAAGACATTTCAATAGTATGTTTTGCAACTGTAGAAGTGAATAAAAACTAGTACGCTAAAGTTTTGCACGAATGTGACTCTGCACGGCAAAACCAGTTGCTTGTCGCAACGGAGGTTTCCGAGAAAAATGACCGTTTATGTTGCGTGGGGTAAAATTTGCGATTTTTTGTTTTTAGTGTTTTGAAACAGTGGAAGGTCTATACTGTACTGTTGTGAATAAATTTGGCTGAAAAACCTACCCTTTCCATCCTAAAAATGAAAGTTGATTTATGCCCTTTCATGAACACATAATAATTTTGAAAATTTGCAACAAGCGACTGGTTTTGCCATGCAGAGCCACAAATAGGCATGCAATAAAATTTGTGCAAGAGATCACTTCACCAGTGGGTTTTAAGAACAAATTTCTTCTTCAGGGCCAATGAGTCTTATTTCTTTGTATTTGTTCTTTCATATTTGTTCTTTAGAACATTCCTAAAAAAAGTGTATGTCAAGTTTATGACTTGTTTCTGCCAAATTGTGAGTTCGTTCTTATAAAAGTCCTCGTAAATTGAAAGCCATGGCAGTTGTTTTTAATTTGTATAGGTTAAACACACCACATCTCCCATGAGACTGCAAAGACATGCACACAAACACAAATTGGAATGTGAAGCTGACAGACTGTGTCTAAACTTAATTTTAAAACTATGGAGCACTGGATTTGAATTTTTAAAAAAACCTCTTGGAATGCATGAGTCAAAGTGTTTAATATTAAATGTGTTTAAAAAGTGTTTAAATATTTTATGTAAAGTAATTAAAAATAACAATGGAAAAAACATTTAAATAATATAATAATCAGTGTTGGGAAGGTTACTTTTAAAATGTATTCCACTACAGATTACAGAATACATGCCCGAAAATGTAGTTTGTAACGTATTTCGTTAAGTTACTCAATGTGAGTAATGTATTCTGAATACTTTGGATTACTTAATATATTGTCATGCTTTTTACAACTACATGAATGTAGCAATCACATCCTGAAAATTCATGTTTGTTTTTCTCTACCAATTGGCTGTTAAGCCCAAATCTCCCTGAATAGACAATATATTTACTCTAAAGGAGCAAACACGAAATTTCCGAGTAAGAAATGCATTCCTGCCCGGGCACTGCTGGCTCTGTTGTGCTGTCTCCGGGTCCATTGTGTAACTGACGCCACCAACATTAACAGGACGCTTACATTAGAGCCTCTTATTGCATGTTTTGTTTGGGTTTCCAGCAATGCGTGGAATTACCAAAATTAGAGAGGGGATAGCCTAACATATGAAACAGGAACAGACCGCCGTGTAATCCATTTATTTCAACAAAGTAACTGTATTCTAATTATCACCTGTTTAAACGGTAACTGTAAAGGAATACAGTTACTCATATTTTATATTCTAAACACGTAACGCCGGTACATGTATTCCGTTACTCCCCAACACTGATAATAGTTTACAGCTCTAGAGTCAGAAAAACACAACCAACGAATGTTTTGAACCGTTATGCATGCAATAAAATTTGCTTAAGAGTGCCCTTGCTCTTACCCAAGATCAAATCATAAATGAGAAATCATTGGGGAATAGGATTGCAACGGTTGTGAATGAGGGCTGTTGTTCTTCTGCCTTTAAAACTGTGAATCAGCGGCAGTGTTAGTCATTGACAATGGACTTACGCTCGACTGGTCTTGTGATCTGAAGTGCTGAGTCTCTTGCTGTCTTCAAGCAAAACCTCACCTCTTCAAGGAGCATCTGTGGCACTAAATGAACCTCAGACCTACTCTATTTTTTGTACTTCAAATGGAAATCTGTGTATCTAATGCAATCAGTTAATTGTATGTAGTTACACAGACTCTTCCATTTACATGCCGTGCAAACTACGCAGATCTTGTTCTCTGACTATTGGCAGTAAATTAGTTGACTAGCAGCTGTTGATTTAAGCCTATATTTAAAAGTATTAAGAACTTGAAGTTTTGATGGATGACAGAGATCTGATGTATGACAATAAATTTCTAGTTACATGTACAGCATTTACATTTATCCAGCGCGACGCACAACACCTATGAATTGCTTGTGACTCATGAGTGGAATGTGACTAATAAAGATTTACACAATGGTATGGCAGTAGTGAATGGTATTTAGTCAGTATTGCGGTTTTTAAAAAATATGTATGAAGTCTTGTTATCTAGCTTGCAGATCCAGAAATATTTATGTAATATTTTTGCTAATAGGAACAAACCATGCAGGCCACAGTGACATATAGAAAGAACCAAAGAGTCAAAGGCCAGATACCATTTTGTTTTCTGATATTTTTCAGTCACACTTAGAAGATGAAGATGAATTCCCTGGAAATGCTTGTGGAAATGGAAATTGTAATGCAGATGATGCAATTCAAGACTTCATAAAATGTTTATTTCCAAAAACACTTGTATTGCAGAAGGTGACGTCAGTGTAGAGAGTACTAGAAAATATGCTTTGTAATGTGACAAAAGGAAGTAAAACTTTTTTTTTCAGTGAGAGCTCAACTGATCACATAACATTCCAAATATATTGAAAAGCTCATATTTTTGAATGATATCAGGAGCATGAAGAGATACAGAGGATGAATTATTTTTAAACACAGGTCCATTGAAATCAGCCTACATTTCTAGAGCTTAACTGAAAAAACAGGGTTTAAAAGGTTTGTCTAACCATTAGAGTCCATTAGTGATTTCAGTACATCTTCACCTCTAGTTGTGTACGTGCTGACAACTGTGAAATGGTGAGACTCTCCTCACGAATATTACTGAAACATGGCATATTTTAAACTGCAGATTTACCCAAAGTAGGCACAAAATAAAGATATTAAGGCTGTTGTTAATTTCTCAGTATATTTTAAGATTTGTTAAAATAAAAGTTGACATAAATAAAAGGTGTTAAAATGAGGGGGAAAGAGTATTCAGAGTCCTCTTACATTTTTAAAAGCATACTATTCTTCAAGAGAAGTCTTTTTTTTTAAATTCAGCAGTGTATTAGTGAAAGTGTGTGTGGGGGGGAGTGAGAAAGTGATGTTGTGAAGTCTTGTGTTAAACTTGTCAGTCAAACACAACCGTATATGTTGAATTTGAGCTGAAACAATGTTTTTGGTTGAGACACCAATTTTATAAAATGTTTAAGTTAGTAAAAAATATTTAATTTGTTAATCTACAAGGGCTAATTATTGGCTATTTTATTGAACAAAAGTGTATGCAGTTGTTATATATCTTGTCTCTTCCGCCTCTCTGCACACAGAAAACCAAGCGAGACGTCAATAACTTTGACCAAGACTTCACCCGTGAGGAGCCCTGTCTCACCCCCGTAGATGATGCTATCATCAAACAGATCAACCAGGAGGAGTTTAAGGGCTTCTCTTATTTTGGGGAGGAGACTCTGTCCTAGGACTACAAATCCCAATCTACCTGCACTCCTAGAGACGTCCTGCTTCATCTGCTACCCACCTGTACCTCTTCATCTTTAGGAACTTAATGAAGACTATTATCAGTGTGGGACTGTGTCTCTAATTAAAAGCTGTTCCTACAATTTGCTGATTCAACAATTAGCCAAAAGGGTCACATTTTGCTCCCTGCTCCCTAGTTAGTCTATTACAACTTAAAAGCAGTTGCCACTTGACCACTGGCTTCCATGATGTGCACTATATAGGGAGTTAGATACCATTCTCCAAAAGCAGGTGTAGTGCACCATGTAGGAAGTTGGCAAGAATTGTGAGCACACCTTTCATTTTCAAGAACAGTTCCAAGTCTGTCACACACACACACACACACACTCACAAACACAGAGAATGGTGGAAAAACACCATGATCAGAAAATTAAAGAAGTCCTCGAATAAAAATCCATCTGGATAATAAATATTATAGCTATTTTATTATTCTGTTAGACTATTAGACGAGCACTTTATATAATAAATGTTCACTTAAAATTCCTCAGAAAATGTAGTTTTCATGCATTTCATTTTTGTGCATCTAATTTGAGCTTGAGTTCAGCTTTAAGAGTCAAAATAATTATTTAAACCATGAATTAAATTAATTAATCTAATTACAATACATACTTTAGGTTACATGCAAAATCTATTTTAATTTGGGAATACACTGTGCGATTTTTTCAGTCGCGTTATTCAGCTCCTGCTTAAACTGTACGAGTGAATCGCAGGGGTTAAAAGTTCGCAGCTCACGATTCATGTTCTCACACTATGCGACCCTATGCTCTGATGCGACCCGACTGCTCACACTGTACGTCCATACACGACACGTCGGACTCTTGTATCCGGAACTGCAACGTAAACACAAGAAGAAGAACCCGGAAGTGGCGAGACGCTCACCTGAGAATTTGATAATGCTCACCAAAGAGAACGCATGCGCAGTGTGAGAGGTTGAGTTAAATCGTCTCGTGGCACTGCTTCAACAGTTCGATACCCTCACAAGGGGCGACCAGGATTTCAAACAGGTTTGATTTTCTTGCGACCATATGATTGCTGATCAGGAGCTGGTCGTGAGGTGTTAATCGCTTCTCGTTACCCCATGTATACTACACAGCGCACAACACGTGATTAAGCCGAAACTCGGGCCGATCCCCAAAATAGTCGCAGGAGTGAAAAATCGTCTCAAAATGGGCCAAAAATCGCACAGTGTAAGCCCGCCATTAAGGCCAATGTTTTGGCAACAATGCCTTCATCAGGGTCAATACACACATAATTTAGTAAAATGCTGGTCTCAAAATAAAGGACTGTACATCAATCTTGAGTGCACCGCATTATTTTATACTTTGCAATGTAGTTCATTTCTGGTTCATTATTTGTAGTGTGCATTCAATCCACATTTCAAGTAAATTAAAATACTCTCATTTGCAAATTTTTTGAAAATGGGGAAAAAAGCCATTCCTGGCAAAGAGGTATTCAAGCATTAAACTAAAACTGCATACAATCTTTTGCTTTCCACCACTGCACTTGCATACCAATGCAAAACACCACACAAGGTACCATCAGAACCACAGTTGACTATCCTGGTCCAGAACTCGTTTTTAATCTCTGTTCTATTGGAACCAAATGCGTATTAGTGCTGGTTCCACTACTGTATGTGAGGCTGCAACTTAACAAATACTGTACTTCCCATCTGTAATGTAGCCAATGCACCCTTCTCTTCTTTATTAGAATGCAAAAACCAAATCTAGAAAGCAAATGATTGTAATGAAAGGGTGTAATTACCCAGTAACTTTGCTTTAAGGTCAAAGTGAGATGGTTGTGAACCATCAGTGGGTTGAAATGCCTTGCGTCTGGGTCACTGCGTGGTTTCTTTTAGAAACAACAGCGTTGTCCTCAAGCCATGCCATTCAACAATGTATTAGTGAAAGTATGTGTGTGTCTTTGTGTATAAGGAGAAAGTGAGGTTGAATGTTGTGTGTTAAAACTCATGAGTCAAACACTCCTGTATATGTTGTTTTTTATCATTACTGGATTGTCTTGTTGCTCAGCTGCTGAGACGTTCTGCGATGCAACAAGGCCGAGGACCGGGAGTGGGCAACAAAGCTGTTCATATCTGTCTCATTGTATAGAAAAATGTCCTGTATATTAGCCTGTGAACTCTTCTGGACATAGGGGTCTTTTCTGTTGCATGGTCAGGCCGACAACAATGTCATGTATTACTAGATAATGAGAAAAAGTTACAATGTCCATGTGCAATATGCTGTGTATGAGTGTCTCATTTGCTTTTTTATTTTTTCATTTTTGTCCCTGTTACGTTTTTTCTCTGCAACCTTTTGAGTTGCCGTCTCGTGAGCACATATCAAGCTCCCTTAGCCGTGTATTTTGGTCCCACTGAGTCTGACATATGAATATGAGCCATAGCGTTACCTTTACTTTTGTTTTCTTTATATGTTATTAATCCACTAGAACTTCCTGGTGTATTCAAGTAAGGAAAAATTTAAAAAAAAATTTAAATCATTGTATTTATTCTAAAATAAGTGACATTTTTCCAAGAACCCAAATTAGGACAGGTAACGATCCATGCAACTGCCAAAAGAAATCAGATTTTGGTAATCTGTTCACCATAGCATGAATTCTCGATGACCCCTCGATGGATCGTTTAATCTTGTTCAAGAGCTGATTCTAGTTCCATGATCAAATGCACTAAAACCAAAAAACAGATCAAAGCAACACGGTAACGGTCTTGGCACGTCCTGTGAAAGGAATTGGCACAAGGAAATTCCCGGGCAATTTTTTTGTGCACACTCTGGGCGTTATTTTGTGTCTCGTCGCATTGTTTTGCAGCTTTTACAGTGCTCCTGTCGAAAATGAACAGGCCTCGTCCTGTTTTCATCCTGAGGTTGGCGATGCTCGCCGCTTCCTTGCCAGGTCCCCTTCCACGCTTAGAATATTAAACATTCCGAAATTTGATGAAATCTCAATTTTTCATGTGGTAGATTACTCTTAATAGGAATCACTTTGGGGCTGTTGTCAACCTTGACATGATCTGGCAAACCAAAACATATACACATCTGAAGAAGTACCTCTTATGAAAATGCAAATCTATTTGTGTGCGAGTGAGTATTCTATATGTACATATGGAGGTACAGTGTGAATTAATGTAAGTTATGTGTATTATATCACTGTAAGTATCATATACATATGTGTATGTAAGTATTTTCTTTCCTCGTTTTGTGTGGTGAAACTGTACAGCGTGTCACATTTTTCCCTCTGCGGCCATTCTTCAGTGTCATGTCATTGTAAGCATTTTACTGTGTGCCAAATGTACTGTATTCAAACGATGTGAATGTGGATCGTTTGTTTTGGAACCTATTAAACAAGATGGTGTCAAAACAAGTCAGTGCTTAAGTTGTGTTCAGTGGCATATCAGAAGTTATTAGGCACCAATCGATTAGATGCAAAGTATTCAGCATGTTAATTAACGTTGTGTCCTCTTTGAAGTTTCATAAATATAAAATGGATTTTCTGATTACGTGTGCATGAGGAAAAATATTTTCTAAGCTACGCATGTGGTTATGTATGGCATAAGTGATTTTTGAGATAAAACATTAGAAGCTCCGGATTAAATGGAAGAAAAAAAAAACATGAAGAACGACTGCCTGAGGAATTCTGGAAGAGTTTCTTCCGGTCCTTGGGTCACTGTGACCAAAACCCCCCAGCAGTGTGAAGGATTATCCTTGTCAACTGTAACGCTTTCAACAGAGGTCTCATATGTCCTGAGGCATGAGAAATGTCACACAACCCTCATTTTGTGGGACAACCTTGAGTTGAATAATCATAATTACTTTGTGAAATGTCAACACAAAGCCAGTGGACACAGAATGGAATCTAATGCGGAGTGAGGCATTGTCACATTTCAGTGACAGATAATCCGGTCAGCATGCAGAGCTGGATCCTGGGTAGAAGATGGTCACAAAATGAGATCTGGGAACTAACCACAAAAAATGACCTGGTATGTTGTCCCTCTTTTGATTTAACTAGATGCTTTCAGCTTTAGTAAGGAAAAGAAGCAAAAATTAGAAATGTACAATTCTTGTCAGGGAGACCCTTTTACTGTTGCTGAAGACATTTAGATGTTTTATACATATACTGTAATCAAATCATTTTAAAACATTTTATTATTGGCATTTCATAACCAATAAAATGGTTCCAAATTTAAGGAGCAGCTTAAAAATGTGCCTGTGATTATGTGTCTGAGCAAGAGTTATGAAAATCCAACTTCAGCATGTCATTATCTAGTCAGGAAGTTTAAATGGGAACAAAAATTGGCTAGAACATAACTTAGGGAATCTGGATGTCACTCTCCTGTTTGAACCTCAGATTTCACATTAACTTTTACATCACTGATCAGATGCTTTCCTCCAGAGCAACGTATAATTCCTAATTACAGGGGCAGTTTACCTGAAGCAATTTGATGTTTAAAGGTCAAGGGCTCTGTGGTGGTCATCCCGAAGGTAGGATAGACTTGAACCCACAACCTCTTGCTTTGTACATTTTGCAACAAGCAGACCATTTCCACTCAATAGTTATGAAGCATTTCAAACATCCAGATTCAGAAACCACACAAAATAGAACATTAATTTTGATTTTGAAATCTATTTTGGAGGCAGAAGTAATCACTGTCCAAATTTTACAGAAACTATGAATATCTTAAGTCTGCACACATAGCTATTTCTCTAATTCAGACATTTAAAAAGACATTGCACATAACTTTTTTCAAATCTTGTTCTAAAAGTAGATCTCACTTTCTGTAGCAACCTACAAAACCGGGTTATCAAGACAAAATTTTGTTCTCAACATTTCAAATCCACAGCTAATTGGGACTAATATTTTTTTTTACCCAGTTAATTACCTAGAATGAAATTATGACCAGATAATGACTTGCTAAAGCCCAGAGTTTCCGTCTCTTGTACGGGCCAAAAATCGGCGGGGTGAGAAAGTTCATTCGAGAAAAAGCCGCTCGGACCCCGTACGTCTCTCGGGTTGAGGGTGCGAAATCACTGTGATTGGCTCTGGTGCGACAATGGGCGGGTCCTAGCGGTCAACCGACCAATCACGACGCTCCGATTGATGGCGACCCTGGCAGGCGACCCGCTGAGCGCAGCGCCCGGAGTGTGTGTAAGACGAAGTGGTTCAAAGTTCTTTCAGACTTTTCAAAGCAACCGGGAAAAAGTCTCGGTGGCCACTTAAGAATTTTCGGTTTCTGTATACAACTCGAGATTGACAGGCAACAGGCTATACGATCCTTGGCAGTGTTCTGAGACTGTATAGCCTAACCTGACAGTCGTCGAGAGGTTTTATATTACTATTATTATTTTTATTTTTTTTACTGAAATGGACGTTTTTTGACACCAACAACAACGAGACTTTACTTTTTTTTTGTTTGTGGCTAAAAGCGACTCTGGCGCGCGGCTTGGTGATTTCGTTTGCTCGTGACGCTTCAACCTTCACGCGGCCGAAGTCTGGGTGAATTTCGGTAATTACGGGAGTATAGACGGACCGTTGGAAAGATGACAGCTGAAAAAGAAAAGAAAAGGTGAGTTAGGAAGGTTGACGCTGTTTAGCTTTTATACGCGGGTTTCAAAAAAAGGATCGGTCTCTTATTTGTAACTCCGTCACGTCAAGTTGTATTGCGGCAAGCAACAAGTCGCACCGTGCCGAGCTTTGCCAGATTCGCGCAGAAGTGCAGTGACGAGACAGCACCTGCTGGAAAGCGCATTGTATTTCATTTATTCTTTAAAACAAAGTTACTGTCGCCTGTTTACAATGTTTGTCCTGTTGCATAATAATAACAATATATATAGCTTATGTATAATCAGAATAAAATGGCATATTTTGTACGTAAATATAACATAATATGAAATGCCGCTATAACACATTGTTTTCGTTGTTCTTCTATAATTTAAACAGAGCCTATATTCCTTCCAATATTAACGTTGGAATATTACCACCTATTCCCACTCCATACAGTGCATTTCATGTTAAATATTTTTTTTTTAAAAGCATCTCCGCTTACTTCACCAACAAACACGGTAATGAGTTGATAATCCAGAGTTGTTATCTTCTAATTTTCGTGGTCTACTACCTTTCTGTGATTTAATTTCTCAAGCAGTTAGTTTTCAGACGTCATACTAATGATTTTTGTTCTGGTCATATTTTTTTTCTTTGGCTGTTGTGAGGGATTTGTGATAATTTCGGCTACGTTTGGCTACATGGAAGAGGGAATGTTCCCCTGGGGTAACATCTGCCTTTTGCAACTATGTTTGAGTGCTTTTAGCGCGCACAGTATTTATAGTTATTTCAAACATTTGTTTAGAATTAGGATATTTTATGTACCGTAATGATACCCACGCAAATGGGAAATAATCACATGACCAGTTTGCGCAATAATTTCCCAAATTTGGTTGTGATTGTTGTTCAACTCTTCACTGTTACACATTAAAAAGTTACTTTAATAACAGTTACATGATAAGTTAAATTAGTAATTGTTAATTAATAAATTATAAACTATTGATTTTAAGAACAAGTTCCTTATAAGATTAACAGATATCAGCAGTGCTAATGAAGGCAAAAAAATAAATTATTTGCATTTTACTGATGGCATTAAACAATTAATAACTTAAATTTCCCACGAAAATTTGCTCAGTTGACATTACACGAATTGGTTCCAGTTTTTACTATCAGTTCTAGCCTTTTGCGTTCACGTCTCTGACAAGTGATTCAACATGAATCTAACCAGATTTTGCCTGAGGCTGAGCAAGTGTGGTGGAGCTATAAATCTTAATTGTGACAAATTAGTTTGTGAAAGCCATACTTATCGGATCATGTTTAAACCTGTCTCCAGCTCTTAAAGGAGTCATTGAAAGTTTTAGGCCTATAAGTGTTATTATTGTCCCCTCTAGACCACAGAGTGTGTTTGTGTGTATGTATGTACAGTATTTGTGTGTGTGTGTGTGTGTGTGTGTGATAGACACAGCGCCTAAAAGTCTGCCCCAACCTTGTGACAGATCTTTTCCTACACGCTCTGTGCATCTTTATCAGATGAATCAGGGGGAAGTTGGACACAAACAAACATCGGTATTACAGTCAAACGAAGAACATGTATATCTTTAGCATCAGGATATTGCAATTCAGAGGGGGATGCAGACACAGGCCAACTTTTCCTCAGGGAACAGAGGCAGTGCTGGGCCGAGAGCAGGCTTATACAACACGTGGTGGCCATCTTGGAGCTCCGAAAAACGGCCGTCCAGGCTGGAGCACGGGGCCTAAAGGGTGTGCACTGGGTGATGTTCTGTTGCATTTGAATGTGATTGAGATTTTATCTTTCACTCGCTGTTTACTGTTAATAGAAAAAGGCCTGCCGCTACCTATACAGAGCTCATTTTTCCCTAATTTACATGCATTGTTCTTCAAAAGGCCTGAGATGTGATTAGTCATAGTTAATATGACTAATGTAATATCTCCCGGTAGAGGCCTCACATGCATGTTTTTATAACTTATATTCAATAGTGGGGACAGCAGAACAGAATCAAGTTAGATTTTCCTAAAAATCTGTATCCCATAATTTGTGCATGAACATCCACATTTGAAGTTCAGACTTTATACACATATTACGCAACATCGATGCTTATGACACTGTACGACATTTTTGTCTTTGAAAAAGTTTTCATTCAAAGGCATGAAGTAAGAATTTTTTGCAGTTGCACAGATTCAAATGAGCTCAAAAGGCGCATTGACATCACTTCCAAAAACCGTTTCGTGTTTGCCCTGGCCGTTGCTCTGTGATGCAACCTGGTTTTTCCCTTTAATAATTATTCATTCATTTTTGCATTGCCAGCTATTATGAATCTATTCTCCACAATTTGTTTTGGTGCCCCCACGCTGTTACGTCAGCCTTCCATGTCAGGCTATGTCCCTGCGTATGCGACCCATTCAGTGCCAGAGTTTGAAAAACAGAAAGAGAAAGAGCGAGAAAGAGAGGCCCTGGTCAGCCTGGTGCTTGGCTCTGTTAAACTGAGCCCTTCAGTCCCCTACCCACAGGGCAAAAGCTGGCTTATTGCCCGGGGCTCCCAATGCCAGCCTTTTGCTGGGGCTTAGTCCAAACTCTACCCCTGCCACCTCACAGCCGCTCGAGCCGCAGACGGAGATGACCAGCTGACATCTCTCTCCCAGCTAGGAAACAGTGGTGCCTTCTGTTCCATCTGCCCAGGCTTTACAGGTGATCCCAGAACAGGTCGTCCTACTGTCTGAAGAATAGTTATATGAAGTTCTGTGATAGCAACAGTGGAGTCAAATGTTCTCCCTCTCTCTCTTGTCTCTCTCCCTTTCTCATTCTCTCCCAAAGCAGTTAAAAGCTGTTGCTAAAGTACAGTGAAAGATTTTCACTTTAACTTGGTGGATGATGGATGAGGTAAATTTCTGACTGCCACTCAGTAACTTCGTGTTGATGCAAGCCGATGTTCTATAGGAGGCAGCAATGATAAGTGGAGAGCAAAGAAACGCAAAGTTTCTCCCAGCTGTCGGACTTGTCTAAACAAAAATTCAGTTTATTGTGACAGGATCTCTGGAGAGGGCCTGAAACTAGGCCTCTAAATCCCCACCCTCGGCTAGCAGCAGGGGCACTAAGGCAAAGCCCTTCGTTCTGAAACTTGTTCTTCTTATCTTTCTTCTCTCCCTGTTTCTTTAAGTTCAGCCCTGAGCAGGGAAAGAGAGTTCTCAGACTGAAGGGCTTTGCCTTGGTCCTCCTGCCGAAGAACTCACTCTCTCTTTCTGCTTTCTCTCTCTTTTCCTATCTTTGGTCTTTGGTTCACTTTTAAGCAGTAGTCTCTGTAGGTTCTCAGTCGTAATCCTGAGAGCTTGAATCAATGGCTACTGGACTTCCTCTTAGGGTTCTTGAAGATATAAATTAAATAAATTAAAATTCTAAATAAAATGTTTTACTTGACCCCACTCCTGCATAGACTACAGATCTATAACTGACTGTTGAAATATTATAAAAATAAATATCTTCTCTCAGAAAATAGTGCATTGAAGTCAAGTGCATTTTAACATTGCACAACAAATGTGAACAGTTATTAATAAATTATTTATATTATTATTTGTTTCAGCTTTATGTAGTGTAAAAGTGCTGGAACTATAGATGTAAGTACTAGAAATAGTAATAACAGTATCTGTTTTATTGAGTTTTTATTACAGAGACGTTCTATGGCTATAGAAATTATCTATAAATGGCTGTATTTTCAGTAAATTTCTGGTTGTTTTTGTGTTCTTCAGCTAAAATATGAGTCTTGTCTGTAATAAAGAGGAAGATCTGACTGAACTTGTGGCGTTTCACGTAAGAGCCGTGAGCGCTCAAACTCACTTGCATGTGGGTTTACACAGCTGAACAGCGATCTGCATAATAAACATTCTAATAAGAAAACTATCAAAGTGGGCTATCCAAAATTTCTATACCTTGACTACTGATAACATGACTTTGAAAACGAGTGATTGTGTCAGACGATGCCTCGCTTCGCTAATTACGTAAAGGCAGACGCGGACTGAGAGTGTCTGCTCCTGATTAAAAGCCTTTTCTTGCTTTTTTAATTTTAGTTTATCTTGGATTGATCACACCACAACATCTTGTTTCGGCCGTGTTAAAAAGTATTTTGGGCAAAAACTGAAAATGCATTTTCGGCCTGAATTTTTCAGTGCCCAAATTTCCGGTGCATCCCTAATAATGACCCTTTCACCTCTAGATGTTGGAACGTATAGATCTGTGTAGTGTGCATGTAGGTGCCTCTAACTACCGCCTCTGTCAAGACTCACAGGTGTTTGCCAAGCTATCGTAACCATCAGCCATCTCGGAGATCTCTCTTCCCACGACTGAGAGAAGTTCACTCCGGCGCTGGCTGTTTTTGGCCATTCAGGAGAACATACTGTTCCAAAGGATCAGAGATTAGCCGGCGACGCATTGTTTGCTGTTTGTGTTTAGTGAGATGCCAAAATGACAGGAAAACACCCTGTAAGCAAGCAAGTTGGAGGAGTTGGGGAGGATTTGGTTAGCCATTGTCTGATTTTGCATAGCCTCAACCTTGCGCAGAGGAGGACGGTTGAAAGTGACGCCCGAGTACTCAGGTGAACTCTTAATGAGCTGGGCGATCTGAGTTCCAATCACTATCACGATTACTTTTTTCTAAATTACGATTGAATCTCTTAGTGTAATATGTTTTGCCCTAAATGAGATACACACAATAACAAACAATTTACAACACTTATACAGAGTGACTTCCATTGCCTAATTACAGGGACAGTCTCGTTGCGGCAGCTTGAGGTT
This sequence comes from Distichodus sexfasciatus, assembly GCA_032718565.1. Classification (NCBI taxonomy): domain Eukaryota; kingdom Metazoa; phylum Chordata; class Actinopteri; order Characiformes; family Distichodontidae; genus Distichodus; species Distichodus sexfasciatus. The sequence continues at coordinate 3,551,296 of JAVGVS010000020.1, read as the reverse complement.
AATTGTCTTGCCCTGTAGAGCTGGAGGTGGAGTTGAGCCTATGGCCTCTTGTATGTACATAACTATCATACTCATAGGCAACTACCCCATAAACAAATAATATATCTGTGGTAAGGTAATAGCTAACTTTATAAGGTAGGAGTGGACGGTATAAACGGTATAAAAGGTATACGATATAAATTTGGCCAACGATAGAGATTTTGATCATACCGGCATACCGCTGAAATTTCCGCTCCTCGCCCGCGAAAATGACGTAACCAAGTCGCCTCAAATGCACGAAAACCACACCATGAGGCATTTGTTTTCGGAAAATGGAGAGAGAGCGTACGGAAGAGCAGCTCGTTAATAAGACCGGTGCAACGTCCATAATCTGGACACGGTTTGGATTTAGGGTCTCGGATACTGAGCAGAAAAACATAATCTGCAAAATATACGCTGTTGAATAAGAGAGAAGCCAAAGAATGCGCCATTACTTTTCCGGCCTGAGCCCGTGTGTTTCGACAAGGGAACCGCTCCGTCTGCCGCTCGCCACGCCACGTCCGATCGACGGATTTGACCAGAAACATCCTTTTTATTTAATGGCAGAAATGATTAAAGATTCTTTATTTGCCACATGCTTAGTTATACAGGCATAATGTGCGGAAATAAACACCTGGCTCCCTCGTGAGACTGTGCAAGTCATTGTAAATAAAAGTAAGAAATTTGAGAAAGTAAATAAATAAAGCTAAGAACTAAGTAAAAACATGAATGTAAAATATTTACATTTATATATTACATTTGAATGAAAGTTAAATGATAAGGACATTGGGCCACTTTCACCTTGTGCAATTTTTTACGTTTTTTGGTCTAAAAAAAGTTAAGACATTTAAATAATATATTTTTACACGGCTGTAGAACTGAAGAAAACTCAATAAGCTAATGTTTTACACAAACAAGGAAAGAATTGTTACTTTAAAGTAACAGTTATATTGAAATTTACAGATCTAATTATATACCGCAATATATACCATCTATCGCCTAGGGCTCAAAATGTACCTCAATATGATTTTTTTGCCATATCGCACAGCCCTATTATAAGGCTGTTTTATGTAGCGGAACCAGTTTATATAACAAATATTTTGATAATCTATTAATTTGCCAATTACTTTTTTTGATTAATCGATTATTAATCAGATAAAAAGAAAAGAAAATCATTTCCAGCATTTGTTAATAAACCAAACTGTCTGTTTCTTTTTTTCTGTATTTAATTTTTACTCTCTTACTTATTATAAAATGGAAAAAACGTTTTGCCCATTTTTATGCAATTTGGACTCAATCCGCTATTACTCATTTTTGACTCATTTCTGGGAGAGAATTACATCTTTGGACAAGATGGCGTTCCACAAGAGAGTTGCGTCACAATAACGCGGTGGACATGCGTCTGAAAATATCAAGTAAATGACTGTATTGTGTGAAGAACACTGGTTATTTTTGTTATTAATCAGCTTTTGTCTGTAATAATGTTGGACTTCCTTATGAGAGTCGTGCACACTAACAAACAGCGCTTGTGTTTACATCGCGAAAAATGTCATTCATGCGCTTCTACGCACTTCAGTTTTTGTGATGGCAAGGCACGGCACTGGTTCTCGTCTCCTTTTTATTCTTCTTTTATGGTGGTCGGCATCCAGCTTAATGGTGCTTTACTGCCACCGCAGTTTGGTTAGCTTCAATATCAGACATTTTTGAAAAATCCTTTTGATTTCTTATAACAATTGATGAAAAACTTATAACAAATGATGAAAAACCTCTGAACAATTAATTTTTATATGCTATTTTTAAAATGCTGATTCTGCGTAGAAAGCCACCAAGAGACTACATCAGGAGACCTCAAGTTTATAGTTGAAGCATTATTATAAATGGTTCACATTCTGAAAGTGTGACTTTTGTTTAGATGGACAAAATTACTCTTAAATCTAAAGCTGACAGATCATAATCTGAACAAATCACATGATGGCTTTTAGGATTTTTTACAAGGCACATTGCATGAATGCACATGTTGTAGAAACGATTTTCTATTTTCTATCTGTGTTTCTGAAAGAAAATTTTAGTGGGAGGAATATGACCAATATGCAGGTTATCATAGAAATAATTGTAGATGCCAGTAGAATCAGGGAATGATAAGTTTGGACAGTGGAAAGACAAACTGCCATAGAGTTTAATTAAATATAAATCCAGACGCAACTACATGAAAAACACAGATTGTCTTGCATTCTATTTTTTTTTAATTAAGTTTATAATTCTGCTAAAATTATATTACTGTCATCTTTAGTAACGGTTCAAGTTTTACTAACTGACTAGTGTATTTTAGTGTTTTATGTGATTGACCTAAATCATAAAACTATGCACAGTGTTACTTAAGTAAAAATAACTTAACAATATGAATCGAATTTGGCCCCAACTTTTTCATACCTTCATTTTCCCAGGTTAAAAAAATCTTCTGACAGAAAACATCAAGGAAAATCCCTTGGAGCTTGTGTGTTTTAACAGATCCCAAAACTGATTCTGTTGAACATGAAAAAGAATTTACCCACACCTGTAAAGGAAAAAAAAAACTAGGGGGATTCGGTGTGGATCTTGGATGAAAAAGATAGCACTGAACTGATATGAATCTACTTAGAATGAGGCCAGATTCTGCTCAGGTGAAGGTTTTGAAAAGTCAAGCAGACACGTAACGTGAATAAAGGTAAAGCAGCAGGGACTAACTGTAGAAGATAAGCATCTAAACAGATGTTGTTGGACCTGTGTTTCTGGTATTGCTTCTTTTTGTTTTTTGGACAGTGGCTCCCCACCACTGTCAGCGGGTATTTCATTCAGCCATTACAATTTAAATATTTATGTAACATACTCGTTAGCGATACTCTTAAAAGTAAAGATGACAGACTGACAGGATGTTATGAGCTAAATATCTCATGTCACCAAAAATGCAATGTGCACAAATATTACTTCAGAAGTCATTTATAAAAGTACTTTGTTGTCTAGTTTAGATGCTGATTAAAATATGCAAAATGAAAAAATGCCACTGCACATTCTGTTATATATATTTTTAACAAATGTGAGAAATATCTCTATTTGGAAAGTATTTATCATGGTTGAATAGGGAGATTGTGGAATTCGTAGGGGAATTCTTAACTTTAGAATATTATTATTAGAATTCTTAACTTTTTAGGGTCAACCCTTCTTTGAAATCAGTTATTTTATATTAAATATACATCTCTTGTGGATTTGTCCTGAGCAAATCAGAACCATTAAGTTTACATTAAACAACAAAAAAGGTGTAGCATGAGTTTGATATTATTTGTCTAAATTGACATTACATGTTCTTCAAAGTGACTTTTGTGTGTGCATACTTTATGAAGACGATGCTGAAATGATATATTTTGCAGCTAACATGGGTCCGCGCTTTGCTGCAAGGCCCCTCAATTACCGTGTACAAGGTAGAAATCTTTTCGAAAATAACTTGCCTGAGCAGGCCAACTTTGTTCAAGTTGCAGGTCCAGTTTTAGAAAACATCCCCCCTCTCCCTTCTATCAACCACACACACACTAACAGATACTTACACACACACACACTCTTCTCAGAATCATCAAAAATCTTCGGATGATTTCTATTACTCCACAAGCCGTTCGTACGATGGACAACACTCAAGGGTCTGCCTTATTGTTCTCTGAAAGCTTAGAACACTATGCACGGTATGCACTCGGTATGGGCCATTTGAAGGCAACCTTCTCTCTGGTTCTGCGCCATTAGTAAGTTGCCTGGGGTTGAAAAAATAGTTCCCAGGACTGGTTCAGTTCCATAAGACAGGGTTCAGGTGAAGGTTTTTATGACACACTGCTAGTGAGAGAGCCACAATTGTGTGTGTGTGTGTGTTAGCAAGCATGCACTTATTTGGGGATGAAAAATTACAGCGCAAGTCCGGAGTTGCATTATTGTTCTTTTTACCTCATGACGGCATGCTTCTAAAACTGATGGACCAATAGAAACCCAGATGTAAAAGAATAACTTGCTAGTGGTGCATACTGACTGCTTTTGTAGTTAGTGTTACTTCATTTTAACATGATGAAACATTATTTTACATGGAATTTCTGTGATAATGAATGTTACCTTGTCATGAGTTCATATAAATTTGACCTTATAATAATTTTCCATTATTAGAGTTTGATATTGGGTCTCCACTTTTTTGTCTTTACTGTTTTTCCTTTATATTTAGTCTCTTTACAGGACACACTTGAACCCAAATAAATGCTTAAATAGCCATTATCAACTAACAAAACTGTAATAAATAATTCTTGAAGTCTTGAACCACACTTCCTATCTTCTTTCTTCCCACTTTTCAAGACTTTCATGTGTTTTAATGTAGTCTTGAGAAGTAGTATTTACATGCATGTTTGCACATGTTTGCTATAAATTGCTGTACCTATTGTTAGCAAAACATAAAGAAATGAGGGTCGGCTCAAGACTTTTGCACGTACTGTATATCGTTCTTATAATTCCACTTGTAAATATTTTTTAATAAGCACTAGTGGAGTTGGAGTGGAAAAATGTTGCAATTGTCAAAGGTCTAGCGGGGCAGAGGGGACAAGGGGCTTCAATTACTTCATCTTCTGCGCAGACCGCAACACCTGAAATCTCCCCGGCCGAGCTCAGTGACCTTGTGTCTACTCGTATATCCAGTCCGTGCAAAAGCGCATTGTTGGAGGCGCCATGCATGCAAAGCCGTGAGCCACCTGTTCCTTCCACCTGCCGAACGGTGTTTTAGAGCCATTGACTGTGTCAAAGGTCAGCTAATGTTGTCTAGGCGTGCCAGTGTCGCAGCGCGGCGTGCATATTTTAGGGCCCTCTTCGGCGTAAACGACATGCTGCAGGACGGCCCGCATCCCCTTCCTCCAATTCACATAGCCAGCATTTCACTTTGACATGTTGACATGTTTCGCACTCCCGTAGAATAGCTTGAATTCTCAGCAGTGGTGCAAGCGACTGTGGAACTAAGTTTGTGTGTTAAAACAGGACCGAAAATATCATACTTTCACTAAAGCGCGCTGTAGCGTGTGATGGTGTGCCTGTTTCATTCAGTTCAGGTTACATATTAATGATCAAACTAATGCACGTATATTAACGAACTTATGGTGTGTTACAGTTTTTCACTTTACAATGTGACAAGCCTCTGATGTTTCATTCAGTTCGGGTTACAAATTGATGGTCGGTGTAACGGAAGCATATTAACAAGCTGATCGTGTGCTACAAACCTGTAATACTTCCCTACTAAAATGCACCAGACTCACTTCTTAGTATGGGTCATTCGGTGCAGCTTGAGGTTTGATGGATGTGCGATGTGCGATAGAGATCTGTAGTTCCAGTTATCTTCTGTGGCATCTCCTCATGTGTCCTGCCCCTGAGGCACCTGATCTGTTCCACAGATAGCTGCTGAACACTCACACACTTCCAGGTACTGACAATGTAGACGTTGCGCTGCTTTCTACTGTGCAATTAACACTTGTGTACAGGTCGGGATTATCATCGGTTTGTCAGTTTCTGAACCCAGGCCACTGTTGGAAATAAATTTTAGCAGAGAGACCTGTAACGTCGAAGTGATTTTATCCTTTGCGAAACATTCACCAGTGCTGCTGGATAGACTCGTACCAACACAACACACACTGCCATGCCAGTATGCAATCAACAGGAGATGATAAATTGTTCAATCAGTCGACGGGCAACAGTCTGTTATTTTACACTGAAGTGTGTCTAGGTCTGTGTGTCTTATAAATTGACTGACTGGAAAAAAATTATTAAAAATGCAGTTCTTTAGGGCCTGTTTACACATAGGTGAATATGTTTATGTAAGCATTTTTTTGGGGCTTATTGTTTACACGTAAATAGAGTTTTAGCTACCTAAAACGCATAGTTTTTTAAATCCCCTCCGAAGTAAAGATTTTTCAAAATGCTGGATTCTGTGGATACATATAAACAAAATATAAAAATATCCGCATACGTGTAAACAGGACTTTTTTTAACCGATTGTCATGTAAACGCAATTTTAAAAAATGAACGTATAAAAATTAGTTTATAAAAATATCCGCATACGTGTAAACAGGCACTTAAAAAGGACAGAATTTTCAAAGAGGACAATGTGAAAGCACCTTTCTTAATGTTTCTGTTGAAGTTTGATTGTTCCGTTGTCCTTATATTTATACACAGACAATAAAGCTACTCTTTATTGGAACGTTTACAGATAACATGATATAAAGTCGGACAAGGGTGATTAGAATGCACTGAACCTGCAGTACTGTGCAAAAGTCTTTTGCCATAGGTTTCCTTCAGGTTTTGCTTCGAAATAACCAGGACTTTGTGTTATTCTTTTTTTTTTAATATATAGCTTAAATAGTATTTACATCTATGTTTGCACGTTACAGCAAATAATACCCTATTTTCCTAGCTAAGTGTAAAGAAATGGGGCTGGTGCAAGACTTTTAGACAGTATTATAGGTACCTGCGTTCTAATAACCTTTGTCCGACTTTATGTCAAGTTATCTGTAAAAAGTCTAACAAAGAGTAGCTTTATTACATGTGTGTAATTAAGAGTGTAATTAAGAGTACCAGGTGGAAGTCGTAAGTGGTATTTACTGTGTGTATTAAGCTTGTTGTGAGAGAAAATCACTGCACATTTAATGCTTTGCAACTTTAATATTTTATCCTGTATTACCTTACATTTATCATATGTAGCAACTAACCACAGACTAAAATATGCACTACTTGATTCCCTAACTTTTGTCGTTTACTCTTTCTACAACGGGCCTTCCTTCCTTCATGGAATGTCTTGTCAACAAGACAACGGTTGAGCAGTCGAACTGTAGACTTGCAGGTGTAGAGGCAAATCTTGATGTGCATACCTGTCAATCATTGCACGATTGCTGCTTCATGGGAAATTAGCAAGATTCAAGCAGAGACAGGATTTCTAGAGGCTTTTTCAAAATGCTGATTAAACAGCAGTGGCATGAATAGAGCTGGCTGGTCATGGTCTGTTTCAGAGGGTGCAGAAAGTTAAAGACAGGCGTAGCAGAGTTCATATAGATCTGTAAGTTGGCTCATTTGGGTTCACTACAAGCCAAAGTATATAGGACATATGTATGGCAGTTACATAGTGAAAGTGAGTGATTATTTGTCATTGTGGACACACCACAGCACAGCACACAGTGCACCACAACGAAATGTGACCTCTGCGTTTGACCCATCCATAAAGGAGCAGTGGGCAGCTAACAAGTGCAGCGCCCGGAGAGCAGTGCTTGCAGAAGGTACCTTGCTCATGAGTACCTCAGTGGTAACTTTACCAGTTCTGGATTCGAACCTGCGACCTTCTGATCACGAGACGAACACTCTACCCTTACGCCACCAACTGCCCCAAAATATATGTATGCTTAACATATGTACAAGACATATGCATAAAAATGTATCGTTTTAATTATTAAACACGGTGTTGTGGTAATCGATCTTTATTAAGTAACAGTGATCCTAATTAAGTAACCATAATTACTCATAATTTGTGCAAAAATTATCCTGATTTATGATTGGTTCATGACTTTTTAAATTGATGTGCATGTAATAAAGCTTCTGGCGTATGATCTTTTGCAGATAACACACAGATAAAACAATGATGGATAAAGGTTATTGGATATCGTCCAGATCTTTAAATAGGGCCATTCGTATTCACGTGTCAGAGCATGTAGGGGCTAAATTATTATATTTGGATGCAACCAAAAATAACCAGGATAACTGCAGAATCATGGTCTGTATTGCTTGACTGGTGAAGATGTATGATCTTAATACCATCATCTTATCACAAGATTTTATTGATCTTAATAACATGATCTTATGGCAAGAAAATAAACTATTCATGCCCCTCTTTACCTGATTGACCTATCTGCAGATGCCTTCAGAAAGACTATGAAATTGTCAGTTATTAAAACTAAGATTTTAGCACTAAGCGTCCATGTTGATGTGTTTATACACGCTTATACATGTGTTAGAATGTTCATTAGAAGTTGCAGACAGCTTGGTTAAGGTCAGGCGGTGTGGTGATCACTTGTGGCGACGAACTTGTGAAAGATTCTCTGGCCGACTTTGCTGTGATGCTGCAAGCTCAACACCGCAAGCTTGTGGCTGATTGTTCTGTGGCTTCGTTGAGGGGATTCACACAGACCCTGTAGACTTCCGCGTCTGCTGGAGCGGGTTCAGAGAATACATCATGGGGGCTGATGCCCTAAGCGTGTCCTGAATCCCTATTGTTTCATATCCTGCTGCCTCCATTGGGACCGCACGGGGACAATAGGGCAGACTGTCCAACAGTGGCAAAAGTAGTGTAAGCTTTATTGATAGACCAATACCGGGCTTGGCTTGAAGGACTGGCAAAAAAGATTATCGAAACAGGGAGAATTCTTGTGCTGCCGTAGCTCCTACCAAAATAGCATATATATCGGGGTTTTTAAAAAAAGGTGGTTGCAGATGGTAATTTGTGGATAGAAGTTTATTTATTGCTGATTTGAGGCTGATCACCTAGTCAGGACTTCAAAACACGATTTTTTTAGCCAAGCTTGCCAATTGTTGCTAAACTTTTCCAGTCCTAAACCAGTCTGAAGGGTCACAAACAAGCTTGAAGTGGTCAGAACAGGCCTTTGTGAATCGAGCAGCCAAAACACGTTTTAAAACACCCCTTCCTTAACAAAATCCCGTCTGTGGCATGGCGCCCTCAGTGTGGAAACCAGCTTCAGTACCTATTTATTTTCTTGTAAATAGGACAAGGAGGGGGTCCGGGTGGCGTCTCTGTTAATGTTGGCAAATCGGCAACTCTATTGTGAGAAGTAAATCGGACGTCAACCTGACGGGCAGCCAAAGTCTTAGACTCCCCCCGCCAGCCACCAAGCTCACTCCATCCTGCTGACCAGTTTCTGAGCTGAAGAACAAAAAAGTTAAGAAACTAGAGTTAAACGGCGCTCACACGGACCCCGTTCACTGTCGCCATGGGTTTTTAACCTAATTGTCACAATGCCACCGTTAACTTGCAGCGATGTCCTTAAGCAAACCTCTGGTGCCGTGGGAACCTGGACGTGTTTGATGTGTAACTGGAGCCGGCCTGCTGCTCGGCTAAAAGTAAACACGCTCCTTAACTGTGAGCAAAGCTAAAACAAGTTAAGTGTGTTCTCGTGCCTGTTTTCGCAGCGCCAAGCGTAAGAGAGGAGGTCAAATTGTGGTCGCTTCTTGGCAACAGGTGATCGTTTTGTTTAAGAGCCGCAGGGAGTGAAAACTTCTCGCTCGTGCTACCGTGTGTTTTTGTGCCCACCGCACATGCTGGAGTAGTTGTATAGGGGTGTGTGTGTGTGTGTGTGTGTGGATGAATCATTATAGACTGTCGTGTGCCACAGTTGCATGGTTATGTATAAAAATTACTCAGTGCACGCCACGCACCTTGCCCTACGAAGCGACCACAAACCACAGTTCTTGGCAAGCGGAACGTACCATCTTTGTACCTTAATGAAAACACTGATGAACTCTATTTTTTCTTCGGTTCTCCTTTCCTCACCTTTTAATCTTTTGTTGTCCTGTTTTGCCGCTTTCTTACTTAGCCTGAAAAATCGTTTAAGTCCTTTAAATCTTCATAGTACAACAGCCCATTATTATTGGGAGTCGTTGTGCAAGAGAGTGAATTACATACACACATTTTTGTTTGGACTGTAAATAATGGAAAATTTTAATTAAGAGGCCATCCTGTTTTAATAAATATTTTGTTTGTGTGGTGGTGGGAGGAACGGAAGGATTCTAAATTGATGAATCTGTGTTTATTTGTACTTCTTAAATCCAGGATGTCTATGAGATGATTCCCATGAATTTATGACCCAGCAGATCCACTAGGCTTAGACGTGTCAGGACGGAGTTGCCTGAGGATAGAAGTGGATGAGGAATGGTCCTGAAGAAGAGACACCTGAATGCAGAATATAGATGTCCCCATGTAAAAAAAATGTGTCCAAAGAAATCACTTCTATATATCATTAGATTTGTGTGTGTGTGTGTGTGTGTGTATGTGTGTGTGTGTTTTAACCACCTGGCGGACACTGGCTCTTTCTGCACTGGCAAGTTTTTTTGGGGTCTGCCGTGTTTTGGCCCTGTGAGAGTAGCTGAGTTGAATGAGAAGTAGGAGCGATTATCCACACAAATAAACACTTGTAGACGTGTGTGCCTTCAGGTGCATGGCTCCAGCATGTCCTTGTACATGTGAAAGAGCCTTTTTTGTAATAGACAGGCAAAGTAAAACCAAATCGCTTTACGCAGCACCTTGTATCTGTGATGAGTGTGTTTGTGGAAGGGAGAGAGCCTGGTGCTCGCCATATGTGTCAAACTCCGGGTACTGACCTGCTTTTTGAAAGGAAACGCGTGAGACGCAGGAAGTGGGTTTAGATTTGGGCTCAGTGTCACTTCGTTCCTCTTTGCACCCCTTCTCAGTCTCCTGTTTCATGCTCTGGTATTAAACCCACATTTATCCAAAACCGAAGTGACCCGTGAATGTTATTTGGAGTCGTTCATTCCTGACTTTTCTCCACAGGAACACTTCGGAGAGGCGTAAGGAGAAGTCCCGAGACGCCGCCCGATGCCGCCGCAGCAAGGAGACGGAAGTGTTCTACGAACTGGCGCACCAGCTGCCCCTTGCCCACAGCATCAGCTCGCACCTGGACAAGGCCTCCATCATGAGGCTGGCTATCAGTTTCCTCCGCACACGCAAACTCCTCGCCTCAGGTGCCGATCCTGGACCAGCACACACTCTCATGTACAGCAGGGATTAGAAACGGCTCAGGGGAAGAAAACCGAAACAGGGGGCGTAAAAATAGACTAATATTTGAAAAGTAATGGCTTCCCTTCAGTCTTATAAATTGGGATTAAAATGGGGGTTTAATTTAGTAGCTTTGGCCTTAAGAACATTATTAAGAAGAAGAATATTATTAACTGTTGTATTTTATCATTTTACTAACTAGAGAATTATCAAAGCAGATATTTGAAAATACTGCTGCTCTTCAGAGCAAAACACATTTTTAGATTTTTTTTTCCTTGATTATTTTAGTTCACTTTTTGGTCCTCAAACCACTTCACTACTTACATTCTCAGCTATTTCTTTTTTTTAATTGATTCATTTATTTATTTACACTTTTTTGTTGTTATACAAACCGTTTTAATACTTACATTCACACATATTTAATTTTTATTTCATTCTGTTATTTTCCTCCATTTTTATTAGTCAAACTCATTTTTACCTCCTACGTTCTTTTGTTTCATTCTTAATTTTTTCTTCTTTATTAGTTAGTCCACAAACATTTTTACTACTTATATTCAAACATATTTCCATTTCATTTTATGATTTGTTTAGGCAAGGCAAGGCCACTTAATTTATAGAGCACATTATCATACACATGAGTCATTCAATGCGCTTTACAGAAACAAGATAAAATTTGTTAAAAATTAAAAGTAAAGATAAAAAGAAAAAGCAATGAGAAAATGAGTAAAAATAAAGATAAAATAGAAGTACAACGATTAAAAGTGCCATAAAAAATATTTAAAAATCAAGCACAGTTAAGATATTAACAGAAATTTAAAATATAATGTTTATGATTTTCCAGTTGTTCCAAACAAAATGTTTTCCACAACAATATTCAAGTCATTTTTAATTCTTTCTTTTACCCATGTTTCATTACGATTTTATTCTCACTTTCTTGCTTTTTTGTTAGTCTACAAGTCATTTTTACTACATTTACACGTTAAATTTCCATTTCTAATTATGGTTACGTTTTAACTTTTTAGTTGTTCCACAAACTGTATTAGGTCCTTCTTTCAACACACAGTTCATGTAAAGCTAAGAACAATGCTAAAAGTCAAAACCTTTCCATCACTTGCAGCATCGACTGGACAGTCACATGGATGCACTTACTGCATTCTTGTGTTCAGCATGAAAAAATCTGCCAGAGTGCCAGCTAGTGCTGCGATCCAGCAGCACAGTAACATGTTGCAGGTGAAGCATGTACATAATGATGCAAGATATAAATAACCTCATAAATACAAGCAGAAGCCCATATCTGGTCGTACCGTCGTTGACACGGCGCGGTTATGAGGAAGTGGTTAGGTTTTGAGCTGTCAGTGTGTGTTAACTTTGCAAGTGCATTATAGGAATGAGGAGATGATTTTATGCAAAGTCATGATTGTGTTAGTGGTTATTGGGCCGGCCTCAGCTCAGCTCGCCTCAGCTGCAGGCATCTCAGGGTTCATCAGGTTTATTGTGAAAAAGTGTGATGAGTTTAATGAATAAGGCAATGCAATAAAAGAGCCAGACACAATGAAAGCAGTTGACAAGGTGTTTGCAAATGCTTTGCCTTACAAGGTGTGTGTGTGGCATTAATAGCAAGGCAGACAGGACTGCTGAGGTCTTACTGGAAGGTTCTTGGACAGTGGTGGAAAGGATGTTAGATGTGTGTGTGTGTGTTTGAGAGGAATTGTCTGCATGTCTTGATTATAAAATTAGAATCCCCGGAAGCCACACAAAAGAGCAGCAGGGCCCTCGCATTCCATCCTATGTTTAGACAGTTACTACAGCAAGGTAGAAACCGAATTGTCTTTAATTTTCTTAGATATCTTCTGATCGTTCTGTTTTTCCCAGATAACCAATCCTTTTTTTCCCCAACATATTGCAATGTCAAAAGACGGCTTGCTTATACGGAACCCTGAGAACCGGCAGGCGAACGTACACACACAAGCCGAAATGGAAAGGCGCGATCGGAGGGAGATTTAGGTGGAGAATGGCAGCTCTGTCGCTGGGAGATGGAACGTCTGATAGCGTTATCAGATGCTTGTGTGCTGTGCTCCAAGAGGCAGATCGGAGCATGATTGATGCCTTCTGTGAAGCTGGCGCTCAGGGTTTCAGCCCAGCCAAAACATGGTCCTGCACTGGCGCCATGCAGCGTACACACACATACACACACTCACACACACGCTCACTAAGGGGGCTGGGGAAACACCTCTTACATAAGAGCAAGCAGCACATATGCTGATGTATAGAAATGACTCACCAAATTACAAAACAGCCTTATTAAAGTCATCCATCAGGTAGGGTGGCATTCGTGCCCAGGTGAGTCAGCACAGAAGACCGAGTCAAGCTGCCATATCAGAGTTTTGAATGGAGTTCAAATGAGATTAGAACTGATGAAACTCTTGCGGGCAAACTTGGCGGTGTATACTTTCAAGGAAACAAGCCAGTGGCCAGACTGCCAGTTATCTTCTAGAATTATTGTGTTTATATGATGAAGCAAAAAATAATTTTCATTCAGTTTGTACTTTGTTATGGTTTAATATATAGTAATAGACAAAGCCACACCTCATATCTTCATATTTAGCAGGGGAAATGAGACAATAGGCACAGATGGTAGATGTAAAGAAAGTTCAAGTTATTCAAGCTCTTCGCAGGCAAAATATGCAGAAATAATGTGACTCACATTTTTTTTTGCACAGCTTTGATATAAATCGCCATAAAAATGCACCTTGTGAAATGCAGCAGTACTGCCACAGTGCAAATGTTACAAAATATAATATTAAAACAAAATAAATTGTTAAATAAACCAAGAAAAAGAAAAATAATAAAGGATAACAAATGAATGAATGAAATATGCATTATTCTAAAAGCAGTGGGGAATGTAATATCATAGATATGAATTTATCTACAGATCAAGAAAATAACAAAAAATCTTAGTTTAGTTTTCACTTTTATATACTTGTGTAAAATATACTTATATAATGATATATAATTATACTTATCTGAACTCTCTCATCTGGCTCCTTGACCAGAATCACTTTTTAACTGGAAAAGGAGTTATTTCCTACAGCTGCTGTTGAAGTACTGGGATTTTTGTGAATAAGTGCTGAATTTAGTGTAGAAGAAGTTCAATGCAAAAAAATTAAGCTGAAAATAACATAATGAAGTGCTGACATCCTTCCTCTAACATTGTGCCCCTTGTGCAAGAATGTGTATTTTTTTAATGATTAGACTGTAAAATTGCAAAATCGCAGAGTTTGAAGCTTTAAGCAGCCACATAACTAGACAGGCAGGCACACATTAGGACTCATTAGATACTAATGGATGTCACTAATTGGATACTAATATAGCTAATGAAGTTTGAAGAAATGGGACTTTTGCGACAAGTCATGCCCAGTTAACTTTCATTCATTGTTCATATCAATGCCTAATCCCTTTAACAAATATTCTCACTCTTTGTGTATTGAGCAATAAAAATGTGTATCCTGTGTTCCTTGCCCGGATTTAGAGGTCACACTTTAGCTGTAAACCTTGTTTGTTTTAGCACTTTCACAAACATAAGTTACATAAGACAACTGTCATTAGGCCTTGTTAAATCTGTCCCCCAGTGACGGGCACAATCTGTTCCAGATGTGTTTGCACTGTCAAAGTTTCACCAATCGTTGCATTTTGTCCCTTGAACAAGAATGCACTAGGTGGGGAGACAAAGATTTCACTTTTTTACCGCCTTCACACATTTTTTCTCATTTCTATGATTATTTACGGGGAGTAAAAGAGATTTTTGAGAAAATCTTAAAGCAGATGAAAGTTAGCTTCCTTAAGCCCTTCAAAGGCGTAATTCCGTGAGGCTTTGGGTCTCCAAGCTCGGCTCAACTCCAGCCCCAGGCCTCGCTAGGCCTTGAGAATGCCTCTTATCTGAAGGAAGCACACTGGAGCAATCACAGGCTTCCGACCCCCCAGTGTGGAGTCAGAGTCCTGCGCTCTCCTCACACCGGTCCACTGCACACCTCCCCTCTGAACCCGTGCCAGACCCAGTGCCAGATTCCCTCACAGTTCTGGATGTGGTTCTGTTTTGCTTTCTATAAGGATGTGGGCAACAATGTTAATAAGACTCTGGTTTAAGGGGGGTGCCTCTGAAGACGTGGATTGGAGTTATCAGATTAGAAAAACAATTCATTACCTTAGGTTTGTTTTTCATGCCATTAAGGTCTTTGCTTGTGCATACAGTTGTGTGAGTGGATTTTAAGCAGAACTGTGCAAAATTAAATGTCGGCTACCGTTGCAACTCGTTTTGACTGGTTATTCAGATGTTTTTCTGTGAGACAGACATTGGTCGAAAGTGAACAG
Source organism: Distichodus sexfasciatus (assembly GCA_032718565.1). Taxonomy (NCBI): domain Eukaryota; kingdom Metazoa; phylum Chordata; class Actinopteri; order Characiformes; family Distichodontidae; genus Distichodus; species Distichodus sexfasciatus. The sequence goes on along the minus strand of JAVGVS010000020.1, from coordinate 3,536,076 downwards.
TTTGCATTTGTAAAAGTGATCCTTCTTCATTATGTGTGTGCTAAATTTTTGACATTAGAATTATGAGGTATTCAGATTTAAAGAGGACAGTTGTGAGTGTGTGTATGCGTGTGTGTGTATACAGCCGCTTATTCATCTTGTTTTGCCTCTTAAGGCCATGGCTTGGAGCCAAAACAAACCGCAGCAACTTCATCCTGCTAATCTGAACCCTCCCAGAAACAGTGACCTCCCCTTTGTCACTTCCCTTGGGTCCGTCCACCCACAGAAACACACACACACACACTCACAAACAAACAGATCACGTTTTGCTTATATACATTTGTTGTATCACAGGTCTCAGTACTGCAGGCAGCAATGGCAGTGAAACAGCATCAGACAGACAGATGGACAGCCTTTATCTGAAGTCACTGGAGGGCTTCATTTCTGTGGTGACCTCAGATGGAGACATTATCTTCCTATCAGAGAATATCAACAAATTCATGGGTCTAACACAGGTGAGTTCACAAGCAGACAGCTAACACACCCTCCTACCCACTCGCTCCCACACACCACACACACAATCCCTCAGAGTTACCTGAGATAACGGACAACAAAGAAGGGTAATTAGAGATCCATTTCTGGCTAATCTCATTGTAAATATGGGTCAGTGAGGCAGCGGACACCAGTTGCACATTGAAAACTAGTGGCTCTGTTCTTGCCGCCCGTTTTAAACACATCATTTTTCCTGTAAGTCACACTTTTGTGTCCTCATGTGTCATATAAATACAGCTGGGTTTTTATGGGTTAAAATACATTTAGAATGTTGGTTTCCCCATTTTGATGAGGCCCAGATGTCCAGATGAGTGTATTTAAGCATTCATAAGGTATTTTTGTTTAACATAGTCAGGGCACTTTACTTTATCACATATTTATTTCACTATACTTTTGGGCACATTCCCTTGACAATGATTACTGCTGCTACATACCCCTATGCCTTCCCCTAACCTTAACCATAACCTGAGTAATGAAAATGCAACTTTTCTTTTATTTTAGTGCAAAACACAAACTGTGAGACCATTTTTCATCCCTAAAGGTTAATCCGTCCCCAGATCTGCAGGTGTAGAGTCTGAAATTTGTCCCCAAAATAAGTCTTGGTCAGAAACACACACAAACAGGCACTGTGCAAGCCTGCTTCTTCTGAGTGCATGTATTATGAATGGAATATGCCAGCTTTTTAGCATGTATGCATACAGGAGCTCATTGTATGACCAATACAGAGAGCCTCAGTCACGCCATTTTGTATGTGATTTGTTAAAATGCTCAACCTCCTCCTCCTTCTGCTCACAAATGAATACACAAATACACACATATATATATATATACTGGTCACTTAGGCCTGGCGTAGTGTATACTGTGTGATGTGATGACAGCGTGAGGTTGAGTTCCCTCTCACACTAAATTATTCATTTCACACTAACAGCCAACCAGTTTCACAGACCCTCCAACAACATTATTGGTAACCTAAATCCAGTAGTGTGCTTGCTTATGGTAGACACGCAATTTGAAAGTAACTTTTTTTATACATACAAAACATGCTATATCTTTAAAAACAGTTTGAACCTTAACTTCATTGATTTTGTGACATTATGTTATTATCTTGCATATAGGGTGATACAACCATACTAACTTGAGTGTATTAAAATGTACATTTTCAATGTACAATTTCATTCTCGTCTTTCCAGGTTGAACTCACAGGACACAGTATTTTCGACTTCACTCATCCCTGCGACCACGATGAGATCCGTGAGAACCTCAGTTTCAAATCCGGTATGTCCTGAAACTTCCCTGGCTACAAATTATCTGCAGAACACTAATAAGTGTCTTGGAATCCTTTGGGATAGTTTGGGAACCAACAGCATGTGATTCTGTAATTCAGAATCAAGTTTCTGCCAGATATTTGTTTTATGAGGAATTGACAGATTATTATCTTGAATAGTTCACAGCTTCCCAGAGACTCCATGAGCAGTTGCTCTGTTGCAGTGTGAGTACATCTAATCTGCCAGACGTGGACAAATGGAAAACTAACTAACAAAGATCTAACTTTTGAGGATGCAGCTATATAAGACTGACAAATACAAGGAGAGAGAAGCTGATACTCTTTTGTATGAGGAAGGAAAAACAGAGGAAGGAAAAGTCATGCACTGGGACAGGGCAGTATCACTCCAAAGGCCCTTATATCTGAGGTTTGCTAAGAATAGCCTAAGGGTTCAAACCAGTAAGAAAACATTAGCTTCTAAGTCTTCTACTTCTTTCATTTAAATTCAGGCAGGGCACTGAAAATATGACACATCACTCTGTCTGTTTGACCCTTGTCCTCCCTTTTTCATCTCATGTGACTTCTACTCCGTCTCTCCATGCCCTCCACATCCCCTCTCTCATATGTTTTGGTGCCGTTGAGTGTCTTTGTTGTTATTTGAGGCCCTCTGCCCTGTTGGTCACAATGCCAGCCCAATGCGGCCTCCGACCGGCTGCTTGCCTTCCTGAAACCATTGACAGACGAGCGCAGTGGGCACTCTAACTGGCTTTTGGGGGCATTGGAAGCATGTGCCCTCCACCATAATAACCTTTGGTGCTACATTCTTATCAGCGCTCTCTGTAAGTTCCGTTGGAACCCAGAGAGTGACCTCTGACCCTGTAAAGGAGCTTCTGTTCCCGCCTGTTGTTTTGGAAAACATGGAATGGCTGTAGCTCAAACTTTCAGTGATATGTCACATGCTTCCTCTAGCGATACTGGGGCTCATTCACCAACCGTTCATAAGAAGAAATTCCTTCTTAAAGCCCACTTACGCAGTTTTCACCAAGATTTTGATATTCCCCAATGTTTCCTTATTTGAGAATCTACAACTGCTGAAAAGCACTCTCACGCAAATGTTATTGCATGGCTGTTTGTGCAAAACATAAAGTAAAAATTTTACTTTTTTATAATATTATGCTCTTTAAATATCTTAACTTTCTTAAGAACAAATTTCTGAAAAAACATAATGGTGAATGAGGCCCATTGTGTCCAGCTACAAGATCAGTAAACACATGCATTCTCTATTTTGTCAAATCAAACTTTCTGTTTAGGATGAGATTCACAGCTCTGTTCCCAAACAATTATAACAACTCACTGATCACTGAATCAGTGTATCAGTGTACATCAGTGCATTGGTACACCCCTGATACATATGCTGCATGCAATGGACTGTAAACTGCTGTAAGTAAGAAAGGGTTTGTGCTTTCCTTTCTGCACAGGTATGGGAAAGAAGGGCAAAGAGCTTAACACAGAGAGAGATTTCTTCATGAGAATGAAATGCACAGTGACAAATCGAGGGCGAACGGTCAATCTCAAATCTGCCAGCTGGAAGGTATATGATGATTCTACTGAACTGATTCTAAACTGATCAATCAGAACTTGCATGCAACAGTTGTAACAAAGTTTTGTTTTCTGCACTTGTCCGCTCAGGTCCTGCACTGCACGGGACACCTGGAGGTATACAACAGCTGCCCTGCTCGAGTGCTGTGTGGCTATAAGGAACCGCCGCTGACTTGCGTGGTGATGATGTGTGAACCCATCCCTCACCCCTCCAACATTGACACGCCACTCGACAGCAAGACCTTCCTCAGCCGACACAGCATGGACATGAAGTTCACATACTGTGATGATAGGTAACACACTCTCATCAGTACACACACGTAGACACTCACACTTAGCTATGCACATGATATAGGCATTTATTGCTTTTGCAATAAATACAACACACACACACACACATTGATATTCAGGCACAAGCATGATGGTTGTGCAACACACATCATACATGTACAGAGACACAGACATACACGTACCTGCAAGATGTGTAATAAATTTAAAAACACACAAATATATGTGCATGTCATGCATGTACACGAAACATTGTATTGTTACACATTGTTATTATTATTATTGATGTTATTATTGCAAAAATCTGCAATACATTAACCTAAATGAACTGAGTTCACTCTAGAGCGCTTGACCTTTTCATAACACCTTATGTGTAAAAGACCCACAACCTAAACTTTTATCCGTTGCTCTTATAAACTACATACCGCGAAAAAACAGCACTAAATAAATACCACAAGACACAAACACCCTTCCACCCGATCACACATCAAACAATTTGTGCTACACATCTGTCTGTAGCAGCGTGAGGTCTAATTACGTGGAAATGTTTGCGTGTCTTTAAAAAACCCGACCACATCTTCCAGCCCAAATGTCAGTTACACCGCAGCACTTTCTCCAAAGTCTCCCCCTCACAAAGAGCGTCCTGTTGCTGCAGCCACGCTACACGAAGCCACGGCCGCAACATCCCTCTGTCGTGCCAGGCCTGTTCCTCCTGCTGAAGAATTCCGGCCCTGACCAGGCTGGGCGATCTAATGTGATTAGACGCTTATGCAATATGTTCGTGGCTGTGTAGTTGGTCAAAGAGTTATCACGCAACCGGCCTGTGACGTTTGCGTAATGACGGGGCTCACAGTGTATCAGACTTCTCATGGTACCAATTAAGACATTTTTTTTAGCTTAAATCCTAACATTATATGAACCAAGTTGGGCAATTCTACAGAATTTCAACATATTCTTAAGACATTATATAAATAAAGACATTGGTCGTAACAGATTTAAATGCTGTGCATATTTGTTCCAAATGTTCCCTTCTTTGGCCAGCTGTAGATTGTCGTCACATGGAGCTGCAGAAGAGTAAACACACGTGACTAGAGGTTTGTTTGTACTTCTTGGTAAGAGAGAGGATGACCTCAAAACTACAGCAAAATTCACAAATAATGATAAATTGGTAAACTTGGAAAACTGCAGCCTGTGACCATATATTATTCTGTTACTCTAATTTTTTACATGCTTTAAAAAGGGTTCTAAAGTGCACAGCTCTTGAAAGTTTTATTGAACGTAATATGACATTTGGAGCAGTACGGGTTTTTATAATTATTTGTGATGTTTTCTTTTATTCAGTCATGTGAAAGCTGAGTTTTGTTGCAGCGCAAATCAGTAAAAGGCTTTTATTTAAAAAAAAACAGGGATGAAGGACAGTAGGTAAATGCAAACATGGGTTCAGGTTTTTTAGTATTCTTTCAATTGCACAGATGTTCCTGTGTGCTTACTAAATTCATTAAAAATTATGTCTATATGGCATGGATGTTTTCAAAATGTTTTCAGAGTGCTTTATATGCAGTAAAATAATAGAAGCTGATTAAACTGTGACCAGAAAAGGAGAATAAAAAGAAAATAGGTAGATTGAAATACCTGATTAAAAGCAATAATGACAAGATGTGCTTAGAGATTCTACTTTACATTAGCAAAAGTTTCACTCTCTCCCTCTCTCTCTGTCTCTCTGTCTCTCTCTCTCTCTCTCATTGGTGGCAAAAGTCACTCGCTCTGTGCCTATGCACACACACTTAATACCTTCATCAAACATACACACGTGTGCAAATGTGCTTTCACCTTTCAGCATCGACCTTAGTACCGTGTGTTACACAAAAACAAACAACTTGTGAGGCTGAAAGCTAAAAATGCCTTTTAGTGCTGCAAAAAAGCAGTACAAGCATACATTTATTTATTTTAATCCTAAATAATAAAATGCATGTAACCAAGTCATGTAGCTAACCAAATAATTCGGAGTACCTCACTCAACTAGTGCCTTGCTGTGAGTCGTTATCATTAAACAGTTTCTCCGTCTTCGTCTGATTTAGTAGAACCGTGGCCCTGATGTGTTGACCTCAGGACGGAAAAGTGACGCTAATCCTTCTAAGAAGTGCTCAAACTCTCTGAAAATCCTCCCGGTATCAAGTTCATTAAGTTCTTATCCTCTGCTGACTAGGCCGCATGAAATGGATCATGAGTAAATTGACTTGAAATATCCCGTTCTTACAGCGTGAGTTCAAAGAGAACAATGGAAGAGGAGTTTCGTTTTGAAAAATGTGTTTGTGTGTGCTTGTATTTCAGAGTGGCTGAGCTGATGGGCTACAGTCCTGAAGATTTGCTGGGTCGCTCCGTGTACGAGTTCTCCCACACTCTTGACTCTGAAAATGTCACCAAAAGCCACCAGAATTGTAAGTTATTCTAGTGTTCTACATCAGACCAGATCAGTCTCTTTCTCTTCTCACTCTCTCTCACTCTTGCCATCTGACACACTTTCTCTGTTTCTCACCCTCTCACCCTTAATGTCTCACACTATTTCTCTGTCTTTCTCTGTCTCTCACTCACTGTCTCTAACTACTTCTTTGTCGTCCTTATCCTTCTGTCTTTCTCTCTCTCTCTCTCTCTCTCTCTCTCTCTCTCTCTCTGACTGTCTCACACTATATCTCTCTCAAACACACTTTACATCACACTATTTACCTATTTCGCTGTCAGCTTCCTCTCTCTCTCCCTCTCGCTTTCTGTCAGTCTTTCACTGTGTTTCTCATTCTGTCTCTTTTTGTCTTTTCCACCCTTCCTCTCTCTCTCTCTCTCTCTCTCTCTCTTTCTCTCTGTCTTAGTTCATCTCTCTCTCTTATTTCTCTCACTGTTTTTCTCTTATCCTATTCCCTCTCTCTCTCTTTCTCTCTCTCTCTCTGTCTCATACTGTCTCACATTTATTTATTTCTCTCTTTCTCTCACACTTCTGTAATCCCCATCTCTCTTTCTGTCCCTCTCTCCTTTCATCCCACTTCATCTCTTCTTCTCCCACAGTCTTTCTGTATCGCTCTCTTTTTCTCTCAGCCTCTCCTAATCCCCCGTCTCTCTTTCTGTCTCTCTCTCTCTCTCTTTGTCTCTGTCTCTCTCTTTCTCTCACACACACACACACACACACACACACTGTCTTGCCCTGTCTCTCTGCCTCTGTATTTTTCTGTTTGTCTTTCAAAACTCCCTCTTTCTCTCTCTCCTGTTTTTCTCTTCCCCTTGTACGTTACACATGTTCTTTGCTAAAACATGTTCTGGAAAACAGTCCATCACCATTTAAGAGCACATGACTAATTTATACAGTGCACTGCACAGCCCACGTGAGTTGAGCTGAAAGGAGTGTGTGTATTAGTGTGTGTGTGTGTGTGTGTGCGTATGTACCATGTTTTTATGCTTTGTGGGGGCCTTTCTGGACCGTTTTGTCCCCTAAAATCACATTTATTTGTTTGTTTTTTAAACTTTGTGGCGACATTTGAAAGGTCCCTATGAGGAGAAATGACTTCATAGAAAATGTGCATGTTTCATTTGAGAAACTAAAACAGGTAATAGATGTACATTTGGTTAGTGACATTAAGGTTAGGATTTGAGTGGGGCCCCGCTGCCCTGAAGCTCAGCATACAGCCACACATTTACACCAATTCCCCTTTACAGCATTCTTCTGTGTGTGCGCGACTTACTTGTATATGGCAGCTTTTCAAACTACAAGCTGATCAAAAGCAGCTAAGCTACAGCCATGTTCCTTTTAAAATATTGTAGTTAGCTACTACAAGCTACTGAGAAAATGTAGCTAACTACTATATTAAAACCATAGCTTGTAGTGTAGCTAACTACTATATTTAAACAGTAGCTTGTAGTGTAGCTAACTGCTGTATTTAAACAGTAGCTTGTAGTGTAGCTAACTGCTGTATTAAATCAGTAGCTTGTAGTGTAGTTAACTGCTGTATTTAAACAGTAGCTTGTAGTGTAGCTAACTGCTGTATTTAAACAGTAGCTTGTAGTGTAGTTAACTGCTGTATTTAAACAGTAGCTTGTAGTGTAGTTAACTGCTATATTTAAACAGTAGCTTGTAGTGTAGTTAACTGCTGTATTTAAACAGTAGCTTGTAGTGTAGCTACCATATTTACAGAGGTGGGTAGAGTAGCCAAAAATCTTACTCAAGTAGGAGTATTGTTACTTTAGAATAATATTACTCAAGTAAAAGTAAAAAGTAGTCATCCAAAAATTTACTCAAGCAAGAGTAAAAAGTACTCGGTGAAAAAACTACTCAAGTACTGAGTAACTTCTGAGTAAATTAAAGATTAATTGGTTTATCATATAATCAAATATGCAAAAATATAAAATAACAGTGTACAGTGTGTTTGGATATTACCAAACAATATTACATAAAAAACTTTTTTTTAATAAATCTATACAAAGTAACATAAATTAAGGCTAATTCAGGCACAATAAACAGTACAATAATCTGTAATAACTTAATAACTTTTTTAGTTTAAACAAAAAGGCTCAGCAGGCAGAGATTGCACGGTAAAACAAGTCTGTCTGTGCATAAACTGTCCTGTGTGTGTGTGTCTGTGTGTTTGCACATGTGTGTGCGTCTGTGTGTCTGTGTATGTATGTACGTCTGTGTGTCTGTGCGTGTCTGTGTGTGTGTATCTGTATCTCTGTGTGTTTCGTGGTAATTCATCCAGTAGTACTTCACCTTTGTGATGTAGGATATTATTAAAGCAAATTAATAACAAAAATGTGACACATGATGTTGAAAGTATCAACAAGATATCAAATTGCAACAAAGTTTCACTGATGCTTTGGAGGTAGGAAGTGTTTTGATTTTCTGCATGCAGAAGTAACACTCAAATGTGTCAAAGCTCTGTTCACATCGCAATTAGTAAAAACGTAGTCACTTTAAAGCTACAGCATTTTAAAAGTTGTTAATTTACTAGCGTTACTACTTGAAGTTAACTACTCCCCAACCCTGATTACTTGTGAACACACACAAGTGGACTTTACTTACAGCTCCTTTATGTTTCCAGCTCCTTGTGTGAGATTTTCCAGCAACCCCCGTACTAGGATACACACACACACACACACACGCATCAACACATACACACTTTACAGTTCTTCCTCTTCTCCAGACTCTCTCATAACACACAAACGAGCACAGCCATGGCCCCATTTCTTTCTCTCTGCTTTCATAATGTCCCTGAATCCCCCCTGCATTGTGGCCTGTTTAATTAACCCCTGCCATAAAGCCATTCTAAGCCCGTCACAATGAGGACGGCTTTGGGATGGCCCTCTGCACCCGTATGCCTAAGGCAAACACCCTCACATCTCTCTTCCTTTCAACTCCTCACTTTCACCAGCCCTCACTCTCGACCTCTCTTCCGCACTTTTTTTTCTTCACCAACCCTGATCTGCTCCTTGCGCTGTGACATCTCTCTTTTTATATACTTGTTTGTCATTTTCAGTCATTTTGTCATTGGCTTGCAAAGTGGATGCAATGTCTTGGCACTTTCACATCCTTTCCCACATCTGATCAGCTGCTCGAATAAGTGGCTATAAGTGTCTGCGCTTGCTGGAAGCTTATTTGAGGCTCCATTTCTACTGTTATTTGTTACATTTATTTGAATTTGTCTACTTTGTTCTTTTTACCAACTTACACTTGTTAATACTCCAGCTGCAAATTCTGTTACTGTAGGTTAGAGCAGATTTTACTCTTAACGTAAAGCATTTTGGGCCACATTTTTATGGTGCTATAAGGTGCTGTATAAATAAAAATTATTAGGTCTCATTTACCAATTTCTTCTTAAGTTATATTGGTGAATGAGCATAATCATAAAGACTTTGGAGCACCAGATCTGGTCATTCTGTTGTAAGAAGTGTTTTGTAAAATAACCATTTTTTAATTGTACATTATACATTTAATCAGTATAATAATACACAACTCTAAAACTGAATCCACTATGCTAACATTTTGCGCAAACAAGCATGCAATAAAATTTGCATTTTGAATGCGCATAAGTGTTCCTAGATTCTGTTCTTACATAAGAACACATCTTAAGAAAACACTGGTGAATGTTTAAATCTTTGTGAAAGAAGAACAAATTTCTGGATGCTAAATGGAAAAACATTGTAGTACAGAAAAATGCATCACAACTGTTCTTTCATCCTTGCTTTCTTGCCAGCTTCTTGTTCCAATCTATATTTACACGTCTTTTCATCTTCATCTCCAGCTGTATTGCAGAGGCACTGGCCTGGACTCGTTTGTTTCCAAAACCCTTTGAGAGGTTTTTAAACTGCACAGGGAAAAAAGAGAGAGAGAGCATTAACCCAGCCGCGTCCTTCTCTCTTTTCCCCAATCAACACCCCGTCACCCTAATTTGTTTATCTCAATTTACCCAAACATGCGGTGAGCTAAACTCAATATGCGGTGAGGTTTTACCAAGCCTGACTCTCTGTGCGGTGCATGCCGCAGACAGAGGGGGGACGGGCGCCGAGGCCGACCAGGCCCCCGGGGGCTGACAAATTGCATTTCACATGTGCGTATGAGTTATGGCCGTGATTCAAAAGAGCCTTATTGGATTGGCTCTATTAGGGGCGACTGCACCGGGGCATTAGGATGTCTTGAATCCCATTAAGGGTGACTTGTGACAGGGGAGATAAGAGCATCGAGTTGACCAGAGCTGGTGCGACCCTCGCATAGGCCAGGTGTCCCAGATTGCCCCCTAATCGGATGCTGGAGGTGGAGTGGCTTCTATCCGCGCTGACGTTAACGTGTAATTAAGGCCCTTTCATTGTGTGTTGAGGGAAAGGAAAAGAGAGCCGAGCTGCAGCGCCAAGCAAGTGTTGATCTGGGACTGGATTTGTTGAAAGGGATGGAAGGGAGAGGGAAAGAGAGAGACAGAGGAAGAGAAAGAGAGCTCACCTTCTAGTCTTTGAGGGATATTTGAGTGTGTGTAATTGAGAGAGCTTTCTAAACTCAGTGTTGGGAAACTACTTTTAAATAATAGCGTTTCAAACTACAAGCTACTTATGATTGAATACAAGCAAACTTCATTGATGATATTTCACGTCCACAGATTATTGCTTTCATCTTGGCCAAAGTGGACTCAGTGCTCCATCTCACAGCTGCCATTATGGGCATAGTAGTCTGTCAGGTGGCACTACTGCCAATCAGTTCTTTATAAAGAAAGAGAAAAGTGTGTATATACTGTACAGTATATATATATAAATGATGTAGCATTTTGCCATGCTGCATTACATATTAAAAGCAGCTGATAAATTACTGATGAACATAGTTATGTAGTTATGTAGCACTGCCAACACTTTATGAAATTTTTGGAATAAGCTATACTTTACCGCTCCCCTTAGCACTAGACGTTGAACCAAGCCCATATATCTCCTCTTCTACCATGAAGCTTATCATGCTTATCAGAGAACACCAAAACACACACACACACCCACATACACAGGGACATATCGTATGTTGAGTTGCAGAGCTCATCTTGAGCTAGCCAAAGGCACTGAGCATCCTCGCAAAATGAGCCCTCTATGAGCACGGCTTTCCGGCTGCGTGGAACGCAGACGGACGGGTGGCCCGGCCAACGTGACCGGGCTGCAGAGCAGCACATGTGCTGGTCTGGGTTAATCCAGCCCCTTGTGAACTCCACGACCCTAGGCCCACTGCTTTCCCACGCCAGACTTGGAGCAGGTTCAAGTCCGAAGAGCCACAGAGACAGCCTGTCAAAACTTCTGTCAGTCGCTTCGTACCGTCTGAGGCCTCGCGCCCGTCTCACTCTTAGCCCCACTTTCCTGTCTGTGTGTCGTTGGGACAGTCTGTGAGCCAGATATGCTCTACTTATCCGTATCAAAAGAATGTGTATTTTTTATTCATTCTATTTTTGAAATTGCTCCAAAGTTCAGTGGGTTCCATTTAATGTCAGTTCTTAAGACAAAATTTATCCAGGACCAACTTGTGCAGTTTAAGACCAAACAAAGACTCGCTGTTGAGTGTTATATCACATGTAGTTTGTTTTGTATTAAAATCTTGCCACAACCAAATCATACTGAGTGGAATAAAGCTTTACTGGAATAAACAATACTCTCCATAGTCTCATAGTACAGATGCGTTTTGACCACTTACGTTGTGGAATGTCAATCAAGCCTATTGTTCTTATACTTTGTAAGAATATACATAATGACAACTCAAAAGAATGTCTAAATGTCTTTCCATCTAAACACCCCTTTTTTCTTTCTGTTCTTTCTCTCCTCAGTGTGCACGAAAGGGCAGGCCGTGAGTGGTCAGTACCGGATGTTGGCCAAGCATGGAGGTTATGTGTGGGTGGAGACGCAGGGCACAGTCATTTACAACAGCCGCAACTCTCAGCCACAGTGTATTGTGTGTGTCAACTACGTCCTAAGGTATGTGGATGAGCAAAGTCCCCAAAAAGCAATGGCATTCACAATTCCGTCTGGCTTTTTAAATTAACTTTTTACAAAGGCGCAAAAAGGTTAAAGTATGAAGACGTTCCTCATAGCTGGTATAGACGCATTTTTAAGGTTTACAGTCACAGACCGCACCCCCTTTTTATATCCACTGCCATCTACCCTATTCATCACTGGTCAGTTAGTGACCTCAGGATGCCAGTTGACTTACTTAGATGTTGAGTCATTTCCAACCAGGCCTGCGTAATATTTCGAGTGCTTTAATATGAGCACTGCTTTTAAGTGTATCATTTAAAAATTAAAAATATTGCAATGTACTAATTTATTAGGTTTAACCAAACATTTGTGTATCGGGTTTGTGTATCATGATTTGAATTTGAGACATACAGTATCGCCCAGCCCTATTTCTAACACAAGCTGTAGATAGTATCTGATGGTACAGATGTTGCAGTCGGTAGTCTGTACACAAACAAGATGTATCTAACTACATCTAAATAAAACACCACTATTTTTTATTGCCAGGAAATGACAATCTTAGACCACCAATCTTACATTATCAACCGCTCTCCCTCTCTCTTTTGATAGTGACATTGAGGAAAAATCCACAGTCTTCTCCATAGACCAGACAGAGTCCCTGTTCAAGACCCACTGCATGAGCAGTTTCTTCACCCAGGTCAGATCAGGCATCAACAACGACACTGGTGGAGCTCACTTTACTAAGCTCAAAGAGGAGCCTGAGGATCTCACTCACCTGGCACCAACACCTAGCGATGCTATCATTGCCCTTGACTTTGGTGAGCCTCAAGATATCTAGTGTAAACATTCCTTCTATGAGGTCTCGGGGGCTCATGTTCATATTCATATATCCATTGATATCTTCTTTCCTTAAATTGGATGTTAAGAAATATCCTGAAAAAGTCTACTTTAGACTTACGTGTTTACGTGTTTCCATAACTATCAAATTGTATGCATATAGCATATGCATATTAGAAAAAAAAAAACTCTCTCAGCTAAACTGCAAGCGCAATTCACGTTCCCTGCAGGTCACTCGCCATATGAAGAGTACCCAGTGTGCAGTAAGGTATCTCCAATGCCACCCCCTGCCGCTCCCTCTGTCGCTGAGTGCCACAAGCCCAGCTTTGTGGGAGAAATGTCCAACATGGCTGCCACCTTCACCGTGCCTCAGCCTCCGCCGCCCAGCAGTGCCACCCCAAGCCTTAGCACCTGCTCCACGGTCAGAAAGTCTCCCAGAACCTTTTCAGTATGATCTGTTGAACTGAATCAAACCATTACTAAAATCAAACCCAATACTTAATTCACCTGTATTGGGTTGAAATCAAAACCAGGACTAAATTCAGTATTGTATTTGATTTCAACCATTTTTACTTTATGACTGTGTGTTACCTTTTTCTTCTACAGCCTAGTAGCCCAGAAGATTACTACAGCTCAGTAGATAATGAACTGAAAGTGGAGCTCACTGAGAAACTGTTTGCTTTGGACACACAGGAAGCAAAGAACTCCTGCAGCCAACAGGTGGGTACAAATAAGACTTTAGTTCAAGTTACTGTAATAACACTCACTCTTGATGGTCAGCCTGAAAAGTAAAGCTTGTCCAAAAAAATATTTAAACCATGTAGATATCCAGCTGGCATTTCTGCAAAAGTCTTGTGATGTAACACTGGAAAAAAATAACTGGAATTGTACAGTATAATACTGGCAGTGAGTTTTCAGCCATTTTTGTATTTTTTAAATTAAGAACAGGCAATGTGAACCAGACGAACAAAGACCCGGATAATGCTGAGCGATGTAACAAGGAAGTGGGCGTAAGACCCAGATTGCTTTAGGTTAACAATATGTTACTGTATTTATAAGGAAACGACTTTGAAACACAAGTTTGCCGTAGCTTTTCTTAAGTACAGTATTACTGTGGTGACATTGCTAGTGATGTGAAACTGTGGTGTAATAACTAAATTTACAGCAAATTTGTTGTAGCTTGTTCGGTCTGGCTGAACCCTACCACTTTTCATGTGCTTTTTCAGATGGACCTAAGTGACCTGGACCTGGAGACGCTGGCACCATACATTCCGATGGATGGTGAAGATTTCCAGCTGAACCCCATCTGCCACGAAGACCCTTCATCTGACACGGCCGTTCTGACAGCCATTCCTCAGCACAGCTTCAGTAACATTGCCAGCCTCTTTCAGCCCCTGAACCCAGCCCACAACGCAGCCCACTTCCAGACTAACTTACCGAACGCTGGGGAGAAGTCAACACCCAGCCCTAGATCCATGGACCCCTGGCTGGCCATAGCATATGGCAGCCCCAAGCGAATGCCCCCCTACCACGACCCAGCCAGCACCCCGCTATCCTCTATGGGCGGGCGGCAAAATCTGCAATGGCCTCCTGACCCGCCGTTAAATTACCCAAACGGCAAAGGCAGCGCTGGGGACTGTCTGGCCGCGAACCCTTCCTGTCAAGCCGTTTTGGCCAGTCGTATTCCCCTGCACAAGCATAGGTAAGCCTTCTATATTGATTAGGAGCATGTCCCTTTTAGCAGTATTGTTCTGTTTGTGTTTTGGCCATCTGTTTCCTTTGGTTTCTAAACTTTTCCTGCAGAGCTCCCCTTTTGTAGTCCCCGTCATATCCCCATTATTTGCTGTGAGGCTGCCACTTTTAGTTCATTTTAAGTGTCATTCATTTACCTTGCTGCAAGCTACTGCTGGCTAATGAGTGTGCTGTTTAACAGGTCTGTTGAAAAGTTTGGACCTGGTGATGTCTACAGAGACATGAGCCCTGCTCGGCTCGCAATAGCAAACAGCATGAAGCGCTCCTTCTCCCAGATGAGTATGGTGAGTGGATTTAAGATCAGTTTTTAAATAGCCATGGTCTTCATAGATCAGTCTTCACAGTGATATGATTTTTATGTGTGAGTGGTCTCTTGAACCACATGTGGATAACCTTTGTGTTCTCTAGGGTGAAGCGATGGCAAATAAGCCACCTGAGATGATGTGGAAGCGGATGAGGAATGAGAGCTGTGCTGCCCTAGACAGAAAGTCTCACAGCATCAGTGCCTTATCAGGTAACAGGATCTTGTGCTAACACATCCAACCTAATACACTCCAATGTAACACCTGCTGTTGAGTCACTCAAAAAGTACTTCATTTGGGAACCTCACGTAAAACAGTTCAACCTCATCAAAAACAGTTCTTTAGAATCACATATTGTCAACACAAATATATTTTACTTGATATAACATCATGATGCAACTATACAACATACCAATAAATGATGCGTTTATCGAATATTGCTTATCTGCTCAAATGACATGAAGCATCTCATTAATACTCAGTTTAACCCCTAGATAAAAAATCTTTCAACAACATTTTGTCAGCTAAAAAATGAAAGGCTTTTCAGTAGTAAAGGAAAACCTAAAGCCTCTTAATATGTCTCCTGTTTTCTGCCTAATCAGATTTGTTAAATTTTCATTCTTTTCATCTGAATTGCTCTTTTAACCCACTTATTGAATTGAATTCAGTGGGATGTTATTGAATTAACATTCTTTACAAAATGTATGTCTTTGCTGTGCAGATAAAGGCATGGCCCATATAGCTGATATGGAGCAGCAGCACAGGAAGACTCAGTATCCAAGTAATCCAACAGCCCTGGCGAAAAAATTCTACCCGGAGCAATGCTGCAACTACCGCGAATACATGCTGCCCAGCACAAAAATGGAAGGTCAGTTCACTGATGACCACTGAGAACCACTTGCATTCCTTCACAAATAATTGTTTAGAAAAAGTATGAGGTTTATGTGGTAGTGGCTCTATCACACAATGTATCAAATTGCCCATCTACTTAGGAAATCTAAGTCCCTCTGATTAAGAGAGTTTGCCAAAACCTGTAAATCTAAATGCGTGAATCATTCTGTTGCTGATGCTTTAACTGTCATAATTACTGTTTACGTCAGTTGAGTTCTAGGTTAGCGGTGACTTTAGATGTGTGTATGGGAAATAACAGTTTGCTCTGCTCTTGCTTCACAGGTGTAGCGAGCCGCCTCCTCGGGCCTTCCTTTGAGACCTACTGTCTACCTGAGTTGACACGTTACGACTGTGAGGTCAACGTTCCGCTGCAAGGCAACCTGCATCTGCTCCAGGGCAGCGACCTACTGCGGGCCCTGGACCAGTCCACCTAGACCAGACCCTTTCCAGTGCCATTAACTTAACTATAATCTCACCTACAGTATCCGTCACAACCCTATACCCATCATTATCCTCATTCTCATCCTCATATCCACAGCTTAATGCATACACGTCTACCCTACGACATACATCAGGAACGTGCAGTAGCTTTGATTCTATTCGTACTGTTTTCATCTTTATAAATTATATACAATGCTATATATACAGTATAATATATTATTTTTAGTTACAAAAATGCAACTTTCTTAATGAGTTTAATTTTTTTTGTATTAGTTGATGTGCTGTTGTGGCAGAGTTGTATCGTCTTTGTTTCTTTGCCTGTTAGCTATATTCCAGTGTGTCTCTCTTGCCATCTGCCTTTCTGTTTGTCTGCCTCTATCAGGCATTAAAAGCAACCTACTTTCTTGAAGAAAGATGGCCTACTGTAAGAATGTCATTTGTTCTCACTTTTATGTTGTTTTTTTGTTTCTTCTAACTTTCCTACCTCTGACCTTCTACCTGTCATGTTAATGCATGTTGTAGTGCCTTCTCTTTTTAGTTTGATCAGAGTTCTCTCTCTCTTTCTACTCTGTACCTCTCTCTCCCTGTCTCCCCCTCTCCCAACCTAGTATTTTTCCTTATGTGCGGTGAAGAGACTCTTAAGTTTCTACTATAAATTTCTCTATAATGTTAAAGTTGTAGCACTCAAATACCTGGGTACTTTGTCTTATCTACTCAGTAGATGTGGATCGGAGTGCTAAATTTAAGAGGTCTATAGTGCTGGTATCTGTCTTTTTCTTTCTAGTGGCATTCCCCCCTCCCTCTGATATGCAAATACATTTTCTATTTGTTGGCAGGCCAGTGCAGTTTTATTCTTGCTTTAAAAAGAGAGAAAGAAAACACCTTAGTGAAAAGATGTTTAGAATTTAAAAAAAAGGTTCTACTCTTGAGATGTAGCAAATTAGATATTTTATGATTTAAAAATATATACAAAGTAATCTATCATTTATTAAAATATACATGATCAGTTTGCATTCTAAGAACTTGCCTTTAATATTTACATTTTAACGATGTTTGTGTGCACACTAGCTGAAGTTGTCTTTAAAGGTGAATCATCTAGTTTACTTATTTACTGACCTAGTAAGTAAGACAAGCCCTTCATATGCACAGACATCTAACAGTTGTAGTAGATTGTGATCTAACCTGCTGGTCCCACAAAAAAATCTTAGTCATTATTATGTGTAGGATGAAGCTAACACTCTGGTGATAAAGTGAGTGTAATCCATTTATGGAATGAAATATGGAAAAAAAATGCATTTGTGTGGAATTATTGTGCCCTGTCCATTTCTGTTTGTTAAACTGGAGATGTGCTACTCTTTGATGGATGAAGTGTATAAAAGACAGAAAGAAAGAGATGCTAGTCTTCCCTGTAGTGAATGACAGAGAGATATTAGCTGCTTAGTCTGCCCACTGATGCAGATCTCTTGTCTCACAATGTTCCTCTCTTTCTGCCTATTTTGTGGTTAGAAATGACAGACTGCAGTACTTATGAAACCTTCCAGCCAGAGTAGATGGGACACTGTGCATTTCCTGAACCAACTGAGTGGAATTTTGAGCATTTCCTCCAAAATGCCTAGAAAGACATTGCTTATAAGCTCATATTTGTAAAAAAAAAAAAAAAAAAAGCAATCTTAAGGAAGGAAACAGTTAATTATTGATACAGAGATACAGAGAAATAATAAATAAAATTAATCATTGTTAAGTAATCCTAAATTCTTGTGTTTCCTTGTAGTACTGAGAAAAAAAGTTAATAAGCAAATATTTCCTCATTAACACTAGAATTATCTATCAAACATACCTCAGAAAATAAAAGGAGAAAAGGAAAAATGTTAAATTTTATGTATTTGTATGTGATGAGAGCAGCGGTAAGTCCTGTTACACAATTTATGAAGGCTTTTCACCAGACATAGAGTAACTGTAGACACATGAAGGGCAAAGTAAACCACCAATAAATTGACTTTTGTCTCATTGTTTTCTTCAGCTTTAAAGACAACACCAGCTTTATTTCAGATTAAATACATCTTCCACAGACATTCATTCACCAGTTATTCACTTTATCCAGTTGGAATTTTGGTTAGTCATAGTCAGCAATCCTGTATTTTGATATGCTAAATTAATATTGATATCATGACATATTATTATTGTTGCCATTACTGTATGGGAAATTTTACCCTTATAAGAAGTTGTATCTGCACTGATAATAAAGCATATTGATATAGAGTTTATGTCTGCTTTACTCTTTGAATTGTGTGGCATCAGTGTTCATATAGAAGTAAAAAAAACAATTGTGTGCTTTCTTTGGGCTTCAGTTAACAATATTCAGGACCTGTTCAAGAGGTCAAAAAGTTCAACACTGAGAATCCCCTCTTCCCTCAATGGAACTTCTTAAATTAACTCCCACTTCTGCAGTTCTGCCATGAATGAGAGCTGTTCTTTAACTGGATTTCATATAATAAGAGGGAATCACCAGGGTCACAATCGTCTTATTCAACGTTCTTCAGAGACGACCTAAGCGAGTTCTGGGGAATAGATTTCTGGAGAGTGTTGGGATGTGGGCCAACTCAGACACGTTAATTAAAGGCACATTCCACAGGTGAACTCCTCTGTGTCTTCCTCATTTACTTTAGTCGTGTTGAAGAGTAGACTGATCCTTTTTTTTTCTTCTTTTTTTTTTTTTTAATCCCGCGACGGCGTATTAGGGCCATTGTATATTTAAAAAAATAAAACGGGGCTGGGGAGGGGGGTAAAATTACGAGAAAAAAGTCCGAAATTCTGAGATTAATGTCATATATTTGCGTGAAAAAACTTGGATATTCTCTGATATTGTAAAGTCATAAATTTGCGACAATAAAGTCCAAATTTTCGAGATTAAAGACGTAAATTTATGAGGAAAAAACTCGGAGATTCTCTGACATTGTAAAGTCATAAATTTGCGAGAAAGAAAACTCATCTCTCTAGTTTAAGTGGTAAATATCTGAAAAACTCACAAATTTGAAAAAAGTCAGAGATTCTCTGAGATCAGAAATCGCACATTGCGAAAAAGTCAGAGATTCTCTGAGATTTTAAGTCACAAAAAAAGAAAATCGCAGTCCTAGCGCCTGTGTGAAACCTTGCATACGGGCGCTTCTTCGGCGTGATCTACCGTGATACGCAAGACATGCAACATAACCGTCAATAACCACCTCTTCACCGTGAGCGTGGTCCTCCGTGTGAAGCGTCCGGTGGCGAAAGTTTCACCTGGGCGTTATGGTCGTGATTTCCTCCTTTTTGTGACTTCGTCTCAGAAAATATTTCATAAATTGTGGATTTTAGTAACGTGAGTATTTGTAATTCGTTACTTCCACCCCTGGAATAGAGATAGAGAAACACTGTTTAACACCTCACATAAACACACGACCTGACGGAGCACCGCTTCCTGAACGGGAGGTCGGGCTCCCTACTTCACGCCTCGCTTCAAAACACACCCGTCAACGTGTGGAGACTGAATTCAGGCATCACACTGTGAAGCTAAAAGAAAATTCTTCCCAGAACAGATTAATAATCACACGCTGCCACGCTTAGAAATAACAGTCTTTTACTCTACTTTACTTCTCCCTTTTTGTCCGTGTCTCGGCTCCAGACAGGTAAAGACGGCCGCTGTTGTGAGGCGAGATGATAATAATGCACTGCATTACAGGATAAGCAGCGCTGGCTTTACGGCATTATTATTTTTTTTTCATTTATTTATTTATTTTTAATCCTGCCACCACCACCCCCTATATATATATAGTTATCCTTTTTCTAATTATTATATATGTATACATAATAGCAACAGTATAAATAGAAATATATATACACATACATACATAAACCCACACAATTACATGCCTATGTATACACGTGTGTGTACGTGTGAACTGGTTTGTCACTGGAAGTGGTAAAGGTTGACGTCGTCGGGGGACGCAGCGCCCATCCATCCCCGACCCAAGGCGCAGGCCCCACGGCCGCATGCCCCCGAGAAGCCACCCACCCCCGACCCAGGGGGAAGTCAGCAAGGGACCAAGGCGACGACCAAGTAGACTGATCCTGACTGCCGCGCCTCAAGCTCTGCTGCGAGTGAACCCACTAGCCACACCTATTAGGTGACTGTGCGGAAAATCTGAGGTTGAGGATTAGTTTTGGACGCTTTAAAGTCAGCACTGACTGCGTTCGCGGCTAACACGAGGTAGGGATGAAGTTTATTAGACCCGAATACACACACATCAGACACTTTCCTCTTTATGTTATCTGTAGAGTCTCTCATTACTGCAGTGTCTGCTGGACTTTGGCCTAGTCAAACCACCTCTCTCCCATTTTGTTATTGTCCTGGCCCTTTTTTGTTCGAAGCATGACGCATATCCCCTATGGTCTTTTCTGTCTCTTTCTAACACACAAAGACGAGACTGTTCTAACAGTTTGTGTTTGTTATCACAAGTATAACATTGAAGACATTACGTCAAATGAAAATAATTAAATTAATGCTATTTTCCACTTAGGAAGTCCACTAGAAATACTAACTTTCAAAACCCTTATCGTAATTCAGTGTTTCTCCTATTCTTTGGTGTTTACTTTAAATCATGAAAATTTGTTTAAATATTAAATATTAATATTGGAAATAAAGTTGATACATTTAAGGCATAAATGCGTCTCAACCACAGTTACTGCAGTTAACTACTTTTTTTCGTGTTTTAGGGTATGTCTGTCTGTCTGTCGCTCTTTCTTTTCCAAGACACTCTTTGGGAGAAGCTCCAAAGTCCGGCCAGTGAGAACAAGCCACTGCCTAATTTTTATTTATCCTGGATCTAAACAGGGGCCTAAAAGGAAAACATAGCAAGCGAAATTATTGAAAATAAGCAAAACAGCTAAACGACGAGAGTCTCCGTTTCCTGCGAGTTTTCCCCTGGGGTATTTTGTCAGCTGGCCGCTTCGGTGATGCCACTGTTTGGAGCGCAGCTACAAGCCTAAACTTTGAACGCTCTCCAGGGCAAAAGCGCACATCTCAACCATAACAACCCTTCCTTGAGTCTTTGTGGGCCTCTTCCTTCCCATAGTCAGAGGAGAGCGGGGTGCAAAACGACAGACAGACTTCTATTCTTTTCCCACTACAAAGATTTCATTTTTGGATGGCGCTGATTCAGAGATTTCTTTTGCCGAACAAGAGAGGGAAGTGGGAGGACCTGCCAGACCTGCCGGCTTCCTGACTATCTGAGGTGCCAAAACAGTAGCTGCATGACGTTTTGTGTGAAATTTGGAACACAAAATAAATATCTTTTTAACTTTATATATAAAGTGGATATAACATGGATAACACAACTCGACTTACAACATCAATAAAGATATTTCAAAGAAACATTGCATTGACGTTATTCTTATATTTTTTGAATATTTTTTATGCACAAACCCAGAATCCTGGTGATATCCCCACAGGTCCTAAGCACAGCAATTGTTACCTGAGAATTTAGACCTCACATAGAACATAAATACACACTTTAAGTACGGTGCGCACACACACAGACACACACACACCGCACACACACACACAAAAGCTTGTGGGATCTAAACTCTTCATAATCACATCCATCAACTGGAATGATTCCCCACGTCCAGAACCATTCTCTTGACTGGACTTGTCAGAGTGCAAAAAATATTTTATTACATGCACTCAACAACCTTTCCACCATGACAGCGCATTAACTGAGCTGTCTATCTCATCTAATTGGACCATTATAGCCAATGGCTGGAGAAAAACTCTGCTTGTAAGCCTCTTGGGACACTGATAATAAGCATTAGCAGCACCCCAAACTCCCTCTGTTCACTTGTAATTTAATATAATGAGTCTGGATTTTTTTAGAGCATGTCCTCTGCTTTGCCATATTTCTATTTAGAACATAACGAAAGACTACAGTCAATGCAGCATCAGATAAAAAGACAGACCAATCACTGCAGCGACCTTGCGGATAATTACTTAATAGTCTATGAACAGGCCTCACGTTGTTTGCCAAATATTTAAATTAATTAAAACAGCAGCGCTAGACTTTTGTTATGAGTCTGTGTATGAAAAATGGGATTCAAGAGAGGTGCTCTCACAGTAGTGAATAAAACTTTCCATGTATAATGCCTTTTTATGTCCCATCAAGGACGTTGCGCAACAAGTGTGTGGCCTTATTAACTTTATTCTTTTAATTTTCAATATAAAGATGAACAATAAATGGAGAATAAAAGCTTCTCTTCACAACTGTGTAACTCAGTCTCTTGAGTATTTAGTAGGGAAGCACCGAAACGTCGACCACCGAAAATATTCGGCCGAAAATGGCCAAAAATGCATTTTCGGTTTTCGGCCGAAAGACTTTTGAACACGACCGAAACAGGATGATGTAATGTGATCAATCCAAGATGACTAAAAATTTAGAAAGCAAGAAACGTCTTTTAATTATGAGAGGACACTCTCAGTCCGCGTCTGCCTTTACGTGATTAAAGCCACGTCTGACACGTCCACTCGCTACCTGCAACCTGTTGCAGAAAGGTGACTAAAATACAGGCAGAGTTCTCGGTCGCTACAACGGATTTCCATCCTTTGGACTCTAACTGTGATGGAACTGTTATTACTATTTCTAGTAGTTACATCTATAGTTCCAGCACTTTTACACTACATAAAGCTAAAACAAATAATAAGATAAAATAATTTATTAATAACTGTTCACATTTGTTGTGCAATGTTAAAATGCACTTGACTTCAATGCACTATTTTATGAGAGAAGATATTTATTTTTACAATACTTCAACAGTCAGATATAGGTCTGTAGTCTATGCAGGAGTCGGGCCAAGTAAAACATTTTATTTAGAATTTTATTTTGTTTGAAATTGTGCATTGTTGGAATGTCAGCATTCAGTGCTAAGAGTTATTTTCATAGTTTTGTAATTGATTTATTCTTCGAAGCATGCGTTGACATTAGTGAGGTAAATACACACAGTCTCACCCAGTACAGTAATGGTACAAAAATGGTATAATAATTTCTTTCAGTGTTTTGCTTTTTGGTTTCGGCCAAGTGCTTCCTCATTTTTGGTTTTCTGTTTCGGGCAAAAATGGGTTTTTTTGTGCAGCCCTAGTGTTTAGGCATCAAGCCTCCTAGCCAGAAGTCTTTTTTTAAGAAGTCTATTTCTTTCCAGCAAAACCACCTTCTTTTCTTTCAGTATATTTTGTTATTTTTTGTTCCCCATGTTCTGGAATCAATGTACCCCAAAACAGTGTCAAGTTGTTGTTGGTTTTTTTGTTTGTTTTTTTAAGTTTGTTTATTTTAGGGTTTTTTTTCTTCAGTTTCCTTTTACAGAAATATTGAAGCCAAAGTAGATAAAATGCACAATTTTTTAATTCACATACTTAGTGCAATTAGTTAACAGATATGGCTGTTTTCTATATGACTTCATTTCAGCTGGACAATGGTTTTCGTTAGTCAACTCTTCTGTTTGTCCTGACATGACTGGCATGTTCTGACATGACGTGCAGACAGTGGATTCTGTAACACAGCTTGATCTGTGAGTACAGTATACACACACACCCCGCATGAAAAGGGGGCACCATGGCCTATTCTTTAGTTAGCAACACTATGACTTCAACGGGAGCCGTCATGGTGGTTAAACTCAGCCTCTGAAAAAAGTTGTGGTTAGTTGCTTGTCAGCTCACAGATCAGAATTTTTTTCCATCTTGTTGAAACAAATTATTTCCTGAAGTCTTAACTATATTCAACATGATTACAATTGCAGTGTTAAATTTTGAATAACAGTGGTCTCAAAATGCGCTGGTAGTAATGTTTAGGGTGTTTGGTTTGGTTTTGGGTTTTTTTTGTTTTTTTTTATTTCAAAAATCTTTGGGAATTTTTGCTCTCGGTGATCACTCAATCACACACGTATTCACGCACAACATCCACTTGACAACCATTTATCATTTTTGACTGAATGACTCATAATTCATTTATGCAAGGTTTCCAATCAAAGGGTAAATGTTTTTCCCTCATGTCAGCCTCTGTTTTGCCTCCCTAGTGAAATAAGTGTCTCTCATGTTCTGTCATCTCACTCCTGTCTTCACAGAGGCCTCACTGTCCCAATGTCGGGGTGCTCAGTGTCCTGGATAACACTGGGACGCGTGGGCCAGCCTGGCACTATTCTCAATAAGAATCTGTGTGTCCACTCAGAACTCTCTGATTCGGAACAAGCAGAGCATCAGTAATCCAATTGTGGTTTAATGATGTCATCGAGAGGCAGAATGTTGCTGGAGCATAAGACTTTTAATTAATGTTAACCCTCTGTCACACACTCACTTTCCACAATATCGGGGACACCACAGGCGATTTCATTATTTCTCTACCTGGTAAATAAAAGAATACATTTCTGATCATTTTATTTACTCTCCATCTCAGTTGAATCATTTTAGAGCTGAATTAATCTGTTAAAAGTAGCTTATTTTCACATTAAGTCTTTTACACAAAGCAGCAAAATTGTTTAGAAAATTCAGCCTTTATGTTTATTTCCCACCAAGTTTGATTCACTGAGTACAATATAAAATAAATTTCCTTCTTTATACAACTGTTCTATGATTTGAATGAGGGTGCTTAATCAATGCACACAGTTTTCTATCACTCTTCCCATCACAAAGGCCTGTGTTCTTGTTGCAAAGTTTAACAAAATACATTCAAGACATAATTGTGTATCCACTAATTGTTCTCCCTGGAAGCAGCACAAAGAAATTACATAACCCACCCACCTACTCCCTTTGACTCTCCCACTCCAGAACTCAGGACCTGCTCAGGAAGTGGCCAAATTTAGGTGACAGACAGCATGAGGTTACAGTCTGTTACTATAGATACAGATACACAGACCTAATAGAGAGTAAATCTGGGAAAAGTGAAAAGAGTACAGGTGACGTGAAATAGCAAAGTGAAGACGCAATAAATCTTCAGTTGCTTCATGAAGTTATAGTAATTATGAAACTAGGCAAAAAGTGAAAGAGTCTACTGCTCTTTAACTATAAAATTAGTATGTGAATATGGGTTATATAAGTGTATAAATTATAGATGTCTAAAATTTGAATTAGAAAAGGTTGAGTGACAGGCAAAATGTCTTTAAGTGCACACAAAACCTCAGTTTTTGCTCATTTTGAAATCTGCTTCTGGTCTCAAACAAGTTTTCCAATTATTTTTTAGAATTTCAAACAATTGATCGTGTTAAGAAACTCTTAAATTGAATGGGTAATGTAGGCTACAGTCTGTTACATCGTTTGGAAGTTTTTGAGGTTTTGTGAAATTGCTCCATCTGGAGGTCAAATATGATTAGTGCATGTCGCAAGACTGAAGAAACTTAAAAAGGATTTTTCATTTAATTTTACACAACTTCTTCTATAACTAAATTGTGGGATTTAATCATAAGTATTTTAAATAACATGTTAATAGTCCGATTAACATGTTAGCTAACAGACGCGTTTTGAATGGACGTTACCAGAAGACCTGACAACGATTTAAATGTGGTATAAAAATGTGTTTTTGATTACATTAATACATTTAAGGTACTTTTGAGAATGCCCGTTAGTATCCGGTTTGTTGTTGTTGTTGTTGTTGTTGTTGTTGTTGTAGGACGTGACGCACTGTGTCATTGTTTCTGGAAAAATAGTCGACAATTATCTTGCTTTTTAAGCATTTTATTAATTGCTGTCCACTAAGATTGTTTTTCTCCGTCATATTTTGAGGTCAAAATTGATGTTAAACATCTAAACCATTTTATTTATTCAATGACGTAAGGACGCAACAGATTTCTTTGACGCATTCCGGAGTTTTACCAGTAGAGGGCGCTGCGCTAACCACTGATTAATTTTCCCGCCACGACACCTGGAAAAGACATTTAAATCAATTAAAGGACATTTCAGTCGATTGCCTGGAACGTTACGGATTTCTGTGTCTTAGCAGTTGCGTTCAGTAATGTGTATTTATATCCTAGACTCGCAGGAAAAGTATATGACGCTTGACTTAACTTTATGTTCCATGACAAGTGCTTGACGAATACTGTTAAATGCCGATAAACCTGCAAATCAGGTTGTGTTGTCTTGTGTCTGTTCTTGAGTCTAACTCAAAGTTGCATTCAGCCTAAAATCACGGGTGGGGATAAAGAAGCAGGTGAGACAGAAACGGGAAAACAACCATGTTGTATTTCGTCGTGGTAAGTGGCAGTTTTATTTAAGAATAACTTTTCATTTTTACCATATATTAACAATCAGACGATACATTCAATGTTTCATATTTATGACTATTTTTTCAAGCGCCTAGTTTTTAGTCTTCAACAGCTAACAACAAAAAAGTAGAAGTTATCATCTTTAAAACTATGTCTTCATCCACAACACCTTACAAACAACAATATTCTAAATAACCTGCTTATATTTCATCAGAAGGAAATCAACTGGAAACTAATAATCTTTTTCAGTCTGTTTTTGTTTTTGCATATATTTGAGGACTTATTATATTATTTTGTTATATATTATGATATATTATTTTTACTTCATTTATCCAACAGATTGTCTTTGGCATTATTTGCATCATCAAGTGTATGTCACATGGCCTAAGCCAGGTAAGCAGGTTTTAAACAATGTTTCTCTTCACACATCACATCATTAAAGTGAGATAAAGTGACTTTGATTTGACTATATTTAAGTTACAGCATATCTGAGTGTCTATTACACATTTAACTTGTTTTATAAGATCTTTAAGATATTATCCTTTCTTCTTGACAAACACATCATTAGGTCTAATGCGAGTCACTGATTTTTTGGCAAAGAATATTTCACACTGGATGTTTAATAGCAGCAAATACACTCACCATTTTCATTGCTTTGACTAGAAAACAGTATATTTCCATGACATTCAGAACTTTATTGTATCTACAGGGTTAATTTGGTAGCATTTTGTTAATTGATATCTGGTACATTTTGAAATCTTGTCTATGACCACAGCTAAATTGTCTGTCTGCCCCCTTCTAGTTTCTCATTATCTGTATGCTTTTGTTTTTTTGTGTTTAAAAAAAAAAAAAAAGAATATATTAGGGTATATGAGTGGTATTTTTATGCATAAGTGGATATTCATATTGTAATCTTTGGTAATAGGAAATACAGAGAATGAGCAAATGTTGCCACTCCAGTCAAGAAAAAAAGAAGGTAAACTGATTATCGAATCATTAATAAATTTAAATTTTCAGTGGTCTAATGATCTTAATGCATGTAATGCGTTGGTAGGCTTGTATGGTAAAATAATATTAATGATGTAACAACTAAATGATGGATAAAACACTAGATTGGGGGAAAGCTATGTGACTTCAAAGTGGGTATATCAAATGAATTATTAATTATGTTAATGACTCTGACTTGATCTTTTTCAGAAGGACCTTACTGAACAGGAACTGCACTTTATAATTAAAATTGTGTCCATTGGCTTGGTGGATGCTGATCCTGACACTCTACAACACATTAGGGAGTACAGAGACCTGCGAGGAAGTGCATACTGAGTACAACCCTTTTCACATGCCAGTACAACTGGAATGAAACCTGTTTGCTTAGCTCAGTAAAAGGAAGTGATTATCATTTCTTGACTATTGTATAGTGGATTTTGTTGCAGCATATTGTTGCATATGTTAATGTTGATGGAAAAAGAAGCTACAAGATACTAACTAACTAACTAAAACTCAAACTGCTTGGAACAGTCACTGGGAGGTGTGAAAAATCCTGCTTTATTTGTCGTTCTTAATATTTGCTAATGTCAAAACAAGTTAATTTAAGGACTTATTACAATTGAAGATATATTATGCAGGCATAGTCTAGAAAATAATAAATCTTTGTAAATATTAAGACATTATTTTCATGCAAGTCAAAGCCGAAAGGGCCTTTATACTTTGTTAGATTTTCAACGGTATAACACCTTTGCCTACAGCATAAACAGTCCGAGCTCATACAAGCAGGCTCTTGCATTAAGTACGCTACACAGCACACTTAAAATGGCAGCACATGTTACTGTGATTTAATTTGTAGCACAGATGTGCTCGGGGGTCATGCAAATCACTTACGAATAAAAATGTACTTTACCATCTTTGTTGATCACTTTGTACATTGATGAACTGCACTTTGATGAACTTCACTGTTATATTTACTTTTGCTATAAAGGTATTTATTTCAGGGAAAATAAAGTTGATTTTTTTTGTCTTAGTAGTTTATTATCACTGGGCCCTATTCACCAATATTTTCTTATATTTTTATTCAATTTGTTCTTAAGAAAGTTGTTATAAAATTAAATAATATAATATTACACAACTGTAGAACTGAAGATAATCCAGTAACCTAATGTTTTCCACAAACATGCATGCAGTTAAGTTTGTGTTAGAGTGGTCTATAACAGTTATAGATTCTGTTCTTACCTAAGAACAAATCATAAAGGAGAAAACATTGGTAAATGTCAAAATCTTTCTGAAAACTGTGCAATTGGGTTTTAAGAACAAATTTATAAGAACGACTTGGTGAATGGGGCCAATTGATACCACAATACTGCAATTCCTGGTTTGGCCACCAGAGGCCGACTTGTCTTGCGTTCTCTGTTCTTGTTATTTCATCCAGAAGTTTAACACCTGTGTTTGTGTATTTAAGACAGCCTCTCCTGTGTCTCTCCTTCTGTTATCGTCTTTAAAACTGCGCTGTCTTTTTTTTTGCTTTTGCTTATTTTTGTTAACATTGCGCCAGCATCCTATTCTCATCCATCCTTCATATAAGCATGATACAATTACCCCAAGTAATTGCTCCCTTGTTGACTTGTATGTTCCTTGCAGTGTTGGGAAAGTTACTTTGGAAATGTAATGCATTACAATTACAAGTTACCCTATCTAAAATGTAATAGTAGTGTAACTATTTCAATTACTTTAACAAAGTAATGTAACTAATTACATTTGATTACTTTTGGATTACTTTTCTACATTTTGAATGAATTTTCTCAACTGTCAACCATTTTCAGTTTTTGAAACCTGATTAACCTTACAGCATTACTCAACACTGACTGCTGTCAAAATCCTTTTAAACTCCCTCAACACAGCCACAGCCGTATATTTGACATTCAACATTTGGTGAACATCACTGAATAAGCAGTTGACTATTCGTGCGGAATTGATTGTGCATATAGCCTCTGCTCACTACAGCTCATTTATTATTATTATTTTATTTATTATTATTTCCTGCAATGGACTAGGCCTACATAGTAGTTCCTATCTGGCATTGCAGGCCTCCTCGCAACTGCTGCTCAGACCGCTTGTAGGCTGTAGATCCAGCAGCAAGTGGGTGTTGCAAATTCAAACATGATAAGAGAACCAATTAGACATATCGGAATAGTATCAGACTTTCAGCTGTAAATGGAGGATGTTGTGCCCAAGAAAAAATGGCAAAACAATATTATTATTAAACATATAGCCAAAGTTTCTGCAAAAGATATTGAGATGTAACTGAAATTGTAATCCTGAATATTTCCTGAAAGTAACTGTAATTTAATTACACATTTTTCAAAGAATGTAACTGATTACTGTTACTTTTATTTTGCAGTTAAATTACATAATTTTGTTACATGTAACTTGTTACTCCCCAACACGGTCCCCCCATGACCCTCAGTTGGGATTATGCAGTTCGAATAATGAATAATTTGTAATGTCCGGTACACATGAATGTATATTTGTCTATTTTAAAATCGTTGTAAATAAAGCTGCACAATACACTAATGTACCTAATCAAAATGGCATTTTAAAATGATTACATTTTTTAATGGTGTTAAGAAACTGTATTTATGAATGTCAGTCCTAGTCATTATTAAACTAGCATCAATATCATTAAAAAGTCAATTTAAAATATATGTTCAAATATTAAAATAATTGAAACATCTCTGTCTGTTTAACCCATCCAGTCACATGAGAGCATCTCCGTCCTGTCCTGTGTCTTGTCTGTTTAGTGTGGTATGTCAGTCAATTCCTTCAGTCCTGCCCCCATGTGTCCTAATTGGTTAGTTAGTCTAATTATCCGTTACACCTGTGTCAGCTTAACTCTAGCCTCTAACCTGTGTTCCTAGTTTCTTGATCTGTTTAATTGGTTTCCATCTAGATCCCACCGCCAGTTGGCTGTTCTGTTTATCTATTGGTTTAGCATTTAGTATTTTGATTGGCTTAACGAGCTAGCTTAGTGTGTACGTCTGTTTAGGTTCAGTTAGTCACCTATTTAAGGCATATCTCTCCTGTTTGTGTCTGTTGGTCTACTGGTACTCTACCCATGTTGGCGTTATCTGGTTTGTTATTGAAAAGAAAGTTTCAGTTTACTGGTTTAAGGCCATTGAGTCTGTTTATTTTCTTGTTTGAATAAATGCTTGCATTGGTGCCATCCAGGAAGCATCAGGTCTCGCCAGCATTATTTGTGACCGTCACATTCATCTTTATTGAGAGAAGCCATTGTCTAGATCATTGTCATTTTATTCCTGCTTCCTCAGTCATTGCTTTTTTAATCTATGCCTACAGGCCTTGCCCCATATTTTGTAGTTCAAGTTTTGTCCCATCAAGTACAGTATAATGACTATAGTCAAGTTAGATATAAAGAAAACTATCAAACCAGGGGTTGTGAAGAGCCCAAGTAAGGGATAAACCCAGATGCCAACACTCATGTACACCCATATTATCCTGCAGGAAAACACAAAACAACAGCATAAGCTATTTTCCTCTAAAACAGTTACATGATATGTGAAACACCTTGTCTCGCTTGTATTTTTGTATTCATTCTAAAAATGTCCATGCTTTTTATTCTGCTTTTTTTCTCTTCTTCTACAGAAATGACATGCACTTACCAGCCTGAGTATAGTAAGCCAGCAACTCCTAGGGCAGCTAAACCATTTCTGTTTTTTGGGTAGATGTGTGGTTCAAGAACGACCTCACCAAGCAAAATTGGAAGAACCAGTGTATGCTGTCATATATAAGAGCTATGTCTTAATTTCATGTAACTATTGTAAACATGGATACAAAATAGACTTGGCGATACTAACCATGGCATGGTTTAGCCATGGAGGAAAGAAACCATCCAGTGAGGCCGGATAGACCAGCTGCCGATCATAGGTGAAGATCATCCAAAACAGGAGAACGACAAACTACACAGTAAGAAAAAGATATACATTTTTAAAAGCGTATGAGTGCATAATGTGCAGATTTTCTAGATTTGAAATGTCAAATAATTTCTTTGTACTGAAAGGTGATCAGTTATCAATGCAGGTGGAATTATTTATGTCACACATTATGTATAGTGTAACAATTTAAACACATTTTATAATTTATCTTTTACATTGCAGTCTACACGATTTAATCCTTTTGTATTAAATGTAATTTGAGTAAGACTGTGATGTAAGATACTGTCTTACCATTCCAACTGGAAAAGCAAAAACGGAGAAGAGTAAGTCCTTGGAGAGGCAAAGTATTGATACTTTTGAGCTTTTCCCAAGAGGTTGTAGGTCTTTGATAGCAGCCAATCCAAAGAATGCCATCTGTATAAGCTTGAATAACGTTACATAATTTTGTGTTGATACAGAGACCTATGCCATCATAAGATTAAGGCATGCACACACACAATACATTTTCAAAACAAATGTGTCATATTACCAGATTTATGAAAGTGAGATATTTCCATGCTCCCCCATAGGCAAAAATTCCTGGTGGTGGATCTTCTTTCCCTTTTTTATAAAGATACTGCACGACAAATGCATACCAAGCAAAAGCAGCAACATGATATAGTTTCTTCAAAGATCCACTCATATCTAAAACTATATGTCAGACAGACAAAAAAAGCAGCCAAACTGAAAATTACACCACGTCCTCTGTTCTCAAAAAATAATTCTGATGCTGAAATAGATTTCTCACAGGGTTAACAGAAAAGGGCTGATCTATCTGGAAAAAAGCTTTACGGGGGATTAGCTGAAGGGGAAAGTGGAACTGACAAAGGGCCCAATGTAACATGGTCTTTGGGGTGTTACCTCATTTTCTCCATAACATTTCCAAAACGATGTGCAATGTATTCCTCTTTAAAGCTGAGCTTTAATTCAAATAAAGAAAAAATATTAAGTTGAAGATGTTATGTGTAATAAAAGTTGTGAGCCATGTGTTTAGCAAAAAATAGCCATACATTGCATAATTCTTTGTAGATGTATCTGGTGTGCTCCAGTGTGACTCAGGTCCTATGAGTCAATATCAATTAATAGAAATCATAGCAGAAAATGTAAAGTACTGAAATGGCTGCATTGTTACAGTTCTTTATTTATACATTATGCAATTTAAAAAACAGTGGATATTGTTGATTACCACATTGTCATTCAAACAAGTTCAGTTTGAACATTTTGGTCCAATATTCTGCCCTTTAAATATTTATAACATCAGCAGAATACTAAAGAAAAAAAGTTACAACAGCATTGCTTATATGTCTCTCACATATTTCTTTATCTTTAATAAAAACCTACTTTTTAAGACTGTACAACAAATTCTTCACTGTGCCATAAGATCTGAACAGCAGTGCATATGTATGATACATGCAGGGAATGCTTGGCTTATGTCCGCATTTATTCAGTCGTCTATTGTATCAAGAACAATATGTAGATGCTAATTACAGACAACATTCCCCTCACCAGAATGAAACACATTGTTCTTGGATCACTGAATCAAGTCCTCTAACAGGACTGGTGGCTTCAACCCTTTCCATAGACTGAGCAGCTGAACAACTTTTTGATATTTCAGTTGTACAAGTGTACTTTTAACCATGAGATACATCATTTGGCACAGCAGATGGCCTTGTTCAATAGTGCAATTGTCTATTTCACATGTAATTTTGTGAACCCTTCTGGTTGAGAACATTCCAAAAAAAACTATTTGAAGCCATCATCCAGTTCTTCTTCCTTCTTGTCACACAATTCCACATTAGGAAGCCTTAGTATAAACACAAACTCAAGGTTAGCAGGCAGTTATTAAGGGCAATACTGCATGTAAGATAATTTCATTAGGTCTGTAGGTTTATATTAAATCTGCTTGCTTCTGTCAAAAATGTCTATAGCTTCTCTTTACAGCCAAAGTAATGGTAGTTTTTGCATTCTGTTATTTCTTGTATAAACCTAAACAAAAGAATTAAATGATTTGTTCTGACTGTTAGGAACAGTATAGCACCTACCTCAAAACGGCTGTAAACCCTTCTCTCTTTCCGCATATTCTCTATCTTTTTAAGCAAATTTTCTCGATCTTCAGTTGAAGCCTGAGAAGACCAGGTCTGTGTGTTACTTCGAGATCCAGATATATGTTTATCGGGCTTGGTGCTTCCATCAGTGCCATCCTCATTAGCATCACCAGAGGTCAGCTTTGAGGCCCTGCCCTGGTTCTTCGCTGATATCTGCTCCAGCAAGACTTTTGTGTCGTCTCTTAAGTTGCTACATGAGATAACATTTGCTGTAGAGGACTGAAGTGAAGACTTAGCTGTCAGGGAAGATTGCTTATTCCCTAAATCCTTTTCTTCCAGAGAAGATTCTTCTCTATTAGAATGTTCTGTGGATGAGCTAGTTTCTAACAGTGCACTATTTTCTGGAGTCTCAGCTATGGTAGTATTTAAGCAGGATTCTTGGCTGTTGGTTTCTTTTGGACCCATTACAGAAGACTGCACTGTGTTGTTAGATGAGTCAGCTTTTTCTAGTTCTTTGTCAAAGACTAAAGGAGATGAGTCAGCATTAGGTGTAATATTTTCATAGCTTTCACTGGTCCGTTTACCTGCTTCTGGAAGAGAAGAGGTATTTGAGGCAGTGTTCTGACTTTTTTGGTCATCGGATAGAACCTCAGGTGATGCTTCAGTTGCTGAGTTTTCTGCTCGTGATGTGCCCGACTGTACTGCGCTAACATTAATAGGCAATGTGATCTTTGGTGAGGGGATATCTTTTGGTTCAGTTGTCGCTGGGTTTGTAGCTATGATACAAGTGTCAGCATCTTTTGTTGAAACAGTGGAGGAAGAGGTAGAAGCTGCTGCATCAGATATGGGAGCTGTATTTGACATTTCTTCTGCAATGCTCAATGCAGACTGTGTTTGTGTTGCTGATGCTGTGCTAGAGTCTGGCTGTATTGCTTTGGGGTTCTGGGAAGGATCAGTTAATGTAGTAGGCTCCTGAAGGAGGCCTGTGTCTGTTGAAATGGAATGGTGAGAAGTGTCTGGCAGTGTTGTGAGATCTAGGGAAGAGCCAGTCTTCTTGGAACTGGGATGCTGAGGAATGTCTGGTTTTGTTGGACTGCAAGGCTGGGAAGGATCTGTCTTTGTTGCTTTATGATGTTGAGGAACCTCTGCAGTGGGATGATGGCAAGGACCAGTATCTGTTACAATGGAAAGGTCTGTCTCTATTGCAGTGGTGGTCCACTGTGTGTCCTGTTTTGCTACTTCAGGGTCCTGGGAGAAACCAGACTTTGCTGTACTGGAGAGTTGAGTACATTCTGACTCTGCTACAGTGGACTGCTGGGGAGGAGTCATCTCTACTGTAGTGGGATCCTGGAGAGGGCCTGTCTCTGTTGCAGTAGGCCTTTGAATGGTGTCCATGACTGTGTCTGCAGGATGCTGAAATGAATGAATCTCTGCTTTAATGAAGAATTGAGGAGTTTCTGTTTTCATTTCAGGTGAGCGCTGGGGTGGACTGCTGTCTGCTAGAGCGTTTTGATGGACAGAACCTGTCTCTTCTACTGTGGGCTGAGGAAGAGAGTCTAGCTTTGCTGCTGTAGGATCCTGTGAAGGAATGGTCTCTGAAATAATGGGTGCATTATGTGTTTCGGTTTTTCTTGCGCTGGACAGCTGGGGAAGGCTAGTTTCTGCTGGTGTTGTATGATGTAAAGGTTCTGTCTCTGTTGCAGAAGGGTTTTGAATTTTGTCCACGCTTTTTGGTCCAGGATGCTGGAAAGGACCAGGATCTATTGTACTGGGGAGTCCAGGAGTTTCAGTTTTTGTTGCAGCTGACTGTTGTGGAGGAACTGCCTTTTCTGTAGTGGGTTCCAGGAATAGAAGTGTCTCTGCTACAGTGGGTTGCTGAAGAGTGTCAATTGTTGCTGCTCTAGAATCCTGCAAAGGAGTGGGCTCTGCAGCAATGGGAGCATTATGTGTTTCAGTCTTTGTTTCACTGGACAGCTGGGGAAGACTAGTTTCTGCTGTTGTGGTATTATCAAATGGTTCTGGCTCTGTTGCAGAAGGGTTTTGAAGTGT
This sequence comes from Distichodus sexfasciatus, assembly GCA_032718565.1. Taxonomy (NCBI): domain Eukaryota; kingdom Metazoa; phylum Chordata; class Actinopteri; order Characiformes; family Distichodontidae; genus Distichodus; species Distichodus sexfasciatus. The sequence continues at coordinate 3,500,354 of JAVGVS010000020.1, read as the reverse complement.
GTTCACATTTTCTGCTACAAGATGCTGGGAAGGACCAGATTCTGCTGTAATGGGGAGTTCATGAGTTTCTATTTTTGTTGCAGTTAATGACTGTGGAGGAATAGTCTTTTCTGTAGTGAGTTGTTGGAAAGGAACTTTCTCTGTTGGATACTGAATAGTGTCCGTCGTTGCTGCTACTGAATCGTGTGAAGGAATGGTTTCTATTTTAATGGGGAGAGACTCTGCATTGCTTTCAGTGGGCTGCTGCTGAAGACAAGTTTCAGCTGTTGTATGATGCAAAGATTTTGTCTCCTTTGCAAAGGGATTTTGAAGTGTCTCCACGTTTGCTGCTACAGGATGGTGGACGGGATCAGCTGTAATAGACAGTTGATGAGTTTTTGTTTTTATTGCACTTGACTGTGGTGTCACTGATGTAGTAGGATGTTGGAAATGATCTGTCTCTGATGAAGTGGGTTGTTGAAGAGGGTCAGTCTTTGCTGCTGTAGAATCCTGTGAAGGGAGAGTTGCTGTTGTAATGGGGATGTTATGTGTTTCAGCCTTCTGCTGAAGAAGGCTACTTTCTGCTGTAGTGGTATGAAGAACAGGTCCCGACTCTGTGGAATGTTGGTTTTGAAGTGCGTCCACATTTGCTACAGGATGCTGGGGAGGATCAGGCTCTACTGTATTGTGGGGTTCATACGTTTCTGCTTTTGCTGCAGTTGATGGCTGTGGAGTCAGTGATATACTGGGTTGTTGGGATAAACCTGTCTCTTCTGTGGTGGGATGTTGAGTGTCCAACTTTGCTGCTGTTGTTAAAGGAATTTCAGCAGTTTCCTTTTTTGTTGGGGTGGAGTGCTGAGGAGTAATAATCCCTGCCTGCATGGTTTGTTTAGAAAGATTTGTCTCTGCTGCTGTGGTATGCTGAAGCTTATCTATCTTTGCTGCCGTGTTCTGCTGGGAAAGACTAGTCTCTGTCGAAATAGAGAGTTGGACAGGGCATGTTTCTGCCTCACTGGAGTTCTGACAGAAGACCGTTTTTGGTGCAATGGAATGGTGAGAAGGATCAGCCTCTGTTTTAATGTTACATTGGAAAGAGCATGAATCTGTTGCACTTGAATGTTGTAAAGTGTCTGTCTTTGCTAAAGTGCTTTGCTGGGTAACACCTGCCAATGCTGTAGATGCTTGTTGTAAGGGTTGTATCTCTTCCACAGTGAGTCTCTGAGGAATATCTGTCTTCAGTGCAGTGGGTTGTCGGGCAGGTTTAATCTCAGATTCAGGAGAATGCCGCAAAGGGTCAATCACTTTACTGCTGAAACTCTGACGAGTTTCTGATGTGTCAGAAGAATGTTGGTTTGGATGTGTTGCTGAATATTTGTGTGTTAAAACTGTATGTTCAGCTTTGCTTTCATCTAGTGAAGTAGAATATTTGGAAGCGCCTGTAGAGAGATGTTTGGAAGGACCTGAAATATGTGCAGATAAAACTTCCGGTGAGGAATCTTTTGAAATTGATGTGCAACTTACATTGGGTTTTGTGCTCAATTGCAATATTGTGTTTTCTGGTGGGGTATTTTGCTCTTGCATTGCATTTGAGGATGAGTCATGCTCTTCACTTAGTTTTTTCTTAAGCTTAATTTTCTCGGAATCTGTAGCAGCTGTAGGAATGTGTGAACTGTCACCTTCAAGAGCACTTTTTTCTGTTGTCATGAGATCAGGCAATAATTTGTGTTTAATATTTTTACCATGCAGATTTTCTGATCCTTGTTGCTTGTGACCAGAGGCCTGAGAATCTTTTACGAGCAATCCTGGAGGATGGTTGTCTTCTGCAGCATGAGAATTTTTGGCAGTGTTGCTGAAAGCAGGCTCTTTTTCTTTCACTGTGTCTTTAGAGAGAGGTTTCTGTGGCTTTTCAGTTTCTTTAGTGACAGACTGTTTAGCTAGTACTTCAGCTTTTCGTTTAGCTGCTAGCTCCTTAAAAAATCTTAGCCTACTTTCGGGATCATCCATATCAATGAAGGAGGCTGACCTCTGCAACCCGGGGAATGGTGCCTGAGGTATGTGTGAACTCTCTGTACGGACATCTTTAGGTTGAGCACTTTGAGAAATTATACTTTCTTCATCAGCATCATTTTTAACAATATGACTAGTCTTATCTTTGCTTTCAGAGTTTACCTCTGATTTTGTCTGACTTACCTCTGATTTTAAGTCAGGTGCATCAAATGACTTTACAGGATTAATCCACTGAAAAGGTTCCTTTGTGACATGTCTCTTTTTATCCAAGATATTAGAAACAAAAGGAGAAGGCCTCAGTGGGTCGTCTGCATCCTTCAGACTTGAATTGTTTGTCTCGTCCGTGGCGTGCTGTTCCAAATTCGAGTTAAAAATCAGTGAATGTCTCAATCTGGAGTTCCTCTGAATAGCCAGACTAGGTCTCTTCCGGACAAACTCCTCACGAATCAAATTACTTTCTTTAGTCTCTTTATTTTGGATGTCATCTGCTTTCTCACTTTCAGTAGTACGTGATGACTCTGAAGTAGTTGCTGGAGTTAGCTCTAGAGAGACTGGTGGGGTTGGTACTGAAGCAGCTGATGGGGTTGGTTCTGGAGTAGGTGATGGAGCTGGTTCTGAAGTTGTTTGTTGGTTTGGTTTAGTATTCTTTATAAATGTTCGTTCAACTATTTTATCAGGCAATGCTAGACTGTTCAGGTTCTGGACGGGGAAGGGATTCAACCTGGAAGTGGGCATCTTGCTAGATTCACTCTTATCCAGTCTTGTCTCTGAAATTTCAGGTTCATAGGATCTACCCTTCTTAATATAAGAGAGATTTTCTGAAGAATCTGTTCTTTGAAGATGTGCCATGTCTTCCTCTCCTGTGGGTTGAAGGGCTGTAAGATAAGAGCTAATCCTCCAATCTCTTAGTCCTTCCTTTTGTTCTTGACGTTTGTTGTGTACATTGAATAAGTATTTCTGTTCTGGTAAGTTTGGTTGTGTCGGAGAGATTTGGCAAGCATAGGTTTGGCCAATACTATGCCTCCTGGGATTTGACTGAACTGGTAATAACAATTGTCCGGTAGGTCCTGTGTCCATGGTAGAATGGGACTGTAGGTATCTTTGGACGTGGTCATAATCACTTGATGGATTTACCTCCATCTCATGAGGATAACTAGGCTCTGCAAACATATCTACCTGCTGATAGTAACCATGGTCTCTAGGTTTTCCATACATTTCATAGGCAGGATCTGGAGCCATCCTCTGATTAAAATACTGTTCCCTTGGAAATTGGGCTCTCTGGATCTCCATGTCTTCTAAATGTTGCTTCCCTCGGTTTCCTGCATTGTAAGGAGGGTATAAGTAGGAAAGACTTGGTTTTTCTGTGTAGCCATGTCTTCTGATTCCACTAATTTCCTTTGCATTGGGACCTTTCAGAAGATTCCTCTGTTCCAAGAATGAACTCTCCCCTCTAAAATGTTGAGTGTTATGTATTTGGGGAGCAAGATGTTCATCAGCGGAGCTGCTGATTGATCCAACCTTCCTAAATGGCAGTAAACTGGGGTCTACTACCATGTTTTCTTCAAAGGAATGTCCATGCCATTCTGGGCGGATATTTTGCATAGGTGGGTAGTCTCTCTTATATTTATGGTCATATTGTCTTCCAGGGAAATTTCCGAAGTCTTCTACATATGTCATGGGATTTTGAACTACCAGAGGCTCTGACTGGGCATACAGAATTCGAAACTCTTCATCAAATGTGGTTACAAGCTGTCCAAGAAATACGTGAGCCATGCAGCGGTGGATCTTCTCAAAAGACCACATAAAACTGCAAAAATAAAATTAACAAATAAACAAACTAAGGTATTTGAAATTCATATTTAAGTAATTTAGAAAGAAAGTTACCTGTAGTTGCCACTCAGAGCAACTCTGCAGTCCACCAGCATGAATCGATTCATCATCTGACCTTTAAAGGACTTCCCTGTGTGACAAAGGTAGGTGCTGCCAGGAACTGTTCTAACTCGCATGAACTGCAATGAAATTGAACATAGCTGGGTGAAACATAATGGACGTTTAAGTACTTTCTCTTTCCATTTAGCGGTGATGCATCTTCCTATACTTTTAACCAACATGAAAAATCTTTGTCGCCTTCATCGGATGGGTCAAATGCAGAGGTCACATTTTATTGTGGTGCTTTGCGTGCTGTGCTGTGTTCACAGTGACAATCACTCACTCACTCACACTTCCATGAGCCAAATGGTTCAAATGTAAAGCACTGTATAGACAAATTACAACCAGAAAAGGAGTGTTCTCTTGATTTTTTTGATGAACCTATAAATCTGCAAAACGAACTGTAAGACTGTAAGACATTTAGTCTTACCCTTCACACCTTATCAGTTATACTGTTAATCCCAATGGTTGTGATTTTCCTGTGGGTTACATACTCTCATATTCAAACATATTTTTTACCAAACTTTCCAGTCAACAAACTGAACAAAGTAATAACCCAATTTGTTACAATTATATGGAGATGTTTCAATACTATCTGGCAAAAAGCTGAAAAGGTAGCTTGTAGTAGATCTTTAGCAGACCTGCTTTAGGCTATACACTGTAACTTTACAATGTGAGAGAAAAGTGTGATACGCCCTATTATGTGATACACCCTGTTATAGAGTGCCTGAGGTAAGCATTTTGATAGTTTAAAAAAAGGAAGAAAAATTTATTCAATTTGTTCCACATTCTTCACTGTATGGTAAGAATGGTGCAAAGTAGTGTTAATTTTAAGAACAAAATTATTTAAATGGGTCTTGTTTTTCCACTGAGCATTCACTGAACAGTTCTTGAACAAACCAGTTCTTGGTTTGTTCCTTGTTTTAAAAAAAACTCTACTAGCCCCTAAGCAATTGTGATTGTGTAACTCTATGTTAATGATTTTAAAAAAAACTTCTCAGATTGGATTTTGATTTTACTTATTAGTCTAGAATGTAGAGATGTGGAGACTGGGTTATATATCATTTATCTCTAAAACAACAAATGATATTTCAATGACAATTTATAACTGGGTAGACTGACTGGGACTGGACACCAGTGTGATCAGGTCCATAGTTCTGGCACAGTAATAATCTACCACATCTGGAAATAATTCTAAAATGTGCCAGAAAATCTTAATTGTTAGGTGTGTTTGTAAAGGCTAGAACCAAACACTGCAGTGAGTCAGATTTCTAGCAGCAGGGTTGGGCATCCCTGGCCTCGGGCAAAAGTACCTACATTACCAACTTGTGGACTGATGCATGCCCAGAAGTTTTTCTGTATTATACTGTGGCTTTTGGAATGAAGTGTATCAACAATGCTGCAGGGGCTTTATAAAACATTTTAATTTATGTACTCACAAACTATAACTTGTTTGGTACAATTAGAATCTGTAACACTGTGTAACAGTATAGAAGGATTATTGTGAAAAGATATTTGTAATTATTAAAAATACATGCACTTTTTAAAACTTCAACCAATAATTCAGCATTTCCAGCTTTTCACTTGATTTCTTAATAATATTAAGAAAAACTTACTTTGATTTCATCCAGATTGACCTTACAGTTGTTTGCCATTGCCACAAAGTGGTGAGAGTTCATCTCATCCAGAAGCACATAAACAGCCACCTTGCGCATTGCTGCATTCAAGATCTCAGCAAAAATGTCGACATCTGAAAACATGTCCATTACCACAGCAACCACCTTTGGTAAACAAACAAATGGTAAGACTGTACACTTATATTACACAAGACCAGAAATCTGTCATTATGATGATGTCATTGTGTAACTATGGTGATTTAAAATATATAACATATTGTAAACATTGATTTCAGCAATAGTAGTACTAGTAGTAATAGCGGTAGTATTATAGGTAGTAGTAGTTGTCGTTGTAGGAGTAATAGCATGAAACCTAGTGTAAATCTTACCTGTTGTGCATTCCTGATTATTCTGCGAACATGCTCCTTGATAGAGGGCATGTCAGGTTCTGAGGGGTTGACTAGTGTTGTGATTTCTGTGGGTTCAACAAATCTTTGAGGTTGTGGCCACCCTAAGTCCAGGCCCGGGGCATCAAGGTCAGACTGGGTTGGCCAATAAGTGTCTGAAGAACCATCTCCCTCCCCGACCATGTATCTTCTGTCTGGTTGAAGTGACTGGCGTGGTATCTGCACCATGCATTTGATGTACTCAATCTCAGATTGAGATAAGAAATCCACCACATTGGCTTCTTGTAGGAGTCCATAGTATCCTTCTAAGTCAGCTTCAATCAGGGCATCGATAGCTAGACGGTACTCCTCACGATAATGTGGAGGCAAGTAATTAGGGTCCAGGGGATTGTCTCCAGCTGAAGAACACTGAGATCGGTGAGCCATCACCCAATCTAGGAGAAAGGGAAAGCGTAAAAGTTCCACAAATGTAGACAGATGAACTGATGTTGTAGATCCTGCTACATAAACCATGTATTATGTGTATTTATTTTTAATACAATCAACTACCACAACACTAATTGTGGTGGCGTTCAATCACTTCTATTGTTAGATGTGTTTTGGTGGCAAGCCACTCTTAACCCAAGATAATAACCTCAGAGACACCACAATGCCTGATCCACACCTACAAGAAAAACATCCACTTTAAACGTCAAATGCACTGTTGTATTAGAAATTATCCACCACCCAAAAGCAGTGCTGAGTTCAGGAAATGACAGTGGAAAAAAATGATAAAAACTATGATGTACACAGATTATTAGAATAAGATAATTATGATCATCACAAAGTACTTTTGTGCCTTACATACGGAGTGACCATGTGTGATAACCTATTACAACCTTAAGTATCACTTATAGTCAGCTACTAAATAATCATGTAATCCTCTGAAACAAAAATATATGTGTAAGGCTACATTTTTGTACTAAACCTATAAGACTTTAACCTCTCATTGGCGCTCGTTAGAGAATTCTGCAACGTCTTGGCTGGATAAAATGTAGCCCAATGGGTGTGTCTCCACCAACAAACAATAAATTCACCATATCCTTTATGTATTTATGTTTTTCATATGCACTGACTATGCCATATGTTAACACTTTAGTAACGCGAAGTATGGATTTATTCTTCAAAATAGCGCGGCTGGAAGATTCGCAACCTTTCACCCTAAAAAAACTTCCTGCCTTGTGTTCGACAATAAAATGCTGCGAAGTTTTTACTTCGCAAAAACGAATACGCGCAAATTTCGCGAGTAGAAAATGCTGTATACGATAAGAAGCCCAAAATATTATGTATACTCGAATCAGATTAACGCTCCAAAGAAATCCGATTTTAGATCTTACCCGTGTTGCAGATTTTATCCTTCCTATTGCGGTTCACGGTCCCATTGTCTGACGAAATGTAAAATTCCGGTGGAAGGCAGGACGTGTCTTGAAGAAAACACGTTTCAGCCTCTCTGGATAAACCAGTTCGCGACGGGGCAGCTGCGGTATGTAAGACGAAAAGAGAAGAAGAAGCAGCAGCAGCAGAAGAGAAACTTCTCGACAACTTTTCACTCTCACTTCCTTTCCTGCGTGCTTAACATTCACTCTACCAGCTCATATTTACAAAAAAAGGCACCAGGGAGGGGAAAAGCTTCCAACCTGACATATTTAAAAATCCAAAATGTATTCACTGGACAAACATTATCCCATACACGCGGTTAACTGGTACCCAGAATCAGGTGTGTTTACTTTGTTATCACAAGTTAATAATTAATAATCATAACAATAACCGTCCGTTTGTTGACTGCATTAAAGTAGACGGTTAAAAGGACATTTGCCATACTACTTAAAGAACGTTTTGTTTTGGAACTACTGAGTGCAAGAAAAGATGTGCAAAAATGTTTTATGCAACTTTCATTGCATTTGTTTACCTAAATAAGGTGTTATGATAATTAAGCTGTTTAGCAGGTTTATTTACAGTTGCTTTCTGAAAATGTAAAGTCAAACTTCTCATAAACTGCACGCTAGTCCCATTGCATGGCAGGAAAATAAGCTTATGTAATGAAATCTTGAGTTTAGTTTATATTTAACCTGACAGTTCAAGGCAGTACATTTTATTCAGCCATCCATGCTTAATTAAAACTCATCTGACATAGCAGTAACAGTAGTCCCACTGTGTTAGACAGAATATAATAGTATGAGAACTTTCAGAGCTTTTCAATTATGAAAGACAAATAAAACAGACCAGTTAAACTAAAGAGCGTCCCTTTCTGTATAAGATTTGTTTCAGTTTCTACTTTTCAGTGAGCCTTTGTAAAATGGCCTTCATAATCACATTGGACCAGCAAGAATCCTGCCATCATATACTCGGTCTGTCTGGATTATTCAGCAGAGCACATTCATTAAGATCTTAAGATACATTATGTAAGATGTGTTTTGGCAGTGACTAAATGTTAACCATTGCTCATTTCACTCGTGTGTTTTTGACTGTCCCTGCACTGATACTATGACTTAAGGAGTGTGGCATGTGTTTGATATTACCTCACAGTTATACCTGTCACAGAATCTCCACCCTAAAAGATTTCTATCTCCCAACTCCATTTATACTGATTTAACTCTGCTTTTCAGCACCTCTGTATTATTACCTGCCACTTCCCTCAGCATTTTGTGAAATCTTGTAATTGATCAAGCTGTACTCGTAGCAGGAACAAGTGGAGAGAAAAATAACATTTTATGTTTCTGCTGGATTCATTGTAGAACTACCTAGTAATATAATTTCCTGTTGGTTTGTTTATTATGAATTTTCTTTGATAACCAATTTTGAACTTCTTGTTCATTTTAATGATGACTATAGGCAACCTGAGATAAGACAAATAACTCACCTATTTTGCAAAAACTGGCAGCAGTTACATATGAGTATAGAACTTAGTGGATTTTGCCTTTTTTGCAAATACTTGTACAGTTAATATATTCTTGTTATATTTGTACCTTTCTAAAAGCAAAGTCACGAAGCAAACTACATGGGGTTTGAAAATGCAATCTCACATGACAATTGATAAAGTGTAGTATTTTACCATACCATAAAATGCATAGTTAAAGTGGTGCAACCAAATCTCTTTTTTAATCAACAGTAATAATAAGGGATTACATATGTAAAAACCAAGTAACATCACAGAAATGATCCCTATGGTTGTCCAATTGCTATTCTCATCTTTAAAGTAAGTATTATTGTTATTCATAAGCAATTTCTAGATTACCAACAAAGTCTGATTTGCAGAAAAGAAAAAAGTGGGATTCTCATGGTTTGAACAAAAGAAGCGTTGTATATTCAAGTCTTCCTGAAAAATGGCAGTTAGATCACATGGGCCAAAAATGTCATTTGGCAAGAAGAAAATTATGACTTCCAAGGCCTGAAATCAAGGGTTCTAAGAGTTGTGTTTGCGTAATGTAATGCTGAGTATGTAATGAATATGTGTGCAAGATCAACAGCAGATGAAGTTAAGTTATAATTATGGAGTCTTTGTTATAACATTACTTGGCTTATCAGTACCATGACAGAATCAAGAATAGCTGATGCACTGAAAAAAAAGGATATTATTACAACAGAGTATAGAAAAAAGTCCACCAACATTTATATCTTGTTAAACACTTTGAACAATATTTGTGATTTGTTTACATTTCTATAGCGAATATTGAAAATACTATGAAGTCTATTAAACTAATCAGGATCAAATTAGTTGAATTTGTAGTATGTCATATGAAAGAGCACACAGGTCTGGACTTACCTTTTACAGATGATTGCAGCCTTTATCCAGAAACACATATATTTAATAAATTTATAACTTATAAAAACATCTAAGTGTTTCAGATCATTTTGGATTTGATATTTAGAAAAAAATATTCACACTTCTTGGCCAGCAGCTTTGGGGATTTGCAGCATTTTTCAAATTTGGCTATTGACCAAGTTGATCATAAGTTGTTAGAAAATAGGAAAAAGTGTGTTTTGATCCAAATTTATATTGGCACCTAGTAAAAACCTGATTTATGTACACAATTTAGTCATTGGTAAATTCCTCTTCAACAATGAAAAAATTGGTCACAAGGGTCCTGTTCCACAGAGCTGCATTTGCACAATAGACAAATCATAGGCAGAATGGTCCTGATCTAGAGTAGATTAGTTTGGTTGAGCTCAGTCCGGCATTAGGTTGAGCACAAAGCCAGCTTCCACAAATGCAGTTTCATAGTACAGGCCTCAGGGCTATTAAATTAGCTCACATAAGAGTCTATTGTTTACAGGTTTTTATTTCAAAACTACATCTCTTTCAGTTTCTATTGTAAGTTTCCTATTGTGTGATTAAGACTTTTTGGCTTTCCAAAACATTAACATTCACTTTTCTATTCAAACTAAGAGTAGTTTAATCCCTGTACAGAAAAGCAGTCTGAAAGCACCTTTGGCCTTTTGTTCAAGGCCATAGCAAGTAAAGTACTTACTTCTCACATTACTAATAATAGTAAGCTCAGTCTACTATTTGGTAAGCTTTTTCTATAGTCATTAAGCATGCAGACAGTAGTGGAGTGTACGAGACAATAGTTCACTTAAAACAGCGCCTAATTCTCCTTCTCATCTTCCACTCATCTTCCCTTTTCAGAAATCACCAAATATAAAACAGTTTTCTGTACTTGAAACAGAAATTTTGTAGGAGAAAGTAGGATGATAAAGTGGGTCTAAGCAGCACCCCTCCCATTTCTCTGATCAGGACACTTTGGGAAGACAATATTTCCCAACAACATGTCTTTGCCTGTTATGCATTAAAATGGGCTTCTGAACACAAGTTTGTGCAGGAACAGTTAGGAAATAAACACATAATCCACAAAAGCCATGCATTTAATCTTGTCTGAAATTTTTAAATCTAAGTCTATCTTTAATTCTAGAACCTTTGTAGCAGGCATTCTTATATTCCTTTAAAGAAGACCTAAATGTTTAGCGTAATCTGAACTCTCTAGTCTGCTAGTCTGTAGTTTAATAGCACACTGATGGCAAGTTGCTGCCACCTGCAGCTCAATTTATTAAATTTATATTTTATTATAAATTATTTGGTACACAAAATAAATTTCAACAGACAATTTAGGCTTTAGACTGATAGAAAGTGGTAACAGAATTTCCAAGGTTGCATATGTAACATATGGACCCATTCTGCTGTATGTGCATGCACAGTGCCAGTGGCAGGCTCCTTCTTTCTTTTTGTAAGAATGCAGACAAGCAAGAAGCAAACACGTTTCAACAAACAGTGTGTTTTCTGTTTCCTCTTCGGCTGCATTTAGACTGACACTTGATGTGGATGTGACCCAATTCCAAATTATCACAACAAACAGTTCTGTGCAAAAGAACTCTCATTTTTTATATTTTGCTTCCAAAGAGCCAGACTTTCTTGTGTTTTTGTGTAGTCTTGATTAATAGTATATTCTTGTATTTTAGTACATGTTGCAAAACATCACTGCGTATGTTGTCATATTTTCGAAACATATAAAGAAATGAAGGGACTTTTGTACAGTACTATATGTGACACATGGAATCATTTTTTTATATTACAATTTGGATGTTAGGCCTCACTCACATGTGCTACTGAAATCCTTTTTAACCACTAATAGACAGTCACCGCAACCTAGACCCTATCCATCTAGTGTTACTGGAAAAAGTAAAGAGGATTATAGATTATAGGTCACTTGTGCAGGGCACACATAACATATGTAACAGCACAGGTAGAACAAATTTTGATTCAGACATTAAGGCCTCAAGGAGTTACATTTTGTGGCAGGTGGTACAATCTGTGGGAAAAGGTATGTTAAACAAATTCCAACTTTAGTCTTTAGGCTCATCCCTGAGTTTGGGCAAGTTATAGTTTATCAAACATGCTTGGTTCTCATAAATGGAAAGAGGTGTCTGCAGTCTGTAGGATTTTTAAAGCTGCCCTAATACAGACATCCCCAACCTGCAAATGGTTATTTCAGGGAGGTATCCAGAAGCCGCGAAGTGTTTCAAAAAGTAAAATGCTTTAACCTGAGTCTGTGAGTACTAAGGTAATGAGAATGATGTACATGAATTAGAGAGATGAAGGAATTGTTGTTTGAATGGAAACTGCCATATTTGTTAAATGTTCACATCAATCTCATGTTGTCACATGTGCGGAAGAAGGAAATAACTGGAAATACTCCCTTGTCTGTGTAAGTAGTGTAAGCAACACATTGTACTGCTCTTTTCATTCATAGGCAAGATATACATACTACTGAACATCACAAAAAAGAGTTTAAGCATCTTTAAGGTCGTGTAAGGAAATCAGTAGTACGTATATCTGGCCTATGTGACCAGTAGAGGGAGCACGTGTGCGCTGTTTTTGCCCTTGTCATCTGCAATATTTAAAGAAGCTTTCGTTCGTCCTCCATTTCTCTCTTTACCCTCTCTTCATGAACCTTACACTTGACAAGTCTTGACAAGCTCTGAAAGGAAGGAAAGTAGTGGAAAAGACAAGGGGAAAAAATGAGAGACGCCACCCTTCTTTATCGATGACGTCAGTGAAGTCAGAGGACCGTTTTAGGCAGAACATGATTGTTGCCTAACTGAACTATTGTAATCGGAGATGATTACGTTCGAAACTTATATTAGAATAATTATTACTGTATCGATTCTCATATGACATGGCGATCCTATATGGAAGTTAAAGACTAATGCCAAAGCAACAGGCAAATGAAAAGGCTGCTAAATGGTCCTGAGAGCGAAGTGGCGCGTCAAATTTGACAACACTACCGAACCTAAGCTGAGTAGCCGTCGTGTTTACGGTTGTGTGTGTGTGAGATATTGGATTTGTGAAGTTTAAAACGCAATGGCAGGGGTAATTCGGAGACTTGATGAGACGGTGGTGAACCGTATTGCCGCAGGAGAAGTTATTCAACGTCCTGCAAATGCGATCAAAGAAATGATAGAGAATTGGTAAGTCGGTCGCTAACGTTAGCCACATTGCACGTTGAACCCACCTGACTAGTGCAGAATTGGAACCCGATTTACCTTCAGAACTGCCTTAATCCTTGTATCTGGACATACCACTGGACAAAGTGTATTATGTAATGGGTTTATCTCCTGAGGGAGATATAGAAAAGAAAAGAATTAAGCTATTACTTATTCTTCTAGTGGTGGCAAGGAAAATGATAACTTGGTCTTGGCTTAAGCCTCTACCCCGCTCTCTCAGTCAGTGGCGAGAGAGATTAAAGGAAGTGTATCTAATGGAAATGATAACAGCTAAACTTCATATGAAATTGGACTCATTTTTGGCTTTGTGGACACCTGTAGTTTTTTACTTTGGATGGTCATACAGATGAGGACAATTGGATTAAATATAGGAAGGTAATGGTGTATTTATTTATTTTTGTTCAGTCATTTATTTTTCCGCCTCCCCTTAATTTCTTACTGACTGGAATGTTTGTCAAAAAAACCTCCAACTTTACCCTGAAGGAGGGTACGCCGAGAAACATTGTTGTTTTTGTTTTTGTTTCCTTTTGTTTGTGTTATGTAATATACTATGTAACATGCCTAGAAACTTGAATAAATATTGTTTAAAAAAACTGCCTTAATCTGACACATACAGTATGTAATACGGTGCTTGAAGCATGATGCAAATCTCCTGTTCCATCACATCCCAGGCGTTCTCTAGACGATTTAAGATCTGATGATTGTGAAGGACATTTTGACATTGTTTGTTTTACGAAACCTGTCAGGACTATGTGCAAAATTATGGGGGGAAACAACATTCCTCTTGCTATTTATACTGTGTTGTTTATCTTGAATAGCTCTTTTCGGAAGAAACGCATCTTTGTAGAAGGATTTTAACTTGTTTCTTAAATTTTATTCAAGAAGCTTTAAATTGGTGAATGGTGTTACATCAGACAGACTAAAATATCAAGTAACTGCTTGAATTTGTCTGACATTTAGTAAAAAAAATTCTGATAATTAGTCAAAAAATGCATACCAGCGAGCCTGTTATTTATGAATTTATGGACAGTGCAAAGTCTATTAAAATGGGTTTCTGTATTTATTGATTTTCCAACACAACTTTTATCTACAGTTTGGATGCAAAGTCCACCAACATTCAGGTTACAGTGAAAGAAGGAGGACTGAAGTTGATCAATATTCAAGACAACGGTACTGGAATTAGGGTAAGAGGAATTTTAGGTCAGCATAATCATAGAGAAAGGCATTTATCTGAACATCTTGTTCAGTATTTAGCTTTGAGTATTGATCTGATAACGCTGATGTAGGTGGGTGAAAAAAAGATGATTTTTCTAAATCACTGTTTTGTATCCTTGACAGAAAGAAGACATGGAAATCGTCTGTGAGCGTTTTACAACAAGCAAGCTGCAGACTTTTGAGGATCTCTCGTCTATTGCAACTTACGGTTTTAGAGGAGAGGTGTGTGTTCTATAGGCTGTAGTCTGGCTGGAGTCTCAAGGATTTCATAAAGAAGATTAAGCTTTAAAAAGTGGAAAAGCAGAAACCAATACATGCTGAATCACCTTATAACATGATGTGCATGCAGCAATTAATAATTGTTCTCTGCAATCTACACACTTGAAAAGTAGTTAATGTTATAGTACTTAATGTTGACTTATTTCATTATTTTTGTCATATTTGGTAGGCTCTTGCCAGCATCAGTCATGTAGCCCATGTCACGATTACCACAAAAACTGCAGATGGAAAATGTGCATACAGGTAAGTTTGCCTTTCCTCAAGGTCGTGTTGTATCTGAGAATTTTCCCTTTTTAGGTCTGATTTTGAGCCTGAAAGCTCAAAGCTTTAATTTTGATTTTACATTTATTTGATTTTATATATGACCAGTAGTGCTGCTGGATGTCAGAAAGATATGAAGAGCTAAAACCATTTTATTATGACTGTAATCTCTTCTTTATGTAAATCTTTATTTCTCCTACAGGGCCAGCTACTCTGATGGGAAGTTAAAAGCCCCACCGAAACCTTGCGCAGGAAACCAAGGCACACTTATCTCAGTAAATAGCCCAAATTGTTCACGCAACATTGTAGACGTTTTGTCATGAGACAATTAGCTTAGGTTGTATCTGTCAAATCGAATTTCTGTGAAAATGTACTTTATCTAATGGTCTGTCTACAACTTACAGGTGGAAGACCTTTTCTATAACGTTTCTACCAGGAGAAAAGCCCTGAAAAGTCCCAGTGAAGAATACTCCAGGATTGTGGAGGTGGTCAGTAGGTATGTTCATAGATGTGTAGTTGAATCTGTAGGGTATACAGTATATTAGAATAATTTGTCAGCTTTTTAAATTTTACTTGGTGTCCTGTTCTAGGTATGCGATTCACAACTCTGGCAAGAGTTTTACTGTTAAAAAGGTAAATATACATGTACATTAAGGGTTGTTTTGTGTTGGGTTTTGCTTAGTGTATTACATGCTAAAAACTGTTTCTGTTTTTTCTAGCAAGGAGAGATGGTAGCCGATGTAAAGACTCTCCCAAACGCTTCAGTTTTGGACAACATTCGAGTAGTGTTTGGAGTGGCTGTTAGCAGGTGCTTATCTTTTGTTGGTACAATATCTAGTTTTATTATATTGGTATATTTTCTAACTTTCCGAAATTATTTAAGAAACTATTTTCTGTTGTAGCAATGAGGCCTCAAAAAATGTATTGTACTGTACATAATGAGTAACTAGATTGTCAGTTATTAAATATTTATATCTTTTGATTTGGGGCGGCATGGTGGCGCAGTGGTTAGCACTGTCGCCTCACAGCAAGGAGGTCCTGGGTTCGAACCTTCTGTGTGGAGATTGTGTCTGCATGGATTTCCTCCGGGTGCTCCGGTTTCCTCCCACAGTCAAAAGGCATGCGCTATAGGTTAATTGGCGACTCTAAATTGGCCCCGTAAGTTGTAAATGTTTGTGTGATTGTGAATACGTGTTCCCTGCGGTGTGTTGGCGCCTGCCCAGGGTTGTTCCCCACCTTGCGTCCGTAAGCTCTCCTGTCCCACCGCAACCCCAGTGGGGATTAAGTCGTTCGGATAATGAATGAATGAATGAACGAATGAATGTTTTGACTTGATGTTTGTTCAATTTATTTGCAGGGAGATGATTGAAGTGGAGTGTGAGGATCAGAAACTTGCTTTCAAACTGAAGGGTTACATATCTAATGCCAACTACTCAATGAAAAAGTGTACACTCATCCTTTTCATCAACCGTATGTATCTCCTATTATTACTCACTAGCCAATGGAAATGCTTTCATTTACTTTGTCATATTTATGTAAGATTGCTTTGTTTTTTCTCTCTCCTTCTCTGTGGTATTAATTTGTTTTATAGATCGTTTGGTGGATTCCAGTGCTTTGAAAAAAGCCATCGAGACTGTCTACACAGCATATCTTCCCAAAAATACACACCCCTTTCTTTATCTCAGGTACATATATTTTTTCTATCACTTTCTCACAAATGTAGTTCACCTAAA
This sequence comes from Distichodus sexfasciatus, assembly GCA_032718565.1. Taxonomy (NCBI): domain Eukaryota; kingdom Metazoa; phylum Chordata; class Actinopteri; order Characiformes; family Distichodontidae; genus Distichodus; species Distichodus sexfasciatus. Next base: position 3,483,890 of record JAVGVS010000020.1, on the reverse strand, counting down.
ATAATTTATATGAAAGTGGCTTTAGTAGTTAAACGCAACACTTTAATATAAGTGCATAGACATAGGGACAACTCCTAATGTTTTTTCTATTTTTCAAAATTTTCTCTGCTGATTGGCAGGGCAGAAGGAAAGACTACATTATACATACAATGTCTTTCTTGTATTTGCATTCCAATTTTCAAAATGCAGTATTGCTGCATACTGCTATTGAAATACTTGGTTTACTTTTTTGGCTTTTAGCAGCAAGCAGGTAACAATTATCAACAAAGTACAAAAACAATGTTTTATTTTTTATATGCTACTGGTACAGTCTGCGCCAATAAGGTTTCTCTGTAGAGTGGATCAGGAATGTTAGCAAATAAACGAGAAAAGTCTGCCATCATGTGAGTTCTGAATCCAGTTTAGATCAAATTGTAATTCACCCATACATTTTTAATCTTCTAGAAATTAAGTGATTTTGTTTAGTGGTACAGTTTGTCAAGTAGTATTGGAGATTTTATCATTTTTCTACTACATATTAACTCTTTCTTTATTACCTTTTTCATAGTCTGGAAATTGCTCCACACAACGTGGATGTGAATGTGCATCCCACCAAGCATGAGGTGCACTTCCTCCACGAGGACTGCATTATTGAGAGCATTCAGAAACACATAGAGAGTAAACTCCTGGGCTCCAATTCCTCACGAACTTATTTCACACAGGTATAAACTCACTCGACTCCTGACATTCTACCTACTTACCTTTTGATAAGGTAGATTTCACCAAGACTTCATAATTATACATTAAAGGCCAAAAATGCTGTACTTTTATATTTAAAACATTTAGCAGATGGTCTTATCCAGAACAGTTTACAGTTACTAATTACAGGGACAGTTTCCTTGGGGATTAAGGCTCTTGTTCAGGGATATTACCTATTGTGGCAGCGTTGGAGGTAGGATAGTCATGCTGGGGCTGGGCAATAAAACTGACATTCAGGACCTCTGATCAACCTCTACCGTGTGGGTTGTTACTCATGATATATATTTGAGGTCATATTGCCTAGCCTTAAGTCATAGTCAAGATTTGGAATGTCTTACCACTAGACCACATCACCCAAATATTATTCGTGCTAATTAATAGCCACTCTCCAGTTCATCTCTGACTTCTAAGGTCTGCGTCTCCTCCACAGACATTGCTTCCCGGCCTTTCCGTTTCGGTTAGCGAAGCAAAAGCTTCAACCAGCTCCTCCACAGACTCGGCCGAGCGAGTCTACGCCCATCAGATGGTGCGCACAGACAGCAAGGCCCAGAAACTGGATGCCTTTTTACAGCCTGTCGCTAAACCTTCTTCAGATCCTACCACCACCACTACCACTTCCAGCCCTCCGGCCACTTCCCAGGCTGTCGCTGAACCCGATGATGTAGAAATACTCGGAAGTTTAGAAGAAATGCAGCCCAGTGGCATGAATGACCTGCAGACCGAGAGTGAACCTCTCCAGTCAGAGCCACCGCCCAGGTGAGACCTGAAACAACCCTTCAGCATGTTTTTGCAGAAGTACAGTACTTCCCTAAAATCTGCTTAGAGACCTTATGTTAAATATATACTGTACATTTATTGGACTGCGTGTGATTAGTTTGATGAGGCTAAACACATATGTGCCTCAGTGAACTAAAACAACTAGAGACTTAAAAATAAAGTATACACTTGAGGCTGACTGATTTAGGAGGATTTTGATAATTAAATCCATTATATATTATCTGATCTTTTAATTTTCCAAAAATAAATAACCTAGACAAATATTTTCACTTGTTAGTCATAATCATACACTAGTCTAGTTATGAAAAATGTAAAAAAGTGCAAGAAAATATAGTTTACGTTTGGTAAAGAAGAGTGACGTTGAAAAATAAATTCAGAATAAGTTCAGGTGCGCCCTCTGGTGGACAAACTTTGCAGTGACCTCACTTATATAATGACCCTATGATTTGTCAACTTCTTTTGTCATTTATCGACCTTTATAAAAATTTATATCTACTTTTAGCTGACATCAACTGATAATATCAGTACAATAAATATCAATTTATCATTCAGCATCGTTCAGACACAGCTGCTAACTTGACCGTGTTTTTAAATGCCTTTTTTCCTCAAAAAGCATATGGCTGGTACACAGACTCTGGCTTCATTCTACTGTTGCTTGAATGATTGGGGGAGCAAATCGTTCCCAAAGTGCTGTCTACCTAGATAGCAATCTTCCCAATGGTATGTGTGTGATTATGTTGTAGGAAACGAGCTCATGTTGATGAGGAAGGGGACGATCTCACGGCAGCCTGTACGCCCCGGAGACGCCTCATCAAACTGAGCAGCGTGAAGGAGCTACGGAATGAGATTGCTGAGCAAACTCACAAAGGTCTGATTACACACTGATGTGCCTGTCGTATTTGTTTGCCAGTCTGTTGATTGAGCTGATAATAAAGTGTGTAGAATTATAGTAGATGCATTTTTTTTAAACCTCAATCAGGTCTACAAGAATTGTTGCAGAATCATTCGTTTGTTGGATGTGTCAACCCACAGTGGACTCTAGTACAGCACCATACCAAACTCTACCTGCTAAACACGACCAAACTCAGGTTGAACACTATACAGACCGTGGCAATGTTAAGTGTGTGACATACTTGCTTTTCGAAGTTTCTTAGAGGTAAAGGATTGTCCCACTAATTGTTCTTGATATAGTTTGTTAATTATAACATACACTGCATCCATCTTACCTGCATATCATGTAAAATTTTGTCAGTTGATCAAAAGCTTGCAAATAATGCTTGTTAATACTGTAGCTCATGTTAAATCTGAACTCTGATGCTTCTTTTTTCTGCCCCTAGCCAGGAACTGTTTTACCAGATTTTGATATACGATTTTGGAAACTTTGGGGTCCTGCGATTGTCAGTAAGTTTTTCGTTTTTTTCATAGTTGCATTTTAATAGAATGTTTGTTTTTTAGGTCACATAACAATGTTCTTATGCCATTTTTTACTTATTCATTGTTTGTTTTTAAAGCGTAGAACTCACAAACCTTTTAGATGTTAGCAAACCTTCTGCAGTACCATGTAGTTTTACACAGCCTGTAGTTGAATCAGCAGTGTCTTTCAGCAGGACTATTTTTAGATTTTATTGTTTGGCTTATTGGTCCCTGGGTATTGGCCTTTTAGCCAACTCTTGTGAACAACAGAAAACTTTCCAAACTGAACTCATAAACATACATTAGACAACATTTTTGGATGAGTCACAGTAATGCCGGTTAAAAAAATGTTTTCCTTCTCTGACAGCTTTGGCATCTCTGCGTTTCCAAATGTCTTGTCATTTTCTGAGCTGAACAGTATCCAAACCTTTCTGGAAATTAACAATTTAGCTGTATTTTAGTGACATGTTTGGGGCATATCGTATTACTCCTATGTTGTGATATTGCAGAGTCCAGCCCCTCTCTATGACTTGGCCATGTTGGCTCTGGATTCGGAGGAGAGTGGATGGAGTGAGGAGGATGGACCTAAAGAGGGCTTGGCCCAGTACATAGTAGACTTCTTGAAGAAGAAAGCTGAAATGCTGGAAGATTACTTCTCTTTGGAGATAGACGAGGTGAGTCAATGGCGTCCCTCTGTAGTAATGAAAGTAAATATTAGATTGCTGTTCTGATTTCCTTAAACTTGGAGGCATTAGTTCAAACCAGCTTTTGCATTAAGACATTTGGGGCTGGTTTCTTGAACATGGATTACACCTAGTCTTAGGCTAAATTACAGTCCCAATGCAGATTTACCACTGAAATTCAACTATAGTCTAGGACTAGGCCTAATCTTATACTGGGAAACTGACCCTTGATGTTCCTATTAGACAGACTCGTTATACAAAGGAATAACATATTCCAAATCACGTTTTAAGCCAACAGTAATTTTAGCCTCAAGTCATGGAAAATGTTCTTAGGCCTTTAAACACCATGCAATTTAAACTGAAATAGCGCTGTTTAGGGCTGCAACAAATGATTATTTTTGTAATCGAATAATCTATCGATTAATCGAGTAATCGGATACATTAAAAAAAAGACAATACATTTGTTATTAGGTTTATTGGAGTTTGAGTAGAAGTTAGTCATATACGCTTTATGTTGTATTCAGTTGAAAATGAAGAAACATGAAGTTCAAGGGTCATTTTGAACCAATTTGGCCAATAAAATGAGTTGCTTTTGGCCTTTCTGGAAGAGAACTGCATTTCCCACAATCCCCCGCGCACACCTCGGAACCGCGTCACAGTAAACGGGTTCAGTGCGTTCCGGAATGAACTATGAAAAAATCGATGGGAAAATCTTAATAATAAATGTCTGTATTGTGAGAGGAACGCTGGTTGTTGTGGTTATTTATCAGCTAAAATATGCGTTTTGTCTGTAATAAAGGGGATGTTTTGACGGAAACGGAGCGTTTTAGCGAGTAATGGCGCTTACAAACACAGCGCGCATGTTTACATCGCAAAAATGTCTTTTATGCGTTTTTATCCATTTACTTCTGTTTTTGTGCACGGAATATCTCACAACGACGTTCACACACCGAGGGATCTATTCTCGTTTTGATCGTGCCACTGAAAATATTGTGCATCATTAAAAAGCGTCTGTGTGAAACACAAGCGAATGAAATAAAATGCATTTGAGAGCGCAAGTGAAAACACCACCTGACTTTTATTGCTGTTCAAATATAAATGAATATATCCTGAAGGGGGCAGTGTAGCACATTTCTTCTTTTATTGAGCCCCGTCCCAGAGCAACTTGTGATGTGGTTTGTAAAGCTGAATTTTAGGATAAAGTCTGGCTTGAACCCAAAACCTCTTGATCCGTAAATAAACATATCACACATGGCTTTGCTCCCATTTGCAATAACAAGAGCTACAGCTATTTTCTGTACAAATGTGAAATGGATTTTTCACAAGTTGAGTTTAATTATTTTATTCTTAATTCTCTTTAGGAGGGGAATCTGACTGCTCTGCCACTTCTGCTGGATAATTACACTCCTGCCATGGAAGGACTACCACTGTTTATCCTGCGCTTAGCTACAGAGGTCTGCTTCTGTTTATCATTTCTATGCCTTGATTTCAAAGAACAAAACACTAAATATTTGAATCAATTTGTAAATGATCCACATTCTGTGTCAATTCAGGTGAACTGGGATAGTGAAAAGGAGTGTTTCCGTGACTTCGGTAAGGAATGCAGTCATTTTTACTCAGTAAGAAAACAGTACATCCTGGAATCTGAGACTGCAGCAGATTCAAAAGTAAGTTCGTCAGCTGTGTTGTATGAAAAATGTGTAAATGGTGTTTTCGTGTATTGTGCCTTACTTCTCGTTTAACAGTCATATAACTCGCTATGCATTTTCTTTTCGAGGAGACGGAGCCAAGCTGGCAGTGGAAGGTTGAGCATCTTCTCTTCAAAGCCTTCCGCTCCCTCCTCAGTCCCCCAAAACTCTGGAGTGAAGATGGAAGCGTCCTGCAGATCGCCAACCTGCCTGACCTCTACAAAGTGTTTGAGAGATGTTGAAGCTGTATGGTAAAAAAAAAAAAAAAAATCACACTTGGATTCCTAAACAAGTGATTTCCTTCCTTTTTGCTTGTAGCAAGCAGTTGTCATACTATGAAAAAATCATTTCTAAGCTGCATTTTGTTGAATTTTCAAATGATCTTTTGTTTTATACTGAAAGCTAGTGTAAATAGCTAATAAATCTGTTTTTGTTAGGAGTCTTGTTGCCTGGTCAAGAAACTTTTGCAAAACTTTGGAAAGTGCGGACAGCTGCACTGACCCTTAAGCCTGCACAAGTAAAAATGAGAAAAATCCACAATAACAAATTTAGATTAATTAATGGTCCAGATTTTAAAATTCTTATTGATAAATAACTGGGTGGATAGTCATAATTTGTGAGAAACAAAGCAGATTAAAAAAACAACAACTTCCTCCATTGCATGTGTAGGTGGTCTTGTGATACGTAGAGCTTTTTATTTATTTATTTTAGTGTTACCTATGGCCCCAGAAGTAACACGTTTTTAAAATAATTAAGAAATGTAAAACAGGAACTTAAACGTCCTCTTTTGTTTCCGTGATCAGTACATTTCAAATATAACACCATCTCATTCTCACATTAATTTACATATTTATTTCCAAGAAACGTTTTTAAATAATTCTCCCTATAATGAATAGGGTTGTTTTCTGTACCGATACCGATTTTTTCCTTTATAAAGCAAACCCTTAGTTTCCCTGTGAACAAAAGGCACATTGCTGTGAACATATATCAATGTGTGCAGGATCTGTGTGAAATTAGTTTAAAATACACCTTTATACTCATTCATGCAACTTACTGGGGCAAAAAAAGGGAGAGGAACACGAGGGAGAGGGAAGAGGGATCAAGCACCCAAATGCAAGCAGTAAAACCCCGGTGAAGGACAATATACAAAGCTTCCAAAACACATAATACCAGCACAAAAAGTCCTTTGATTGAGCAAAGAACAAAAACTCTTAAGCACAATCATTTCGAGGCTGCCCTCCTGACACAAAATTTAGGTGTGAATCAGTCTTTTTCCTTTTGTATCTTTAATGAAAAAAGTAAAAGTACTTGTTGATACTGGGTGTTTCTTTTGGTTTCCCACACATGTAAGGTGTTAGGGAGCAGGAGCAGCATTTGCAGTGTATGGCAGAAAAGTCTTGAATATGAAAAAAAGGTTTAAGGGCTTTTAAGAATGCACAGTGGCCAGGACGCGTCTCATCACTGCTGGGAGAGGAGAGCGTTGCGATTGGCTTTCATCTTCTCCAGCCGCTTCACCAGGTGGTTGTTGGTCATTTCCATCTCCTCGACTTTGTCCAAGGCGGTACGCAGCTACAGGACAGGTAGAAAAACTTTAGTTCAATCATCAACTTTTGTTCAGAAATACTCTTCTGTTGTCCTGTACACGCCAATCTCCCCAGCACTTAGAGAGAATCTGGAAAAACGGCTAACATCTGCTTTTAAACACATGTTTGGAAAAGTGACAACAACCCTGATAATGAAGAACAGCTGGACCCAACAACAAACATCCACTCAGATATTGGACACAGTTTCACTCTCCAAGCCTTCTCATATCCCTACCTCTAACCCTTCAAAACCTTGTAAAATAAAACACTAATGACCTTGAGGGATCAAACGTGTTCATCTTTGGGTACAACTTTTCAAAGCACACAATGTTTCCATGACATTTATAGCACTTAACGGATCTTATATAGAGTGACTTCCATTTCCGGATTACAATACAGCTTCCCGGAGCAAATTGGGGTTAAGGGTCTTGATCAGGGCCCAATAGCAGCAGGTTAGAGCTGGATTTGAAATTACCACCTTTTGGTCCATAGGTGAGTACAGTAACAACAGCCCACCACTACCTCAGTGTACGGATCAAGCCTCTGCACCCGCGCAACGGATGAGATTTCAGCCTAACGTACACTCACCTCTCTCTGGAGTTTTCTTTTCTCTGCTTTCAGTTCGTCCTCTATTTTCTCTGCGTTGTCAGCCGCCACTTTGTATCTTGACACCTGCCCTTCAAGTCTGGTTATCTACAAGCACCAGCACCAAAGTCAAAGTCAACTAACTTTGTAAACTTTATCATCTCTGCTATATACTGTACAGATATACAGAGAGACGAGACGACGTGGCTCCAGTTTTCACAGTGCAACAGAAACAGGGAACAAACAGGGGACATAGAATAACAATATACAAATAGAATACAAAATATACATTTTAAACTAGAAATGAGTATTAAATATAAACTTTAAACTAGAACTAGAAATAGATGTAGAAAGAGAGACAATTTAGATGCAGTATTAACCTACTAGAAATTGACTTTTACACTGTATGTGCAAGAGGTTAGCGACCGTTTCAATATGAAAAATTCTATATCCAGTCTATTAATAAAACAGTATCACTTAAAAAACGTCTGACTAACATTTAGTTTGTGCAGATATTATAACAGCAGTGGAGAACTAGAGTCTACACAATACTTTTCAATAATTTGTTGTGCAAATAAGTAGCAGCAGTGCAAAAATTGTGCAAATGTTATGGCAATGTTGTAGCAAGTGTCATTTGAGGAGGATTACTATTTCAATCATCTGGCATTAAATGTATGCCAGATCAGCAGCGGTTTGGAGTGATAATACTGTACAGTTTGTAAATATAAACATTATTATTAAACATCTTTTTGGAGACCAGTTATTATTATGAAATAATAAATAATTATTATTTAATTAATAGAAGTTATTAGTTATTAATAGCAGCTATTATAAGTTGTGATTATTTATTATGGAATAAAGTAAAAGCCAAAATAAAAACAAATATAAGAACTATAACATATACAATGAAAGACAAATGATAAATTACTAGAAATCATTAAAAGTAATGAGAAGTAAATATATGTTCAACACAATCACTGAGCCATACATTAAGAATTTTTTTTGTTCTATATATCCTCAGCAAATACATGTCATGGAACAGCACGTTCAAATACTTACATTTTGTTCCATTGTACCCATCTCCTGTTCTGCCTTCGACAGCTTGAATTTATATTCACTAATCTGTCTGTTGGCATCTCCTGAAAGACACAGCAGTATGTTAACATCTGAATGCCAAATGCTAGCAGAGAAAACAGGAAAAATGCATTTTTCACAATCTCTGGTGTCAAAGATTCTCTTCTCCAAGAAAAGACTGAGTCCAAGTCAAAAGTAAACTTTGTCATCTCTGCTATATACTGTACAAGTACACAGAGAGACGAGACAACGTGGCTCTAGTTTTAACAGTGCACACAGCAAGGAACAAAGAACAAATTCAGGCTCTCTTGGGATTTGAACCCACAGTGGAGTGGTGCTTTGGGACAGTACCATGTCATTGTTGTTTTGTGGTACCTTTAGCAGTCTGGGATTTGAACTGGTGACCCTCAGATCACAGGAACATTACTTTACATTACTAAAGCATATTTGTGCAAATGGAGCTCTGCAATGTGGATCTTTCTCACCAAGTTCTTTCCAAACAAGTACAAGTACTGCCCCATAATGCTGCGTACGTACTTGAGCAGCTGCAACATGAATGGAAAGTTGAGATGTGCCCAATTACAGCCACTGAAAACGTGACCGAAAATAGCAAAGAATGACACAGTTGATATTTGGCTAAATACAGAATATGACGGTGCTGTTCCTGTTTCTCATACACTGTTGAGATCAGCTTTTTAAAAACGTGCCACAACACACTTCTGCTGGACGAACTGGACTTTCATAGTGTCAGTAGTTTCACACTGACAGAACTAGCTGTTTTTACACATTTCATTAAATATCTTTTAGTGAAATAATTTGAGGACTGTTGTTAGTATTATTGCTAACTTCAACAACAATGTTTGCGTTATATTTATTGGGTGCATTTATTTTGCTTCACCTATATAATTTCCAAAAGTCTTCTCATATTTAAAAATGATTTGCCTTTGACATTATACAGCATCTAAACTGCATGAAAACATACTCTGATTTCTGTAGTCAGCTCAACATTTCCTGAAATTAAAAGTAAGCTTTGGTTGGTATCTGATGAAAAACAAGATTTGTGAGCTCTTGAGTTCTTCTTGTACTCACTGTCCACCAAGACCTGCCTCATTCTCAAAATATGCAGATATGTTTGTGAAATGAGATCAAATTTTCTTATGTACATATACATGCACACACACACGTACTGAATGCCATGAATAAAAAGTGTTGCTTACTCTGCATTTCGATGACATGCAAGTCGGTGCCATTTTCCATTCGCTCTCCGTCTGTATAAACATTTTCCAGCTTAGAATGCTTCTGGCGCTCTTCATCCAGCTGCACCTTTAGTTTCCTGATCTGTGAGATGCCAAACAGACACGCTTTAGCTAAAAGTACTCAATATAAAAACACTTAAATCAGATATAAAACTTTTTGAATTGTCAGTTTTTTTCTGTCATGGCAAAAATCTATCATACCTGTGCTAGAAGTTCATCTTTTTCTTCTGCGAGCTTTCGTAGCCGAACATCTGTTGTGATGATGTATGTTAAAAAGAAGGGTTTTCAAGTAATTAGCTACTTCAATGTGATGAACATGCTTGATTAACCTGATCAAACTGTTAACTGATCTGATTACAAAGCAGCAAAAATAAATCCAAAGTTACACATTTTACACTTACATACTGACAGACTGCTTTACTCTAAAATGCTGCTTTAATCAATCAAAGCTGTTTTGTCCATCAGTGGTTTAAGAATGGTTCTGGTCCCCAAGCTCAATAAATGCAGAAGACACAATATAAAACATGCAAGATTTGGTGGCTTGAAATATTGACATAGAAAATTTAAAATATTAAAAACAGAGTGATAATTAAACTGGTAGAGAGGGGAAGTGTAAGTGTTATTGCCATTTTATACTCCGCAATATCTTTTTACTCTCTTTACTTATGATACCTGCAGAAATTCAGAACCAGAGAATAACTTCCAACCACAGCCATAGTTAGCAACTTTCTCCAACGAGTGGTTTTCTTTCTCCATGTTGTGATGTGGTTTTGAGAAAAATCTAAAATATCCCACATTTGCGCATAAACGAAATGTTCTGGGACTCACCCAAGGGTCCATCTCCAGCTGACTCGAGAACCTGAGCAGCCTCCTGTGTGACAACAGTGATTCCTGAGACAGGCGGCTCGTGGTTGACGTCTCCGTTTGGCGTGCCTTCGGGAATGATCACCAGCCCGTGTTTCTGTGGAGAAACGAGAATGAATCAATTTCAAGTTTGTATTTAAACATGCACTAATGTGTGTGCTTAATGCAACATGTCAGACCTAACATTAATGAACATCGTTCTAGACACAGTTTTTGTCGCTTGCTGCAATTGACAGCCTCCGCCGCTGACCTACCTCTACTGTTTTGGATTTCCCCTTGAGGTCAGCCAGCTCATCTCTGAGCTCATCCCTCTCATTCCTAATGCAATCAAAGTACTCTTTCTGCCTCTCTAAGGCCTGGGCCACACAGCAGGGCAGGAAAAGAGAAAAGAGGCATGAGCAGAACAAGTAGAAAGAGAATGAGCACCAAGACTGAGGGCAGGATGTAACGGTCGACATGCACAAACGAAAAGCAGGCAGACAAACCAGCTGCAAGCAGACAGATGTTCAGAAGGAGAAGGTAAGGCATGCTCAGACGAGCAATGAGAAGGAGAACTGAACTTCTACTGATAACCTGAATGGTCTGTAAGGTGAATAAATAGCTCAGATTTCACATGGTCTACATTCCCAACAGTGCCATGTCAGCATCATGTTAATCACAACGACATGACTTAATCTCATGCGTCATCATCAGTCATTAGAACAGCCTGCACTGTACAGAATACAAACGGCTCCAGAATACGCCATAAACTGCACTTCTGGTATGGTTTGTGTTTATGTTAATGATTCAGTCACTATCTACTATTTTGGTAATGTGGTAGAGTATATACTTGTGGTAATACAAGTTCACTGATATCAAAATATCACAGCATTCCAAAAGCTTTACTATTCGAAAAACTTCTATTTCTTTACATCTAAGTGTAGGGTTAGATTTATTCAATCTTCGAACTGAAATGAGACTAAATATTCTAAATTAAAGTACGCCAACATCAATCCTATATGTTTGGTCATATGCCTAGAATACAGATCACCAAGGTGAGACAACTCTGTAGGCATTTTGTCAGAAAATTTAACTATATATTCTTATCTATTGAATTTTTAACTGAAATAATGAACTATACTGTATTCGAGCTTCATATTTAAATATTATTCAACTACATGCCTTGATTGACGTTTGGTTTTTATTGTATTACATACTTCACACTTCACTTCAGGCCTTGTCCTGGACCTTAACCTCCATCATAAAAGTGCTATGAATCACTAACGTTGTACCACCACTTCGTTTCTGTGGAGTTCAATGTTGTTTAGATCTCTATTTAACTGCTTTCCATCTTTAAATAAATGATTAGTTAGAAGGACATGAAATCTTTTGAATTATTTAATGGTGGAAAAATTGAGCGATCACCACGTTTCTGCCTACTATTGGTTTTCCTAAAACAAAGTCATAAAAGCATCAATGAAAGCTGTGATAATTGATTTGACAACAGTGACCTGTGGCTAGTTCAACTTCAAAAACAGCAAACAAGCCTCTAGGACAAGCTAGGACACATGGAAATACTATCACTTTACAAAGCTACGTTCTCTCAAATTCATAAATACAAACTCTGTATTTATAGCAGATGGGAGTTCTACTAGAAGGCTATAAAATTCTTTCTGCATGCATGTTATCAGACTCTCATTGTTACCTTTGTGCTCTAAAAAAGGACTGCAGGCTACTACACAAAGAATAAGATTGAAAAGACTGGTAGTAACACGGGCACACAGATGAACCGGCTTCTAACTATGGTTGTTGAAAACAGATTAGAACATGCATGTGAAAGCAAGAGATCCACGTAGAGCGATTCTCATAACCATTTTAGAACTTTATGTTAAGAGTCCTGCTTGAAGCAGTCTGTTATTTCTCATCGAATGAAACAGCTTTTCCTGAATTCTTCATACCGCAATCTTTTTGTCCTTCCAGTTAATAGTTTCCTGAAGGTCAAACAAGTCTCTCGTGAGGGTATCTAACTTGAGCTGAGTGTTCTGTTTCTCCTAGAACGACATCATTCACACAGAACAGTTAAGGAGCCATGGAATGGAAGAGGAAGGGAAAAGAGGACAGAATTAAGACAGAAGGCAGAAAGGAATCAACACACTGCATAAAAAACATTCAGGACAGAAAACAAGGACACATGAGAAGAGACAAAGTGGAAAGTAATAAATGTGGCAGAATTTGGTCGTGAACTCGACGCCTCTCTTGGAGTTTCAATCCTGGTATAGGAAAACAGCTAAATCTGAGAGTGTCCGAATTTTTCAAAATAGAAATCTCACCTCAATAAGTTCGTCTCGCTGACGGAGGCCCTCCTTCAGTTCTTCTTGTTTATGCAGCAGGACTGTGCACGTATGCTTTTGTCTCTCCAATTCCTGCGGAAAAATTAACACGTGTTCAAAGCATTTTTAACTTTAGCAAAATAAATCTGCCAAGTATCAGTCCACCTGCTAGCTAGTAAAATACGCTGCCAATTTTCCACTAAAATTTACAGGAAATAAACGGTTACATAATCAATTAACAGAAATGGAAAATAGCTACTGGAAAACAGCACTAGCTTGCAACCAATTAAAATTAGAAACCATATGTGGCAATTACACTTCAGCTGTCTTAAGTTTCAACAAAAGATCTGTTTTGCAAACAAAAAATCTGTCTTTAACAAAAAAGTCAGCAAAGCATGCTTCAGGAAAAAAACACATTTACAAAATCATTGTTCAACTCAAGGAAATGCAAGTAAAAGTTGAGTAGAATAACACTGTCCACCACAATAGATACTTTAAGAAAATACACTTTCAAATACTAGATCATTTCAGCTAGTTTACCTGTGGCATAATGCTCTAGCAAAAAACAAAACAAAACATACCTTTGACTTCTCCTCTGTTTCCCTGCGCAGCTCCGACATCTGCTCTTCCATCTCCTCTATAACATCCTTTAGTGTGTCCACCTGGTAGATGAGGTTTGCCTTGTCATTGTCTAGTTGTGCATTAGATACCATGGCCTTTTTATACTTCTCCTCCACTTCAGACAAGGACTCCTATAAAGAGAACCAGAAGTTGCCATCAACAAAATGCTTGATTAATGAGTCAACTAAGATCATAAGACACTACCACTAGTAGATGTTGAGACTTTTTGAAGTAAATCAACGGTAATGATGCGCCACCTGAAGGTCTGGCAAAAGAGTGACTATAAACAATGCAACCTAATGGAACAGTGCTACAACAGACCTAAACAACTAGATAAAGATAAATGACAATTTTAGAACAAGTGTTAGACTTAAAATTGCATCAATGGATGCCTTTAAATCTTTGGCTAATACTTGCACATCCATAAAAATCTCTGACATCTACAAATAGGCTCTTCAATTACAATTAATTTACACTGGGCTAGCAATTAATTAATTTCAGAGATAATTATGAATCATTTTCTGTGATCACAATGGACCAAAATGGTTTGCAAATGTGAAGTCATCAAGTCACACTCCAAATCACAGTCGTAGAGCAAAACCAAAAACATTTTCCGAGCTGCAGGAGAAGGCATGCAATGACAAGTTCACACTCCTCCATCTGCCACGTGGAGTGTTAAAGTGGAACACAGGGATGTGCGTCTGGAAAACACTCACTAAAATCGAACAGGGTCACTTGCCCCACCTTTTCTGACAACTCGCAGCACTTACCTGCGCACCCGTTGGGCTAACAGGGTAAAAGGTAAGTTTCATGGACCAATTGAGAATTAGATTCGTGCAAGGCTCATGCTTTTCATCGTATTAAAATAAGATTGTGCCAACCAAAAGAGAGGGATAGAGTGCTCGTGGGGTTAGTGGGATCACAAACACACACCACAGAGAGGAGGAAAAGACTGCATGCACTGAGCTCAGGCCCCTCTACCTTCAGCTCTTTAAGCCCCTGCATGTATCGCCCCTCTACATCCTGAATCTGGTCCTTTAGATCATAGATGTCCTGTTGAGGAGATTGGGAGGAGGGACGGGAGTGATTATAAGCGAAGGACTGTAGAATCAAGGGAGGAATCTGGCACACACTGCAGGAGCTCCAGAGATAATCAGGCTATAAATCTATTTTTTCATGTATGGAAGCCCATTTCCGCCACTAAAAGAAAAAAATCCCAACAAGATAAAAGTCGAAATTACGAGATAAAAAGTCGAAATTACGAGATAAAGAGTCGAAATTACGAGATAAAAAGTCATAATTACGAGATAAAAAGTCATAATTATGAGATAAAAAGTCAAAATGATGAGATAAAAACTCGATATTATGAGATAAAAAGTCGAAATTGAGATTTAAAAAAGTCGAAATTATGAGATTAAAAAACTCGAAATTATGAGATAAAAAGTCATAATTATGAGATCAAAAGTCGAAATTATGAGATAAAAAGTCATAATTATGAGATCAAAAGTCGAAATGATGAGATAAAAAGTCAAAATTATGAGATCAAAAGTCGAAATGATGAGATAAAAAGTCAAAATTCGAGATAAAACCTATTATGAGATAAAAAAGCCTAAAATTGAGAAAAATCAACGATGAGATAAAAGTCAATTATGATCAAAAGCTCTAAATGATAAGATAAAAAGTCATAATTATGAGATCAAAAGTCGAAATGATGAGATAAAAAAGTCATAATTATGATAAAAAGCTCTAAATGATGAGATAAGTCATAATTATGAGATAAAAACTCGAAACTATGAGATAAAAAGTCATAATTATGAGATAAAAAGTTATAATTGAGATAAAAAAGCTGCAATTAAGGAGATAAAAAACAATGAGATAAAAGTTTAAATGAGATAAAAAGTCGAAATTGAGATCAAAAGCCTAAATTGAGATCAAAAGTCATAATTATGAGATAAAAAACATAATTATATAAAAAGTTGAAATGGTGATAAAAAGCTCTAAATTGAGACAAAAAGTCGTGAATTATGAGATAAAAAGTCAAAATTGGATAAAACTCTTTATATTATGAGATAAAAAGCCTAAATTGGAGAAAAACTCTAAATGAGATAAAAGTCAATTATGAGATCAAAGTCAAAATGATAAGATAAAAAATAATTATGAGATCAAAAAGTCGAAAATGAGCAAGATAAAAAGTCATAATTATGAGATCAAAAGTCAAATGATGAGATAAAAAGTCATAATTATGAGATGTGTTTAAAAATGATGAGATAAAAAAGTCAAAAATTGAGATAAAAACTTTATATTATGAGATAAAAAGCCTAAATTGGAGAAAACTCTCGAAATGATGAGATAAAAAACAATTATGAGATCAAAAGTCTAAAATGATAAGATAAAAAAGTCATAATTATGAGACCAAAAAGCTTCCAAATGATGAGATAAAAAAGTCATAATTATGAGATAAAAAGTCGAAATGATGAGATAAAAGTCATAATTATGAGATAAAAAGTCAATTATGAGATAAAAAGTCGAAATTATGAGACAAAAAGTTATAATTGAGATAAAAAGTCATAATTATGAGATAAAAAAATAATTATGAGATAAAAAAAGCTCTAAAATGAGATAAAAAAAGTCGAAATTCGAGACCAAAAAGTCGAATTGAGATAAAAAACAGATTATGAGATAAAATATAATTATGATAAAGTTGAATGAGACAAAAATGAATTATGAGATAAAAACTAAATTGGCGAGATTAAAAACTCGAAATTATGAGATAAAAAGTCATAATTATGAGATAAAAAGTCGAAATTATGAGAAAGGAAGTGCGCATGCGCGCCAGTGGTGCTAAACTGTCAAGTCTTCTGCAGAGGCAACTGTGAATCTGCAAGCAAAATGCAGTATTTCATTTGTTGTGAAGGAACGCTTAAAATAGTCCTCGGCGTATTTTTACAATCCATTTGAATCCAAGTCAAGCCAAAAACGTTAAGTTTATATGTGCAAGTGACAACGGCAGGTTTAGCACAACTGGCGCGCATGCGCACTTCCTTTTCTCATAATTTCGACTTTTTATCTCATAATTATGACTTTTTATCTCATAATTTCGATTTTTATCCTCATAATTTCGACTTTTTTATCTCATAATTAAGGACTTTTTTATCTGTAATTTAATTTCTATCTCATAATTTCGACTTATCTCATAATCATGACTTTTTCATCTCGTAATTTTGACTTTTTATCTCATAATTTCGACTTTTTATCTCGTAATTTTGACTTTTTATCTCATAATTTCGACTTTTTATCTCATAATCATGACTTTTCATCTCGTAATTTTGACTTTTTATCTCACAATTTCGACTTATCTCGTAATTTTGACTTTTTATCTCATAATTTCGACTTTTATCTCATAATTATGACTTTATCTCGTATCAACTTTTATCACAATTTCGACTTTTTTATCTCATAATTATGACTTTTTATCTCGTAATTTCGGGACTTCCTTTATCTCATACTGACTTTTATCTCATAATTATGACTCTTTTTATCTCGTATCAATTTTTTGTTCTGATTTTTTTTTCTTTAGTGACGAAATGGGCTTCCTACATTCATAAAGAGATGATACATACTGCATATAACACAGCCATGTATAGAACAAGGAGCAGGCTGAGTTTCACGAAAAGAACAGAGATTATAGTGATCAATATTTATGATTTGTAAAAAAGATGACACTCAAATACATGCACAAAACAAACATCAATGACGCCCAGACCCAGAGAGTGTGTCCGAGCGGCAGACAGTAAAGGTAAATGAACACAAACGAAAAGCTTCCAAACTAACACCATAAAAGTTATGAAGTAGCCTGGCTACATGATTTGCAGCCATCTGCACTGGCAAGGAATAAAGTGAAAGACCATCATTCTTAAGGTCAATGAACGTAACAATAGGGTTAGTCTAAAAAAATCGATTCACCAATCAATATCGATTCTCGTTCGAAAAATACGACATCGATTCAAAAATTCGAGGATCGATCTTTTCCTGCGGCTATGCACTACTACGACCGCTAACGAGCTATAAAACGCTAGACCGCCAAACCGAACCAAATAGAGCTGCGGCTGAAGTTGCCCAACAATCACCGCCTGGCCTAAAGGCCACTGCGTTTATAACACTGTTTTAAACAAGTTATTTATAACCAAGCAAAAACTAGTATTGACGCAAAGAAATCTCTAAATAAATTGATATCGAATCCAATCGAGAATTGAATCGGATCATGACCTTGTGAATCGGAATCGAATCGATTCAGGAAATCAGCAACGATACCCATTCCTACTTAACAAGTATATTACAAACTAAATGAGCTGCTTGTCAAGTTGAATGACATAGTATGTGGAAGAAACTGAAAGAATCAGAAGTCCATAAAGACATGTACTCGTAATAAAATTATATTATCAATTTAAAGTCAGGTCGAATTCCAAACCAGTCTGGTATTGTAATTAAAAAAATTAATTAGTAAATGACAAATATAATGGAAATGAATGATTTTACTAACTTAATAAACTGTATTTTCGCATCATTTAACATGAATCAAGAAATCATTCATCAAAAACAACTACTGGACTAAAGTTTTTGGAATTATTTAACAGCTAACTTCACTAGCAAAGGCAAGAGGACCTGACTACACATTTTTACTGCATTACCACATTAATAGCTCGCCTCAAAATAAGTGTCTTCACATTAAAACCAGTCTTAGTAGCAAAACCCTTCAAAAGTGCAGAACGCTGAGGAGTACAACATGTCAAAAGCCTGTTTAAGAAACTGGAGAAAACAGAGGGTTGGACTGAGTTTCAGATCAAAATTTCCTTTAGTTTCATATTTAACAAAAATAAGGAAATTATATTTAAGTCATTGTGCAATCCATACTTACTATAAAGCACTACTAAGAAAAATCAAAGGCCATGGCTTACCCTCAGTTCACCGAGAGAGGCGTCTGGGTCCAGGACAATACTGAGATGCATCTCCACTGCCCCGTCGGGAGGAAGAGCCGCCCAAAGAAGCCAGAGCAGCAGCAGAGAGGCCTGGAGTGGTACATCTGGACGACGGCTGCAACAAATTACATATAACCATCACCATCCAAAACGTAATTCATGTACTGCACTGTAGCAATTTCAAAAAACATTTTAGTAGCTTGAAAGCTGAAAAAGAAAAAGACCTCATTAAAATACTGTGACAAGCAGATTTTATTCTCTTTTTAAATCTCAGAATTAATTTATATTGTACCAGTTTCATTCGTTCATTCATTATCCGAATTGCTCAATCCCAACCAGCGGGTGGAGGGGGACCAAAGCTTATCCTGAGAACTAGTGGTGCAAGGAGAGGACCAATCCTGGGCAGGCGCCAACACACCACAGTGCACACAAACGCACACAATCACACCTTACGGGCCAATTTACAGTCGCCAATTGACCGACAGTGCATGCTTTTGGACTGTGGGAGGAAACCGGAGCACCCAGAGGAAACCCATGCGAACGAGGGGAGAGCATACAAACTCCACAGAGAAAGGCCCTACAGCTGACGCGGGGATCGAACCAAGGACCTTCTCTCTGTGAGGTGGCAGCACTAACCACTGCGCCACCATGCTGGCCTACTGTAGTAGGTTGTAAGCATAAATCATTTTTGCTAAAAACAATAATTATTAAAAAACATTTCTATTGCTCTTTTCACAAAGCAACCTTAAAGGTTGATTTCAAAAACAATGCTAAAATATTTTAAGTCGAAATACGCAACGTAAATAAAAATATAGATCAAAGACGTTTTAAATACTGAATTCGTGTTAAAATATGAGAAATATAAAATATATTGAAAATCCTTTTAAAACGGTTGAGAATTTCCACTGCCAGCAGGTGACAGAAACTGAACCTTACAGATACTTAGGAGATACAGTAACTACGCCCTTTTAAAGACTGGTTATGTAGTACTTGAAAACAGGCCTACTGCAATAACATCTCAGATTGTTTCTGTAATAATTTAAGACAAAGCTGGGGAACAAAATCTTGATTCCAAGTCTGTTCCGTTTCAGTGTTTTTCAGCTATAGTATTATTTGATGAGAATCTCAGTCACAAAATCATCTAAAATGAAAATTCCTCCCATACACACTCACCCGACTGAAGGAGTCAGAGTACTGTTTGTCACATTTTTCTTCCAACTAGAAGGAAAAGAAGAAACAAAATTAGCCAATTTTAATCTTATAAACCATTCAAAAATGTCGAGTTTTACCAACCTGCAAATAAAAGCAGAATTAGAACATTGCAATTTTTTAGTCACAACGAACAGTGGAAATGTGTTACACAATCAGTTGATATTAACAAAACTGGAATATCACACAAAACTAAAAAAAAAAAAAGCTTATCATCTTCAACATTTAACATTTTCACACACGACATCACCCAGGTCAATGACAAGAACCGTTAGACTAGGTCAAGGCTGTGTACTAGCATCCTTAAAGATTCACATGCATTGAGCGTTTATACATTACTAAATAAGTAAATAAATGAGTTCATATTTGCACACACATATCAAGTTCACACTCATTAAAACATTAGTTTAAGACCATTTTACTGCAGTGTGGTGGTACGTTCAACACCAGAACAATGTAAATGGCATGAAAGTTAAGAGCACCTTAGAGAAGTTTCACGTTCATGAGTGAGCAAAGCATGCAGCAAGTCACTGTGCCATCACTTACGCTATCCAAATCTGGGATGCTCAAATCATCCAAGTCAGAGACAATACTGCCTCTGCGGTTTGAGCGGCTGAAATAGTCAGCAGCTGTTTCACTCATGTCAGAAATATCAGACGACTACAAGGTAAGAGCAAGTAAAAAGTGAGGAAGATGATGAAAAGAGAAAAGATATAAAATAGCAGTCAGTTTGTATTTTACAGCACTACATGCTCTCACAAAGTCCCTGTTGGCTCACCACACTATCCCTTCTTCCCCGTCTGTGATTTTGAGACACAGTGCTGCAGGAGTCATCATCCGAGGAGGACTGGGAAATTTAAAAATAAGTAAGTGGAACAACCTGCTCCCTAGAGTTTCGAGGCAGCGCTACATTTACACAGCACAGCATGACCTCAAAACACTCCAAGCAAAAAGTAACTGGACATGTTGTAAGCTATAGGTGACAGACAAACTATGAACTTTAGAGCATCTAAACACAGTAAGCAGGCATACATCAAAAGTCATTTTGTCAAGCAACAATCAAGAATATGAAAAGAAAGAAATGACTTGTTTTTTCAATCAAAAGCATGATGATGAAAATCACACATTGCAAGCATAACTAAATCAGTTCTTTATAACGCTTCGAACGTCCACCATCTAATATCACATTTACAAAAATGAATTTACTTAAAAATTAAAGTATTTAAGGAAATGCATTCTCACATGCTCCCAAAACCAGATACATTTACTGATCATAACGATATCATCAGAAACGTAAAAACATCAGGTGCAAGGATACTAAAAACGTACGTGAACTACTGTGCAATGTTTCTGGACTAACCTTGCAAAAAAGGCAATGAATACTTCTAAACTATATAGTACATACTTTAGCCAATTAAGAAAGTTTCTCACAAGCAGACCAATCATGCAAACAAAATTTGCATCACTGAATGTTGTTAAGAGTACCATGCAGCGTTGTAAACCTGTAACACAAATGTCACGTTCAACGCGCACAACTTCAAAAAGCCTGTACACACAATTGATTCTGTATGCACACACTCTACGAAACAACTGCATGCTGCCTTCGGGAGGGCGTTAGTAAAGACGCAGGCGTGATGTGCGGTCCAAAGATCTTACCGCAGGACTACTGCGAGTAGAGCTGGCACCAGAAGAGTACCAACTGCATTCAGACGGCTGTGGGGACAAGCATCCCATTCAGATGGGTTTCTAATGGAGCCTTGTTATACGCAGCTGATATCATACCATATCATATTTTAAGAGTATTCTGGATTCAAGCAAGACTTACAGCTCTGGAACTATATGAGCTATAGAGGCCATCATCACAGATTGAGGCCTAAAGAGGGCAAAAAGGTGGGAGTCTGCTTTAAGGACAACCATGTCAGTAATGCAATGACATGCTCTAAATTATGTACGTGGAAAAAGTCTTATCCGAAGCAGGCACACTCTTGTCTTGTACAATCTAAAATCTAAAGTCAAACTAGGGATGCGCCAATAGAACTTTTTCAGTCCTGATACAGATTACCTGGGATACAGAGTACTGATCTAACACCATTAACTGAGATTCATGTACTAGACAAAACAGGATTTAAACACTGATTCCTGATCTTTGTGAAAAAAAAAATTTATTTGCTGAAATATGTTAAAATTATGAATAACTGGGTAAAATCTTTTCAAGAATCAACAAAATTACAACAACGTGCAAACCTTTAGCTGTAGCACAAATTGGTCAATACTTACAATTCCAATTTAAAATATAAATATAACTACATACAAATTAGACAAATAATTCTATGGACCAGACTGTCCCCACAGATCACCCCATTGTTATCAATATCTGACCCATAATTATTTTATTGGTGCACCCCTAATTCAAACTGTGTAAAGAATTTCCACAGAAAACACTGAAATAGTCCTAGCAGCTTCAGGAATCTGGGATGGCTCAAAGCCAGATAAAAGGAGGCGATGATTGTTCCACGGAACAGACTAATAATCTGACATAATGAGTCTTTTGCATGCCAAGGTACTGAAGTTCTGACTGACCAGACTGTAGCTGCGAGTTAGACCTGTGGAGGAGGTGGTGGTGGTGGTGGGCAAAGCCTGTAAGAGGAGGTGTGTGTGTGTTATGGTGCTCGTTATACATGTAATGTGCACATACACACATAAGAAAAATGTCAAAAGAATGAGAGCAGGAAGTTTTGGACCAAACAGACAAAAGGAAAGACAAACCCGGGGCTGATAGGCAGAGACAGTGGAAGAGGGAGGAGGAGGCGGTTTGGAGTGCTTTAGACTGGTGTAGTTCCTTTGGTCATGATACAGTCCAGTCTAAAGGAAATGACAGGCCAAAAAGACCAACAGAAAAGAAAATAAAAGTTGTACTGGAGGCGTCAGGACAGTGACCGCTAACAATAATGTTAAGTCAAGGACATAAGTGAGGTAATAAAATAACCATTTAAAAAGAAACTGCACAAATCCACTTGACAAAGCAAACTGCTGGTTTTTGGATGTCTTTATCTATTGGGAACCATGCTTGCTGACGGGACTCGGTGGGTCTTAAAAGACTATAGCTCAGGTTAATGCACTAAATTGTACTATACCTTATGGAAAGTAAACAATATATAAAAATACAACATTGACAGCCTTTGTTAGCTGTAAAGAATATCGACAGTAATACATCCATGGTTACACAGAAATAAAACATTTAGAAAACAAGCTCTATTTGCTGGTGATGGGGTGTCAACGTTGTGATAACTGACATGCTTTAATACTGAGCTATATCCACTTGAACATCAGATAACATTTGTCTCGTGCTCTTGCCTCTTACATGCTGCTAGCAAAGCAGATGATGCCAAACTTCAGATAAACCATGTTAAACACCCTGCTGTCCGAAGGCAAAAGGCGAATTTCAAATAAAGCTTTTTCAAACTGCCCATGTTATTCAGATTCTTGTTTCTTCCATGCAAAGACAAATAACTGACTTATGTGCAGTTTTGTACATTTGACATAACTCTATGTTAATGTCAGTGAGAGCAAAAAAACACAAAATTGACAAGATCCAAAATCCAAAAACATTACGAGGACTAAAAAAAAGCTTTGTCCACTCAGTGGAACACTCCAGCCAAAATTTAAATCTAACTAATGATTTATCCTTTGTTGATATGCATAACTGAACACCAACTTTAGAGAAAGAAAGAGAAAATTAAAAACGGCAAAATTCTGTTTTGTAAATGGAACAAATGCAACATTTTATGATAGAAACCACACATGTAATACCACCCACAATGCACCCCTCGTTACACTACACCCGTTCCTTTCAAACCCTTTTCAACACCACAGAAAAACGCCTATTTCCTGACTGCAGCAGTACAATTCATACAGAACCTCTACAGGAAGAAGATAACATGAAACAAAGTGCACCAGTGACTAAGAATAAATTCTCACCATAATGTCATCAAATGCCACCAATTAAAAAGGCGACATACAATAGAAAGTTGCTGACAGCATGCCTGTATTTTCCACGGGTAATTCAACAAAAACAGCAAATTAAACCAAGGTTGAACACTCAGGGTCAGAAGGGTCAGAAGCACTGACCAGTAGGTCTTTCTTGGAGCTACTGGAAACAGGCTTCATGTGGAGATCATTATACACAGAACTCTGAAAGGAAGAGGGCAGATTATTCAATCTTACCATGAAAATGTTAGGATATTAAGAATATGATGCTCCTTTAACTTGGAACAGAGCAGAAGAAAAACACACAAATGCTGTGTATGAAATAAAAAATAATACTCTACTAAAGCTGTCTAACTACACTGTACCACAGTTGTACAACAGAAATGTAGACTTTCAACTTACAGCACAACAGTGCCATAAAGAGATCTACGGAACTGCTATTAAAGAGCTGCTGCCCTTACATGTAAACGTTTCTGAATTTGACCAGATTTTAAAAAAATCTGAATCACAATTAACCACACCAAAAGTGTCTCTTAGGAAGATATCCCAACCTCTAATTTCATAATGAGTGCTAGTAAAACAGAAGTGCACACCAACAAAGAGCTTATTCTATCACAGAGGAAGAAAGAAGATAACTGACAATCATTCACCGAGTAGATTATACATACAGTTGAGCGAGAGCTCCTCAAAGAGGATTTACTGTAGAGGCCATCAGACTGCAAAGAGAGTGGGATCATACAAATAAGGTCACAACATTGAAGCTAAAACTCAAACAGCAACCCACGTCAACCAACATGCTATTACAAGGGTCGTGAACTTGTAAAGATCAGTCAAAAGACCACAGCAGAGACTACTACGGGGCAAAGGATTTCCACTACCAACCAGCAAAGAGGAAAGAGTAAAGTCATGTTACATGTAGTTAAGTGTTAAAGAACGAAGATGATAGTTAGCATGAACCTTTGAGTATGTTACTAAGGGTGAGAGTTAAACTTTTAATTAACTTTAATTAACCTGCCTATTACACCTCCAACACAACTGCTTAAAGATTTAAAACTTCCAGGTATGCCACTGTATTCTATTTTACTTATATAACTTGTAAGTTACTAATGTCACTTAATTGAGTGGTTTACGAAGAGTCTCTTCAAATACAGTAAATGCATTTAACATGTAAAATGTAACACGTTGACAAGGTTTTATTCAGCATTTTACAAGTGACTGTCAGTTTACTACTTGATTTCATTTTAAACTACACTAACAACTTCACAATTAAAAAGTAATGTCAAACAACAAAACATTTCTATGATCTAAAAAGCAAGAACCCCATTTCTGCACATACTATTTACTCTTACTGAGAAATGCAGAGGCTGCAAATTGTGTCTGATGCACAACTGACTCTTAACCTGCAAGCTATATGAGTGTAAACTCAAAGAATATTAACACGTCAGCATCATTTAGCTATAATCTCATCTGGAGTAAATAAAACAGTACAACCCTTTCCCTACATCTCCAAAGAACAGCTGATTAGTGTTTAAAATGCTGCATAAGAAGGACATCTAGGGAACTTCTTTCACAAGCATCCACACAAAACCTCCAGATCTGCTGTATTGGAACTGATTTCACTCCAAAAGGGTTTTGACAGTTAATGTTTCTTATCTTAAATTCCCACCTAAACTGCCAAATTCTCTCATTCGAAAATCTTCTCCAGGATATTTGCAAGGTACAACAGATGTTTCAAGATGGATGTGTGAATCAACACATCCATTGTAAAGCTGTAAGCAGATAATATACCAGTTTGAAAGACAAACTTCTACTAACAACAACTGTGAGCACTGTCTTGTTCATTCTATGAGCCGATCTAAATAAAGTGGGGCTCCACAACCAAGCTTCACCTGTTATTTATCTAGGCAAGTATTAGACTGTTGTTAGTAGAGTTCATCAAGCATACCAAGCATTTCAAGATCTTGTCCGTGCAAGTTCACTTCCAATGTTTTAATCATGTGTATGATCTTAAATAATAATTTGAATCAACATGCTCTCACACCTACATTGGTCAAAATTAGGCCATTTCATGCTAAGCTTAAAATGTGAGAGAACAAAAAATTCAAAAGGATGATCATTATTCAAGTGAATGTTAAGTAAATATTGGCTGGTGAATTTGCATTTAATAGTCAGTTTATTAAACCAGTGGTCATAAACTTCAAGAAGCGTTGCTGCATCATACAGTGCATGTGACATCTGCACGTACAAATGCAAACACAGACGCACCATCAGATCTTTCCTTCTGGAGGTGCTAGATCGATTGGGGCAATGTGAGTTGCCTAACAGCGATGAGGACGATGACTTTAAAAACAGAAAAAGAATTAAATGTTAAACCTGCATTTCACTCTTCCTCCTAATTACCAAACCAGGAATGAAACTGTATGCCTTTTAACTGTTTTATCTGCTGCAAGTCAAGATCAATTTGCCACATATGCCATTTCAAACTTTCACATCATCAAAATTTTATGCATGTAGGTTATATGTTCCTTTACTCGATCAAGGCAAATTTGTGAAAATATAATGCAAACTATACTCTTTATACACAGTGCAGTAAACAGACTCCCTGACAAAAGACACAATACCCAAGATCTGTTGGTTACGCACCCTGTAACTTGTACTACTTCGGACTGACATAGCATCGTCATCCAAACCCTTCTGCAGAAGAAATGAAGTGATGAGATAAAGGTAGAGGGGCAGATGACAGAGAAATAAATGAAGGAAAAAAAAGATGAAACGTGAAAAAGCAGATACAAACCCGGTGACTATGGCTTTTAGATCGATGACCATGTCTGGCTTTTTCTGTGTCAGCCTAAATTAGGGGGAACATGATGGATGGGGAATCAAGAAAAAAAATAGTACAGAAAAGAAAGAAAATCGCAAATACAAACACAAAGAACGATAGAAGAACACAGTATGAGGAAATATTATTTTCCAGTTACGGAACAATGAGAGGTGATAGAGAAAAATGAACTCAGAATGAGGTTAACTGACAAAATCATCACATGCTGCAACATGCTGATTCAGAATAATAACTAAGCCCTTCTAAATGAGTTCTAAGTAAACGTTAAAATAACAGGCACAGAAAGAGACACTGCATTCTAGCTAGTACCTGGCTATCAGGCAGGCTTAGAAGAGCCATTTTTTTTTATCTAAAAACTTTGCATCTGAGGAAATCATCAGCATTATGAAAGTCTTAAAAGGCATCAGTTATATCTTATAATCTTAAAAGTGACATCAGTTATACACAGATAAATGAGCCAGAATTATGCCAGCCCTCTGTGCCAGCGCTGCTATTGAATCTGCATGAGTTGACCCAGACCACAATGAGTAATCAGTTCCTGCCTTATAAAGGCTGATATGGCTGTTCTTAGCCATAAGAGAACATGCAGTTAGACTTTTCCTTCTCTTGCATAACACACCCAGTTGCACAAGCAACTCCCCATTCCAGCATGCATGACACACCTAAACGCCACCATGTTTACACACTTTTGATTTGTGACTTCTTAAAATGATACAAATTCATCAGTCATGGGTGCAAAACTACTCACTCTCTAACTTTTTCTAAACCGTCTTTCCAAATCCATCCTTCCTTTTTTTAAAAGAGGACACACAGGTTGTGGAATTTGACATACACACGCACACATTGTACTTGGTATGAAATCCTACAAGTGAGTGATTAAGTTATAAGTGAGATCCAAAAACACAATTAGCAGCAAACTTCAAACCTGATAACACGGCAAACTCAAAGTTAACCACACTATTAAAAGAAGTGACTACACGTTTAGAAAAACCTTAATCAACAGTATTAGTTTAAAGGGAAGCCATCTTGTTAATCTAACTCATACCATCCACTGGTGGATTTGCCCCCACTTTCTGCTAGAGGAGGAGGAGGAGGAGTGGGAGTGATGGTAAGAAAGCTGAGGAGGGGGAAAGTTAGGGAAAAAAATTGTAAGACCTGAAAGCAAGAAGAAAACAAGCTGATTTTCCAGTTCATATAAACCATTTTTTTGGTATGAATAACTGCACAACTGAATTTTTAGGTTAAAAATTCAAATTACATAGCAACCATTCCAGGGGAATACATTCTTTTTGTATCTTAAAAGATAAGCCTATATTTAGTAATGACTGTGACTCTGGCACTCTTTTATACCCTCTAGCTTTTGTCTCAACCCCTGCAGCACTGCCACTAATGACAAAACAAAGCAGATTCTATTGAGTAAACCTAATTAAGAACACACAATTCTAAACAAAAAAACCTGAACCAGCTTTATGATCTCAACATTTAAGACTATTTATCTTGGACATTTTAAATACCATTGCCCCTGATTTCCATTCAGGAAGCAGCTGCTTACATAGACAGCATTTTTGGCAGAATGCTCAGTACCCCTGAGAACGTCCCATTTGTATAGAACATGAAACAGCTGTCTTCTAAGGGCACCTTTCTTTGGCTAAATTTGAGAGCAGAATCAAAACAAGAGCTCATTAAAGTTTGAAAATAAACTGATTGACTTGAACTGTTAAAAATTAGGTAAAAAGGGTAACTGACTCCAGCTTCTATTTTTGTATATCTCGTCTTAACAGCCATTGTTTTTGCTTGCAAATTGCCAGAAATCCTTTCCATAGTTACAAGTGGATCTTGCAGGGAAGGACAAAAAAACAATAGAATGGATGTTACATCATCAGCAGACAACAGGTAGGACTGTTCGACTGCACTCAAGGAAGCACTGGTACTGTGAACGTTACTTAATTACCTCTTTTTGCTGTCGCTCCAGCTCCTTCATTCTGATGTCTCGTGCTTCGGCCCTGGCAGCTCGTTTTGCAGCAAGTCTGGCCTCTGCCTGCACAAAAAAGAACACAAAAATTAGGCTTGTGAACAAATCTTTCACCACACAACAAAAATATAATTTTTCGGCGGTTAGAAATGCGTGTTTGCAAACATCTCAAAAATTCAGG
Source organism: Distichodus sexfasciatus (assembly GCA_032718565.1). NCBI lineage: Eukaryota > Metazoa > Chordata > Actinopteri > Characiformes > Distichodontidae > Distichodus > Distichodus sexfasciatus. The sequence continues at coordinate 3,455,135 of JAVGVS010000020.1, read as the reverse complement.
AAAGGACTGTAACCAGCCCAGGTGCACAAAATCCTAATCAATAAAGTGTTTAAAGTGTAAACAAAATGCTGCAGAATTTTTAAATGTTAATGTGAAAAGTGCTACTGGCCTTCTGAAGTTTTCATTTAATTTTATTATTGAAATTATTGAAAAGTATTGCACAGACTCTAGTTCTCCACTGCTGTTATAATATCTGCACAAACTAAATGTTAGGCTTTTTTTAAGTGATACTGTTTTATTAATAGACTGGATATAGAATTTTTCATATTGAAACGGTCACTAACCTCTTGCACATACAGTGTAAAAGTCAATTTCCAGTAGGTTAAAACTGCATCTAAATTGTCTCTCTTTCTACATCTATTTCTAGTTCTAGTTTAAAGTTTATATTTAATTCTCCATTTCTAGTTTAAAATGTATATTTTGTATTCTATTTATATATTGTTATTCTATGTCCCCTATTTGTTCCCTGTTTCTGTTGCACTGTGAAAACTGGAGCCACGTCGTCTCGTCTCTATATCTGTACAGTATATAGCAGAGATGACAAAGTTTACATTGACTTTTGACTTTGATTTTGAGAAGCACCAAACAAAATCTCTATATATTATGGGTGTTGTTTTTGCTGGAGTTACTGTTAGGTCAGTCGGAACACCCTGGTCGGTGTGTCCATGCTGTAAGATGATGTGTAGTATTATGTGGCGTGCATGTCCAATATGTGGCGTGGTGTGTGTCTTCATTGTGTGGTGCGATGTAGTGTGTGTATGCGGGTGTGGTTTCACTATGCAGTGTGTCCACTGCGTGCTGAGGGGTGGGAGTTTGTGGTGTGTGTGTCCAGTGTGTGGCGTGGAGTGTAATCTGCACCTGTTGGCTTGTCTGACAGTATGACCTGGTCTGCACAGCAGTGGCTGAGTGCAGTGTCTCTGACCTATCTATAGACTTCACATCTCGCCCATCTATGCCTTCATCATGAGACTAGGACTAGAAATCTGAGCAGCTCCTGAGGCGAAGACACCAACACCAACAACCAATACACAACACAAACTCTGACACATTGCATTAAGAAACACTCTCCAGTCGGCACAGCTTAAAACCCAATGGATTGAATGCTGTGCTGCTCACTATCCAGCATGTTTAACGATTCTCTTTTATTCAAAATAATCGCAAGTAACTTTTAAAGTTGCTTTTGTCCTTTTCATAAAAACAAAACACAGAGTCTGAGATTATTATATCAAAATACAATGAAATGTTTTATAAGTATAAAGTTATATTAAAATGCCCATGTAGATAATTTTCCTTTAACCACTGCAAAGTTTTCATTCAGGCCACAGGTGTTTGAAAGAAAGACGTCTCCTTGTGTTTGTTTTATCTGTCAAACAAGTCAATGTCAGTCAAACACACCAGTTGGCTAAGGAATGACCACACAATGAGTGCAAACTGCAAATTACTGTAGTGATGCTACTAGATCCTAGGTTGTAAAGCTGCTAGATACTGTGTTTATATGTAAAAATGTTGTTGGAAAAACAAGAAATAGGCCATGTTTAAATGACCAGTCACAGTAATACCTGTTTCGCCCACCCAAGAATACCTAGGTAAAACTAGGTGTAGTGAAATTTCAAAGCCCTAGTGCTATCAGACTCGGAGCAAATATTTCCTGGTTTATCAATGTAAAATCGATTCATTTTTATAATTGACACATTATAGTAATTATGTTTTTAGTGCACAATTATAGCTGTCTTATCAGCAGTAGACAAACATGTTGGTAAGGTATGAAATGTGATGATACAGTGATGGTTATAAAAAGCAGCTATTTACTACAAAAACTAATTCTGTATCCTGCTCTGATACAAGCACAATTTAAAACGTTTTTACTGCAATATTGCTAAGCTTTATTGCTGCAAATTCTCAGTGGGCAAAGCATCTCTTACAGCTACAATAACTCACCCTCAAAGCAAACTTTGGTATTTTTTTCAAGCAAAGAAAATACACAAAGAAATACACAAAACTTAAATGCACTACCATAGAGGCACTCTTTGCCTACTACAATGGTGAAAGACACCACAACATTAACCCCAGGAAAACCACAGAGATGCACAGATATACCAGTGACTTCCCCCAGTGGCACACATTTCTCTTGACCTCTACAAACACCCCTGTTACCACGGCATGTGAAAAGAGTTGCGGTTTAGCTTCCTGTGACCCCATTTAATGTGACACGGATATGAAGGTTACATACTGACTTCAATGATGACCCATAAACAAACAAACTTTTGCCATTATTCCTCATTATACTGCATGTTCACTTACATTGCAAAAGTGATCCTGTCCACCTGAAAAGCTCTCACCGACTTACCAGATACAACAATTCCTTGCCAGGGTATTATTAGCAAGTGGAGTTCTACTTACTGAGACAAAACACAGCAGGCAGAACCTGAATATCCACATATCACCACATCTCAGTCTAAACCAACTGCACAGAAACATGTGCTGTACTGTGTGCACTGTGTGTGCAGTTTTCGTGTTTATTATTTGGGAGTAAATAAGAGTTGGGAGTTATACTGACATTCAAAATGTCTCAAAACACACAGTACAAACTTAAAAGGATATTTGTAAGAGCCAAGCACACTCATTTGCAGATTGTTGTTCGCAGACACAAGTAGATTGTTGGCATATTTTATACCGATAAAGCATTTTCTAAGCTGTGGGCAACATCAAACAATTTGAGTTCAATATTAGTTTTCTATACTATGCACTATAAAGGTTTTTGCTTTATTATAGTTACTATATTTAAATAATGTATAATAATTTATTTATTCTAGTGGTTCTAAACATTTAAACATTAAACATTACATTTACATACAGAAACCAAATATCAACAATAATTTCAAAAGATTTATAAATTCTCTCAAATGTACTTAAATTACAATCAATTCAGCTCAAATATCTCTCTAAATATTTAACAATTAATAACCATATAATACCTGAATGAAAACAAAACTGGCCACACTGATGTGCTGAAAGCAAATGACATCATCCCATACAGTATGTGAATGTATAGAGATTAACTTACCTCCCGTGCTATGCTACTTAAGGCCTCATCCTCGGCTGAGAATCGGTCCTTGATAGGGGCACGTTTCCTTCCCGAACCTGGTGTACCCATATCTATTCCTCTGTTTTTACCTCCAGACAAATGTGAACTTTTGTAGTGTTCTAGATATAAACAGACAGGGGAAATAAGTTGAGTTGGCTTGGTCTTTGGCTTGGCAACCTTACCTCAAGAATCATGCAAACTATTGCTTCTGTGACAAGTAGAATAATCAACCCCACCCCCATCATAACTTCAAAGGTATGCAAAAATGTTCTTAACTACTGATTATACTTTAAAGTTCTTTTTTTTGTATTTTGTTGGATAAAATGATTTCTACAAAGTGCAAACAAATTGGTAGACCCACAACTGTCTTACAGGACCTTAAAATTAAGAGGAGATACTGCAAATTCAAACTATCGACTAATGGTGTTGCCATATCACTGCAAGGTGAAAACTTATAACGTAGTCAGTGTGGTATATCTTTTAAGCCACATATGAAATGTTAGAATTATAACCTCTTAGAAGGCAAAGCAAAATTACAGTAAAGTAAAAGCACTATTTCATGACTTTTTTTTCTATTCTACAAACAAAAAGGTTTATCTTGCAAATTGGCTGTGGATAAACAACGTTAAGAGTTATGTTTAGAACAGCTATAGTAATTTTTCTGTTGTGTGCCAGAGGGTAACCAGTTACCTCTAATTAGTCCAGACCTACATACAGAAATGACCTACATGCTGTGGCACATTTCAACTTAGGTTAGATGGCACAAAATTACTGTAAAATCATTTGTAGTGATTTCAACTATTATAAGACCTATTTCCACGGATGATTCAAAGTTGTCACTTTGTCTTAAGGATGACTTTGTTATACCTTTAACATTGCAAAAGAGTAGGAGGAGCGGCACAAAAATGGCAGAAGTCAATGTTAAGGTAATCAGCAAGGTGTTATTATTTTCACAAGATTTAATAATAATAATAATAATAATAATAATAATAATAATAATAATAATAATATAATAATACATTGTAAAAGTTAAAACAACAACTGCAGAAATGTAATTTTACAAATTGTAATGGCATATGACAGAGCTCAGCAATATTAAGCGGATGATTATATGTAAACAGTCATAACCAGTTCTACCTTCACCTGACACAAATAAAAGAAGAGCAAGGGAGGTGTAAACGTCACAAAAATCAAACACAAACAGACACACACAACAGACACAAGTCAGTAAATTCCTAGATGCAAATTACTTCATCATAGACTGATATCATAGCTGTCAATGTGTTAGTTTCTACATAGTACTTTAGATTTAAAAGTTAACTTTAAACATCTTGTAACAGGCTCACATTTGTCCACCTGATAAACAGAATGTGTGTGTGTGTGTGTGTGTTTGTATGGAAAAAATAGCCATTACTACATATATGTAGTAATTTTTATTTAATAGCTAAAGCTGAATAATTCATATTTCTAGTATTAGTTAATTGTTCACAAATTTATTTAATATAAGGATTTATGAAATCTGTACAGATGTTTCTCCTTAACTGACGTTCAAGTTCAAGTGTGTCAGTCTCCACATTTAGGAGTTTTCATTCACTAGAAATAGCTGGACTCTATAATTTCTCCCCAAAATACTTGCAGGCAATACTTAAAACAAAGCATTGTTGCCACAGCAATACTGGACATGTGGGTCCGAGTTGCTGTCATCTTTCTATCTCTGTGTCATTTGTCTCTGCCTATGCCATCTGTGTGGCATTTATCATTGCTGTGGCAGACACCATTTATACATATTTTCCCATGGTTATGCATTTAATAGCCAAATCCAACCAGTTCTTAAATTCAGTCCAAATAAATGCCTAATAAATTAAAGTGAGACTTGGCTAAACAATCTTAAAACATGGCATATAAAGAAAAGTTAACCAGAAGAAATCGCAAATCGTTACCGACATATGAGAATAATTTTGAAAGGTTACAAAGAATCAGAAGAAACTTTTCGGCTGTAATAAAAGAGACTTAAATCAAGAGAACAAACAATGAAACGTTACCTTACGCACTCGCCCGGCTTTGTCCTGCCCCACAAACACGGACTTTCACATTTCTCGTGTTTTTATTGTTTCCCACTTGTACTTTTTAATAAGACACACGCGCGTTAAAGTAACTTTAATTATTACTATAAATAAATATGTATCCAATTCGCGGGTTTGTCCATCTCTCTTTTATACAAGTAAGCGGTTACTTGTAGACGAAAAAACTTATAATTAATACGTCTGATTACAGCTAACTTAAAGCCCGTTTCACACCGACTCAAACTGCTCCATCTGACATGCCAAACGCACAGCTAAATATAGCCTGTTAGCACTCATGAAGCAGCACTGGGACTACTTTGGATAACCAATCAGCAAACAGCTGGACCCAAAGTGCTGAGGAACTTCTCCACAGCTCAAGCAAAATGAGCGAAGGCTGACAAAAATAACTATACAACACACTGGCGCCTATTCAGCCTCTCCGCGATGTGTGTGATAAGAAAGCACATGTGGCTAACCCCGGCTAACGTTTCCCAGCTTCGTTACAGAGACTGGAATATAAATGCAGCTAACCGGCTAGCGGGCTAAGGAAGAATATGAACCAATATTGGATACGTCCAAGTAGTAACATTAGCCAGCGTTTTGTTCCCATGCCGACCCAATGAGTTAGCAAATTGCTGGACTGCTTTAAACAACTTTTCACACCTTTGTGAGCCCTTTTTACCTGTTCTGGAACTCCGCCGGGTTTTTAGTGGGTGAGGTTCAGGGCGTGTTGTGACAGCACAATGTCACCGCGATCCCACAAAAGAGCGGAGCGAGCCGTATGTTAGCTGGAGTTCAACAAGCTAACAGGCTAGTTAGCTCCACTGGCCTAACCGCTCCTAAGCGAAGTGTGTGTATGTGTGTGTGTGTGAGCTGGACAGCAGAAACTGACACTGGCCGTCACCGTCACGTCACGCTTCCAGAAGAGACTCCCGCACTCCCGAAGACTTTCAAACAGCGGCTTTTTCCCTCGCACACTTCTCCGCTGGAGACGGACACTCGGATAGCTTAAAAAGTCAACATGCCTGTGCAGGTTGCTTTCCTTATTTTCCACACACTCCCAAACTGGCCTCCTTCCTCCCTCGCCCAGATTCCCCTGAGATGCCAAGGAAATATAGGCGGAGTCAAATTTTGCTCCCTACTCCCTATGTAGGGCATCTACAAATATGCCCTACGTTTTGGACTCCAGGCTGTATGGAGTTCACTACATAGAGATAAAGGAGCACTGTTAGAACCACTAACCGTCCCGGAAGTAACTGACTTCGGAGGATTTTTATTTATTTTTCACTTAAAAAAAAACTTTTTATTATATACGAGATTGATTTGAAATACATTTCCAAGAACAATTTACAATTAAAATAATTCGCATTGTCTATGCTGACTAGTTTATAAAGCTTTAAACACAACTCGTTTAAAAAAAACAATTTAATTCTGTTTACATCCCGTCTGTTTTGTCTTTTTACTGTCCTTCTTCACCTGCATTGCTGTATTTTTCATCACCAAGAATTCTGACCCATAATATGTGTTAAAACATGATTAAGTGTTTTTTCTTCCAATCTAAACAACATATAAAGATGTTTTGTGTATTTTATACAAAATGCGTAAATATATGTTTTATATTTTACGCATTTTACCAGCACATTTTAAGAAGTCATTTGTAAATATTGGGTGGGATTTTTTGGTAATAATTAGACTGATAATTAAAAAGAAAACTTAAGCCCGATGTGGGTTTTTTGTTCCATTTTTTTGAAGTATTGATATATGGCACTTAAACATCGGTGTGGCGTTAATGAACAACTTTCAGTCTTAGTAAACATGCCATTTGTTTTTTCGATGTTTTAAAAGGTATGAATCAATGTGGATGTCATAATCTGCCTGAAGAGGGCAGTCATGTATTGCTATTAGTTGTCTTGTTCCTACACACAGTGCAGAGCTTTGTGCATAATCCTAATTACTTTACATACTAATTTAGTTAATGGTTTGGTGGAGTGGTTTCGAAGACTGAAATCCCGTGTAAATTGTAGTGACCTTAAGACTGAAGTTTAAATCCCGGGAGAGCCTAAACAATCCTTGAGCAAGACCTTTAATTCCAACTTCCTCGGAAGTTGCCCTAGGTAAAAACGTGTGATAAATGCCGTAAATGTAAATGACTTAAGTCCCAAAGATATATCAAATATATCATTTTTATATATTTGAAACATACTGTATATACAGTATCTTCCTGCAACAAAATGTCCCCCCTTTTCTTAAGGTTTGCCCATCAAGGTATTGGACTTCTGTATCTTGAATTGTTATGAGAAATTAATTTTATTTTTGTTTGACATTCTCTTTTTAAAATGTTTTGGCTGAACCTTTATTTTAAAATGCGGCACCGGAAATCATTGGGTATTGTAGGAAGCTGCGTGCTGCGCCTTTGGCTCAAGTGGTCATGTTGTAGCGCTGAACGTCGGATTACTAACCGGTAATAAAGTCGTTTAACGTATTATGTTTATTGGTAGGGTTTTGAGAATAATTATCACGTTTGCTTTGATCACTTTTGCTTTTATCTAGTTGTTCCAGCGTTAAAACGTGTATGTTTGACCTTGCATTAGCTGTGCTACCTATCTAGCTGTCATGCTAATGTTACATGTGCGTAATAAGTGCATAAGCAGAGGATTTTAAAAAGATTTGTCGTTTAGTCACCTAATCCATGATCAGGACATTTGACTAAATTAACAGACTAAGTATTGCGTGGAAAAACATTTAGATTGTATAAAACCTCATTGCTTTTCAGAATAACATAGCATCTTACATTGGTCGATTCCGTTCAGCAGAAGGGGAACATTTTCTGATTCCAACTTATGTGCATTAAGTGCAAAGCAAGTAATTAATTAAAAAGTCTGTTTATTTACTTTGCTGCTGTTGATGCCATTGGCATGGGTTTAAGCAAGATTTCATGCCACTTTGATCCCCTCAATATAAGTGGAGCAACTTTGGATTCATAATCATTACTATATTAGTCAGGTTCATCTCTTTGTGGCATTATGGCTGTTATAATACTTTTTTTAATCCAGATATTATTCTGTCTCTGAGTGGTTTGGTTGATCAGAAATCATGACATTTTGTAAAAGATTAACATGTCATCTGACCTCATTTCTAGCAAACTGCATGAAAACAGAAAAAGTCTGTAATGTCATGAAGTCATTCAGAAAAACAAATACTTACTAGCTTTCATTATCCTTGCAGCTATACAAAACTAAACCAAATAGATGAATTTAATTCATTAAGATAGCATTTAATGCAAAAAGTGCTTTGAAAAGGTTACAGACATCTAACCTAAAATAATGGTTCAAACAGAGACACAAACTTTTCTTTTTCTTTTTTACCAAATGTTCACATTTGGAACAATGTGGACATAAAGTTTATATATCTCTATATGTAGTGTGTATACAGAACATTTCTATCTATTTGCCCATATTCTGTTTAAATGCTCTGTGCTGCAATGCTGTATTTGAATACCAACGTATGTGAAAAATAAAGAATCTTGATAATACTCAGACCTCAGACAAGTGATCTCTTTAATCTCCTTTTTTAACAACACAAACCTTTATAGCCCTCTTACAAGCTGAAGTTATACAGGCACTGTCAGTTTTTTTAGTCAGGAATTAAAGCATTAATGTTGTGGCAAGACTGTGACTGGCATGAGAAAAATGCCTTTGACTTGTACTTCTACAGACAGATCAGCATGGCCTTTTCATTGCTGTCGCTTCCCAAGATATCAGCAACACATTGCAGATGTTTCAGGTGAGATCATTTTTCATTTGCATCTCCACATGATCTTTAAAATCTACAGTACATATCCAGTGATCAAACACATTGTTTATACAGTGTCTCAAGCCAAATAAAACAGTTTGCTAATGCATTCATCGCAATATTTTCTTGCTTCTCCAGTGTTTCAGCAGCTGTGGCAGCCATTCAGAAGTTAACTCGGGTGAGAGTGGTTGACAACAGCACTCTGGGAAACACGCCTTATCACCGGCCGCCTAAAGTCATTCACGTCTACACCAAGAATGGCGTGGGCAAAGTGGGCGATACTGTGCTGCTGGCTATCAGAGGACAGAAAAAGAAAGCCCTGATTGTGGGACACAAGATGCCGGGAGCAAGAATGACACCACGCTTTGATTCCAACAATGTTGTTTTGATAGAAGATAATGGGAACCCCACAGGAACTAGGATTAAAGCTCCCATACCTTCACACTTACGCAAGCTGGACGGCGATTACTCCAAATTGTTGGCTATTGCACAGCGGTTTGTGTAGCTGGTATTATTGTGTGGTGTGTTATTGTTGTGTTACTTTAAAATATGCAGTGCTGCATAGATATCAGGCAATTGTAGCTACTACTTCACAGTTTGTAATAAAAATGATTCATTTATTCAGTGTGTTAATAATTGATCCATTCACTTTCAGCTTAAAAATAGCTTAATAGTAAGCAAATGCTTACACTCCCAGATGTGATACAGTATTTCTTAGATTTTATCTTTGTTTATAATTCTTTACTCCAAATTTTGATGCTCTAAGATGATATATTGATGGTCTGAATTTTTCGTGCAATGATTAATTACTGAGCAAAACATGCAAATACAATCTGAATAGAAATACTCAACACAAAAAATAATCTTTAACAGCAGCTTGCTTAAGGTGCAGACACTCCTTCAATGTGTTACTTTTTCATTTCACAAACATATAACAGTAGACAACCTGGATTCCTAAAAAAAATACTTCAGTCCATTCTTTCTTCAGGATAGCACACAGGAGAGTGGATTTGTGGTCGGTAAATGGACAATTACACTTTTGAATTTTCTATTACGCTATTCATCGGACAGTGCGGCTCATTTGTTTGAGGTAAAGGAGAAACACAGATTGCATGGTGGAAGCAGAGTAACTGCAAGGCTTATTGTTGAAGCAGAGAGGCACTTTCTTGGAGCTCTGGCACTGTTGTGCCATCTGTGGTTCACTTCAACCACACATGGTAATGAACAGCCACTGGACATTAAAAGAAGCAAAGCGAAAGATGTCAAAACAATCATATTAGGAAAACTATATCTCTGCCTAGGCACAAAATCAAAAAAGTCAGAAAAGAACTTACTTCAGATAAATTCAACTCCACATCTCCTGTCCCTTCTCTGTCAAGTTGCTGGAAGGATCCTAAAAGCAAGTGAACTGTGATTAAAATCAACAGTGCAACGGTGGCAATAGTAGACACAAGCTATACTCAAGTGGAAGTACATACACTCTTGTAAAAATAATCTAGTAAAAGTAGAAGTACCAACTTAAGTCGAAATACAGAGACTTAAAAACGTACTTAAAGTATTAAGTAGCCCTTTGGCCCCACAATTTCAAACATTTTTGATAAATACAGTCAGTGGTACAGTAACAAAATCATATGCTATTCGTGTAATATCTTGGATCAATTATTTTTATTAAAACCGGTCCTGAATTGAGTTTCACAACATTCACTGTTTAATTTCCTATGATACTAAACTCAAATTCATTAGCTAACTACCAAAGCTTTTATGAACCTGAACTGTGATTGTTTGGTCACTAGAAATTACTGCACTAACAAGATTTAGAAGCAACCTACTGAACATGGCCTCCAGCTTCACCAGACAACAGATGAAGTTATCAAAGTCGATGGCTTCATTCTCAGCATATCTGGCCACCAGGACCTCGTGCAGTTTATTGTTGAGCTTGAAACCTGTATGCCATAAAAATAGGAAAAATTGCACACAGCAATTTTATGCTTAATAACTTTGAGTTTTCTAACAGAAACATACCTGCCGATTCAACCGCAAGGCGCATCTCGTAAGAGCTCATTGTCCCAGACTTGTCAAGGTCATACTGCTTGTAGATGGCCTAAAAGACAAAATGCTTCTTTCTATGTAAATCATGTTTCTCTTCCCAACGTCCACTGTATATGTAAAGTGTGAGTTCCGAAATGAGCAGGAAAAGACTTATGTTACTCACCTGCCATTTTCTGATTTTGTTCCAAAGAATCTGAAATTCCACCAAGCCCAGACGAGCACTGCCATCTTTCTGAAGAGCCACAGAGTTAAAGAGTGGCACAAGAGAGAGAATGACTAACAAATAAAGTCCTGGCAGATAGATGTTCAGTTATTAATAGCAAAGTGGAAGGATACATCCATGAGATTGACCATGGTCCTGCAAGTGTCCATGCCAAAGCCATCGGTCTTCAAGTCTTTGTCTGGTAAACACATTGTAGTTAATTATCTTATGCCTAAAATGTTCGCTTTGCTTTGTGATTAAAAGGATATTTCCCAGGTGTTTACTTTTTTCAGAGTTTCAAATTCTCTCTATGAGAGTCATCAAGTTCTTTAGAGAATCTTTATCCAATGTACGCAGGCATCAAACGCAAACACAATCAGATGCAAATGAAAAGTTAACAAAATCATGGAAATAAATTCACATACTACATGTTATGTTCAGGACAACTGTTAAGTTTTAAAGATTAAACAAAAACATGTTCTTACGTCTTCCCACCACTCTGTTGAGAATGGTCCTGAGTTCGTGGACAGAAATCTCCATATCCTATAACGATGACAATGTTATTTGTAACATATTTTCTTCTCTGTTATCTGACTGGGATCAGCTATATTTTCTAATTATATGCTGCATTAAGAAATGAGTCAGCATTTTATTTTGGCACTGTACTGCATTTGTGAAGGTGATTTTCAACATTTATTATCACCTATAGCAAAACACACTCTCCAACATATTATATATAGATATCAAAAGTGCAATGCTAATGGAGTTATAAACAAATACAGCTACCTCTCCTGCCAGCTGAGCAAACAAGGACTTAAAGGAGTCATCAATGTCATCCTCTGAGATTTCCTCCTAATGGCGACCACATAAAAATAATAAAAGAATGACACATGGATTCAAGAGATCAGAAGAAAACATTTCGATTATGTATGATCACTATTACTATTCTATCACCAACCTCATCCTCCAAGTCTGCAGAAATCTCATCATCCAGCTCTCTGTCAAGAAAAATGGGCTCTATTAAATTCTACCAAATACGAATGAAGTTTTACCAGGTCAGCCACATTATTGAGACGTTCTCTCCAGAGAATCCAAACGTTGCATCAGAGCAAAATTCCGACTGACTCACTCTGTCTCCGACAGCTTCTCAGTGAAGACGCGCAGAACAAAATCAGCCTCTTTGCTTGGTTCGAAGGTGGAGGGAACGATGAGGTATTCCCCAGGAGGCAGGCGAAGACGGGTGCTAACCTCCCGAAGGTTGATGAAGGTTTCTGAGCGAGCGCAGGATGAGTGGCTTAGGAAGAAGTTCTTCTTTAAGTGTACATTCTGGCAACCCCTGTACTGCAGCCACAAACAGAATGAAAAACTGAGTGAAGAACAGACCAAAATAAATTTGAAAGAATGTCAAAAATAAAGATTTGAACAGAGCTACACACCCTTTATATGTACAAATAACCATCAAAATGTTAATATTAACATTAATGGAATAATTCAGTGACCAAAACTGATCTTTCTAATATCGGTTTCTTACACATTTTTGAAGTGTTAGTGTTTAGTATGCATTTAAAATAAATTGGTAATAAGTTCTCTTTAAAAGTTCTCTTTATTTGGCCTTCAATTAGACTGATAATTTGTCAGAGAAACTGGTCCCAACAATTAAGCATAAACCGTTACAGTACAATATTGATAATTATGTTTATCATTTTTGGCAGGTGTTATACTTGCTTGCGTGCAACATTAGATGAATTCCAGTAATGGATAAAAATTGTGGACAAATCGATTGTCCGGTAAGTCTTGTACAGTATGTGTAAAGGAGCAAACAGTGCTTATGAGACTGTGTGAGAGCAGAAGCTCATACCTCCTCTGGAATCTGCAAAGAAATGAAAGGAATTAATCATCAATTAGTTTAACCACAAAATAATTCACATCAGATGAATTATGTTTAGCTATTCATGGTATCACTGGGAGAGTGTTCAGTATTAAACCAGGGATCATGAACGTCTAACACCTCAAATCAAATCACTACTTTATAATAAGGTTCATTAAATTTGCTTGAGCAAGAAATGAAACACTGAAGTCTACTCTGTTATACTCAGCACTGTAGTCACCTCATAGATGGCAAAGCCAATGGTATGCATGTCCTGGCCATGCCTACGATAGCGCCTGCGGTCTTTTTGCATCAGAGCCACAAGGAAGCTGCAAGCCACCTCGTCATCCTCTGGATCATCGTCCTCCTCTAAGAGAGTGATCTTGTACTGTGGGTTGATCCAGAACGTGTCTGCAGGACAGGAGAGGAACGCTCACAAGAAGCAGGAAGCTATGGACAAATGCTGGGCATCAAATTTAATTGTTGCATTACCTGGATCAACATGGCTATGGTCAATATTTTCTAGTAAAATCTCAAGCACACAAGGACAAACAAAACCAAGTCAGTCATATGTGAATTGTACGGGGTGGTAAATGTTGGGTGAGATTTTCTGTTGACAAACCAACAAGGCACGACATTGAAACCAAATAACAGGAACTGTAATGCAGGAGGTTGCACCTTATAAGCTGCTGATCAAGTTTACCTTAATAGCTCACACCACACAACTCAAAATAATCTATTATTATTATTATTATTATTATTATTATTATTATTATTATTATGAAAAAGGAAATGAAAAAATGACAATTTCAAAAACTTTAAGCTAAAATGTTTTGTATTATTCTTTACTTTCTTACTGCTCTTAAATTATTTTGTTTGACTGTTTTTTTTCTTGTAAGGAGTTTAATTTTCTAGTGTAAAAATGTAACGATATGCATTAAAACTATTCACTCATACCTAAATAAACTTTGTTAAAGTTTCAATAGTTGAACCATTCCTTATAATTAACTACTGAAACATTTACAGCCTTTACAATCTACCAAGTACAGTGTAATAAAATAGAAGAAAGAGTTCAATTACTGAAATAAAAATACATTTAACTTACCCACTAATAAATGTGCAGTTATTTGTTATATGATATTTTGACAGGCTAGAATTAATAGGGCTGAGTTCAAAAAATCGATTCACCGATCAATATCGATTCTCGTTTGAAAAATACGATATCGATTCAAAAATTCGCGGATCGATCCTTTCCTGCGACTATGCACTACTTCTTGCGACCACACAAGGAGAGCTATAAAAACGTGAGACTGGCGAAACCGAAACCAAATAGAGCCATGGCAGAAGCTGCTCCGCTCAAATCACCGTCTGGCCTAATTTTATAACCAAGCAAAACTAGTACTGACGCAAAGAAATCTCTAAATAAATCGATATCGAATGGAATGGAATCGAGAATTGAATCGGATCATGACCTTGTGAATCGCAATCGAATCGATTCACGAAATCAGCAACGATACCCAGCCCGAAGAATTAATAATGTAACAAATATGCATTTGACTACATTGTTATAATTGTGTGCATTTTTTAATCATGAATGATTTAATTCAAGCTGATTATTTAGTGTAATATGTCTATAGTATGTCTAGTCCAAATGATACTGTTGAGATGTATACTTAATTAGTGAGTTTGGATTTTAAGGTACACTGAGCTTCTGAGTGCACTGAGTGAAATGTTAAGAGGATTATTAATGTTTCTTTTATGTCATAACTCTACACGTTTATAGCATAGCAGGTGACAATGTTCCAGCTCACTGGGGTGGTTCCTGCAGCCTCCTGCCGTGCTGCCTCGTCTCCACTCGCCGTGGAATGTAATGTTATTCCAGCGGCTTGTCCCATCATCTGTCAGTGCATCCGGGGTCAGATTACAGATCTCCAGCCTCGAGAACTGCCTCAGAAACTCACTAAAGGACATCCTACAGAGAAAAAAAATAATTCTATCAATTATGAATGAGGTATAATCTCAGCATTTTCTCAGGCAAAAAAAAGAATATTTCTTACCAGAACTCTCCATCCTCCATCTGAAGCAACAGACCTTCTTTCTCTGATTCATCAATTTCATCCCACTCAGGAGAGCTACAAAAAGTAAAAGAAGTGGTTGTTGATTTTCATTACATCTATTAATGTGAATGACTGTCATACTCAGTGAATCAGCCCCAGTTTAAGATAGTTTACTGTAAATTTTGGAATTCATTTTGCCTCACTTGTCACTCCAGGCACCTGTCCATTCCACCTGACCCCAAGGGTTACGGATACGAATCAGCCTCTCGGAATTACCTCTGTAGTTTACCTAGCACAAAGAAAATTGGATGAGACATAATTATAACAAAATTTGGTGATAATTTCACCAAAAACATAATTTCAAGAAAATATACAGTATGATATAATAAATGTAAACTCATACCTGCTTGAGGGCAGTTACTGAGTATGCATGGCCCTTCACAAGCTTCTTGAACGTCACAGCTTCCATGTCAAATCTACTGGTGATCTGGAAATTCAAAGATGCCACTAATTTTGCATTGGGGGTAGAATTTCATTTATTTTATTTTCTGCTTATATTAGACCGCTCATATTCCTAAATTTTAATCCTATAAATGGCACTGAAGTGAAAACTCTTAAAATCAAATCACCTGAAAATGAAGATGAACCTAAATTAAAATGTTCCAAGGCCTTAAATAAAATGGAATATAAAGGTTACATTAACATATTAAATTGTCTACAGCTCACATCAATAGAGCAGCCCAGCAGTGAGCCTCTTTCCAGTGCTTTGCTGATGATGCGGTAGAGGTCCCTGGGAGCCTTCTGGAGTTCGTACATCTCTGACACGCCTCCAGTAAAATCTTCAAACCCCTCAGTGGTGGAGCCTCCGGACAGAGCCTCATAAGAGCCATTCAGTCTATGAACACCACACACACATTTTCCAGAAAGATCACATGATTCTAATTCATTAAACCTATTGCTGAAATAGGTTCAACTTTTAAAAAAAACTATTTTTGTCTCTGGCTAATGTAAATGACAGATTTTCCATCTTAAGTTTGGTTTCAGCAAAGCAACTAGATGAGACAGTATCATATTTGGGGATCAACATTTGCAAATTGTCCAGTGTTGGCAGCCCATTTACAAGTTACAACTGTCTGTTGCATCAAAAACTTCAACATCAAAAACTTCAACCGCCAGGAAGAGTACAAACCATTGTTTGGTCAACTAATGCTTGATAATCTTTGTTCATTTTTGTTCAACAGATCACCTGTTTACTGGAGCAACATGCATGTTAGTGGATTATTCTTCAAAGATCATACTTGGCAAATTAATCAAAAGGGAAAAAGAGACATACTTAGCATAGGCTTTTTCGATCAAGGCACTCCAAAACTCATTTCCCTCAGCAGAATGCACAAACATGAGTTCTCCATCTTTGACCGGGAGTCGATCGTCAATCACAATATCAACCCACTCCCCAAACTGCCAGAACTACAGCAGAGAGGGCGAGAATTTATAAAAACAGATTAAAATGAAACGTGACACTTTTGAAGGATTTTAACACTTAACAACTTGGGACTGTTTTATGTTTCTTTAATTACTTTTTTATTGTACAAAACGATAATCTACACTACCTGAAAATGGAATATCCCTGCATAGCCTTCTTGGAAGCTCTGGCCATGAGGAACCACCTTGTGTAGGATTTTTTCATTAAGAGTCAGAGATGCAATGGCTGCCAAAAGCCAACAGTCACCTAAGAAGAAGTGAATATATGTAAAAGTACACTCTCAAAGCTAGCAAGTATAAATTCATCCAGCAGAGGGAGTACAACAAGGAAAAGAAGTTTTTCCAGTAACATTTACTCCCTCGCTTCTGGGCTGTCTAACCCTCAGTAAGGCTTCAGTAGGGCCTGTGTGAGTCACTCTAGTGAGAGTGCGTTGCTGTTTACCCTCGTTGAAAGATTTGGACCCCGGCACTAAAAGGAATTTTCCACAGAGAACAGGAACCAAAAAGAGTTCATGACTTTAGGCCACTAGGACTGAAAACATCTGAATTAAATTCAGCTGTCAGGTAAAAATGGGTGTTATCATGTTTGCAATAAGTGGAGATAAAAGTCATATAATTCAGGCAAGCTTGTCAGCTTGCAGTCAGATGAAATGGAGATATGCCAAGTCCAAGCAACGAAGCTGAATTATCACCAGCACATCTCAGCATGGAAATGACTCAGAGGCACTCCCAACAACTCATGTGTTAGGAATTCCTGGTTGGTTAAACTATACTAAGTTACCATGACTACTTAGTTATGTTTAAAGGAAACACAGAGTTATTACTTTATGATACACATGGAATCAGCTATGAAGTATAGTTCAAAGCAAACTGCCTTAAAATGAGGAAAACATACAAAGAATATTACCAAGAGCTCCTTGACAGATATCTGTCCTAGAGGCTCCTTCCAGAATGAACTGAGGATCATCACATAACTCCTAAAAAAAGGGATAGAAGAAATATTCAAGCCATGAAGACTGTATCTGCATCTTACAAAATCTAAATCTTCTTAGTTTTGAAAAAATGGACTCTGCACTGTAGTTTATTGCTCTATCATAGCTCTAAAATTTCAGTATATTTGGATTATAAATCAGACTGCTCTCTTCTTGAACATGAACTGATATTTAAAACACAACTTGGATTGCACACATGTCTCACATATGGCAACAACAGCTGCGAAATTAACTGTGTGAGTAGAGACACTGCCATTTCAGTCCTGCCCAGTGAGGCATGCAGACCCACCTACACTACACCACAGAGCCAGAGGCTGCGCAGAACCGAGTGGTATGCCACACTGTAAAGCCCCTACATTTTGTATACATAGCTGGTGTCATAGGTCATCACTCTGAAGTCTGCTGTGGTCTACAAAAAAGTTCAACAGCAGGGAAAGTGTCCTTTACCAGTTTCCTGTTTGTCTTTGTGGCAAAGCATAGCATGTGAACAGCAGGTAAGTTTGGGAACCAAAATAGTAAATTAACATAGTAGGTGATTAACATGAAATCCATACTTAATAAACTGTATCGATTACTTACAAAGAAAATGACTTGTTAATTCTGAAAGTCACGCAGAAGAACACTATTAAAAGTAAAAAAGGTAAGAATTTAACATACTTTAACTTGCTTTACACCAATTCTTCAATGCCGTTAATTACTAAAGTGATGACGACCAGACAGTGGGTAGCACAAACTACAGCTCAGGACAGAGAATGAGCATGCTTTGTTGCATCGTGTGAGGTACAGTATTGTGTGACTCCAGTTACATAGTTGCTGATATCACCTTTTTTCTATCAATGCAGACAGAATTTAATTGTCCTGGTATGCATTGTCATATCTTGACTCGTCACTTTTTCATTCTTTTCCTCTCTCTCCCCCACTCTCTCTCTCTTACCGTAGGCCTCATCCACTCCACCCCACTGGTTTTGGAGGAGTATGGGCCGAGCTCTTTAAACCCCAGAGAGTGTGGTTCTGCAGGGAAGCAGGGATCCTCGAACAAGTAACCCCCGTCCAGACACTCCTGCTTGAGATCCTCATAAACCTGGTTCTGGAAGTGGACGGCCTGTTCAAAGGAGCCTACGCCCTCTGCCTTTAGCCTGTTAGCACTGATGTGTGCTGAGATCCCTCCATATGAGTACATGCTAAGAAGACATAATTAACAGTAAGGGCAGTTGCACTTAAAAATATGCAAGAAACGGCTATTTGTGGATCAAAATATATAGCTTAACTGTTTAATTTTGGACTTAAAACTTATATGAAAAACAAAAAATGAGCTTGCTTGCATTTTTATATTGTACTGTATCAAACAACATTGTATTTAACATGTAATTATTAATTAATTTAAGGAAAAAGTAGAAATGCAATCAGTGTATACCAGGTAAAAAAAACATATTTTGTGATTAAACTTTTGAGAAAACAGCAAAAAAACCCTGTACAGCACAGTACAGCTGCCCCAAAAAAAAAAATTCAATTCTCTTGTCTTTATACCATTTATAGAGTGCATGCACATAAAGCACTTTCGTGTTTACAAATGAAGCAAAGAATGTTGTAGTCTTGCCAAAGCTAAAGGGATGAGCTAAGTGATCTGGAAATTACCTCTTACTCTGTGGACTGATGCCTGTCAATAGAAGTTGATCAAAAAATAAAACACAGAATATGCATACCCAGTAATATACACAGTAATATTTGGATAACAGAGTGTCATGTGTGAAATCTGTAAGGGATCTGGGATGTGTGTTTCTGAGAGTGTGGGTGCATGTTTGTGTGTGTGTGTGTGTGTGTGTGTGGAGTTCCCTCATTAAATTGCTTATTCAGGCCGTTCTTTGTAGTATTTGTCAATGGGATAATTTCCTACAAGAACATCCTGCAGAGAAGGGCCCCCCAACTACCAACACAAACAAAGCAGATTCAGCAACAGAGAGGCAGAAATGTTTGATGCACTAGGTGCCAACACATTTCCCTACTGGTGCAGTATAAAAAACAAGTGTGTGTTCATCATTATTTTTACCTTAACGTATTGCATAATCTATACATGAGTCTATATTGTACACATCAGGCATGCATTCACATACATTTGTCTATTTGTATTTATTATGATTAGTCAATGTTGTATATCAGTGTAATATGTCTGTGTTGGTGTGCATTATTAATTAATTAAATTATTTTCCTCCGGAAAAACAAAAAAGGCACAGAGTTTCTAGTGCTTAGTAACAGAATTTCTTAATGATTCATGTCATCTGCATAATTATTGCATACAGTCCTTTATATTTAAACTGGATTGTGCTTTATCATGCAATATACCGTAGGATATAGAATTATTGTAACCAAGTGCAAGTTAAGTCTAATTAAACCGGCAAATTTAACATTGATAATCTTTTCAACAGGTTTTAATGCTCAGATGTGTGCTGCCTTCCACCTCATCTACGAATTTAGTAAAATTAAGGAGTTTAAGAAATATAGAAATAAGTTATGAATAATGTTTTATTCCCAAACAAAGATGAGTGTTTTCTGAAACAAATCTCCCTAATTTGAAGTCATTTTAATGAGGATGCGAATAAGGAGCAAGTGAATAGTTTTTTAAATAATAAGTGAAGAAATTACTTTTATTTATTTATAATTTTAGCTATTCATTTCTGACTGATATATTAGTAAAAGGATAGTTTTTTAAAGAAAATGTCACATTGTGAATATCACCGGACAACGCTACAGAGATTTGTAAAACACAAACAGGCCTTACGCGCTGGTGCACACACAGATATACACACACAGACACACACACACAGACACACACACAGACACACACACACAGGGCGAAGCGTCATGAGAACATGTCTGTTGGCTAAAACGCAATGTTATGAAGGTTCGGAGATTGTAAGTACGTAAGTCTCCGTGTTTGTGCCGCTAGCCGACTGCTCCAGATTGTGTGTCGGTTAGCGCCGAGGGCTGTGTGTTAGTCCGACTTAAATACTAAAAATAAATCACAACCCAGAGCTGGAAAACCTCTCAAAACCAGAACGACACCAGAGACTTTTTCTTACCTTTGGCGAATGTTTGCAGGAGAAGGAGAAAGCGCTGTGAGATTAGTCTAGTGCGAACCGAGAGCAAAATGAGACGTGGAATTACAGTAGCGATCCTGTCCGAGTTACACACACTCACACTCACACACACACACACACACACACACACACACACACACACACACACACACACACACACACACCTTACTATCTTTGTGAGGTCCTTCCACTGACTTACACAATAAATACATGTAAAGAACTCTCTCAGTAACCAAAAATCAGTTTTTTAGTTTTTTCAGATAACACCTGCACCCGGTCCTCACATATATGCCTGTAAAAGTCGACCAAATTTGTTTCCAGTTCTTTCAGTGGCTAAACATGTTCTCAAAAATATCACTTTGTATATCGAAATCACACACACACACACACACACACATGCACTATGAGAGATACTTCCAGTGACCCCATAATGATTAGATGACAATAATTATACGGCCTAAGCATCCTCTTTCACATCAGTAACCAAAACCAAATCTTTTACTTCTTTAATTTGCTACATTAATTTGTGAATTTCCTTAGGAGCAGTTCTCACACACGCTCTTTTATGTGATAATCAGGGCCACACAAGTCCCTAAAAATCTCATCATATACAGTCACGCACACATACACGTAGCTTGGCCAACAGCCACCTAAGCTGCAGTTAAAAAGGGAATGTGGTCAGTGTGTGAGTGTTTGAAAAATCACAATCTAATTATGTAAGAAAATGTATTTTTTTATTTAGATTATAAATCAGGAAAATAGTTTAAAATAGAATAGAATAGAATGACTACAGATGATAGTTGTCTACAGTATATATTTTGACACATGAGTATAAATATATTTAGGCTCGTTTACAAGAAGACTGTTTCTTGTGTTCCTCTACACCATGATGCATGACAGCCACTACAAAAAGAAAAAGGAAGAGCAAATAAAACCCTGTATTTAAAAAGACAGGTCTAAAGCATCAAAAAAAGGTTTAGATTAGGAATGTACCTGAAAAAGATCCAACTCAATGGTTCCATCAACTGCCACCTTCTTAAACAACTCTACGCAACAAAGAACAGTAGTTAAAAGTAGTCGATATAAGTAGTATATACTAAAACAAGGCCTAAAATACCTTGCAAAATAACTAAATATAAGAATGAGAAATTCTCCTTACTGAACATCATTTCCAGTCGCAACACACAGGCCACAAAGTTGTCAAAGTCTATGACCATCTCCTGCTCTCCATATCGAGCAGCCAGCAGCTGATGGATGTTGTTGTTGAGGCTGAATCCTGTTAAAAGACAAGTACAGACGGGTCAGTGACAAATTTAAGATAGGAAAAAAAACTTATTCACCAATATACATCTTAAAACAAAGTTGAACCAATAAAAAACAGCAAAAACTAAATGTAAATACACCTGCTTCCTTTAGTGCAACACGCATTTCTGGAGTACTCATGGTGCCAGAGCTGTCTTTGTCATTTGCCTTGTATATAGTCTGAAAATAAAAAAAACTTTATTTATCCAATTTACTTTATTGAAGGTTGTTCCTTAGCTTACAATGTGTAATTAGGTTTTAAGCCTTTGCTGTGGAGTCTTACCAAGTATTTCTGAACTTTCTTCCAAAGGGTGGCAAATTCTCCTAGTCCTAGTTTGCCATTACCACTTTCCTGATTTTGCGGTCAAGGCATGAACTTTTAGTAAAATCAGGTCTAAACGAAAACAAAGGCTCTAAAGTATTTCATACAATATTGTAAGGATACATCCATGAGGTTTACCATGACCCTGCAAGTCTCCAAACTGAAGCCATCAGTTTTAATATCTGTTCCTGAGAAGAGAGATCATATACACATAATATTAACATTGCAACTACACAAGTGAATGTGTGTGGTCCTTCAACACTCAAAAACAGAACCAAGACTTACTTTTTGCAACTATTTTATTGAAAATGGTCCTCAGTTCATACACACTGATTTCCATGTCCTGGTGGGAAACAAAGCCAACAGAACATTTTAGACATCTTTAACACAATGTGTCTTAGAGAATAAAAATAATTCAAATAAAACATTATCTTTGTTAGAGACCATAACAGATGAAAGATCTACTGTACCTGTCCTGCCAATTTTTGGAACATGCCTCTGAATCCAGTTTCCACTTCACTTTCTGATACAGTCTCCTGAGAAAGTACAAACACGTCTGGCAGTGACATTCATGACAAAACAAAATGAAATAAAGCATTAGGTTAGCAAGAGATTCTTACATCGTCAAAATCTGCCTCTACAGGATCATCACAGATTCTGTGGGACAGAGAGTGAGACACAATCATTAAGACAAAAATCTGAATAATCTTTCTTCCCAAAATTTTTCTTGATTCACAGATTGAATAACCATAAGCTAAAGAAAACATTTTCAAATTGTTTATAAAGATTCAGATTCAGTCAATATGACATTTTTACATTTTGTGTTCATACCAAGGTGCTACTCTGCAGCCTAGTGGTTGCAGCTGAGTATTGCAGTCTCATAAAATCATAGAAAGAAACACACTAGATGAAAGTCTTCACAGTTGCCCAAAAGGAGGCTTCAACTGCTTGAGTCCAAAGTGAGAATTACTTACTGCATTTCAGACTGCTTCTCTGAGAACACCCGCACACAGAAATCTCCATTTAGGTGTGGCTCAAATGTGGAGGGAACAATGAGGTATTCTCCGGGGGGTAGTTTGAAGCGGGTGCTGACCTCTCGTAAGTTGATGAAGGTCTCAGAGCGGGCTTTTTGGGCATTGGTCAGGAAATATTCCTTACTGAGATGCACCTCCTTTTTCCCATGAAACTGAAATAAAGCAAATGTAAGCGAATCATAAATACTGTAGACAAATGCATTAAATAATAAAATGGAACATGGTCAGGGTTTACATTATATGCCACGTTTCTTCAGATTTGATGTCGCCACACTCACCTCAGGAGGAACCTGAAATGACATGAACATACAAACCCAGGTTAAATTCATATATAGTTGGCTTTATTATACAGAAGCCATGCTATCATGAAATAACACAAATATTCTCAGCTCTCTCACTTCATAGATGGCATAGCCAATGGTGTGCATGTCCTCCCCAGATTTCCTCAGCTGTCGACGGTTCTTCTGGATGAGCCCGATCACCACACTGCAGCCCACCTCATTATCATCCGGATCGTCATCCTCCTCATTCAACTTGATCTTGTACTGAGGGTTCATCCAGAACGTGTCTGCAAGAGATAGAAGCTTAAATAAATCTTTTGTAGAAGCAAACCATTGTACATATTATCACTGCATTAAAAATATATTCACGTCTCACATGGATGGTTCCTGCAGCCCCCAGCGGTGGAGCCCTTTCTCCAGCCTCCGTCAAATTTGCACACACTCCAATGTTTCACCGTGTCCGAGGTTAGAGTGTCTGGCGTCAAGGTGCAGATCTCCAGACGGGAGTAATGCCTCATGAAGTCTGACAGAGACATCCTGAAAATAAATGCCCAGAAACCAATTAACTTGACCAGTCATTTCTGAAGAAACTTGCGCAACTGTTTGTGCTAAATGGGTGAAAAAATTAAAAAGAAGAAATGATAAAAGCTGTTTAAAGAGGTTTTTGCTGAATTAATGTTAAGCTCACTGTAGGAACATGCTAACCACAAGCAAAGTAATAGAACAGTTTTCTTAATGGCTGACAATAATCTAATATGTCTCCCAGTGTTAGTTCCTAGTTTTTTGTTTTCTTCTCAAAAACACACTTGCACAGGCTGCAATAAGCCTTGGCAGTCTTTGAGCCAGATCTCTAGAGCCACAAGACACTAACACTGCTATGCTACATTGTATTAAACAGGTGATAGACGTTCTTGGGACAGAAATAATCAAAGATTTTGAATGGAGTTATTTTCAAGATCATTAGAACAGAGATGAAGAGAGTTTTGTAACCATTCCAACAAAGTTTTGTTTAAAGGGGTTCAAATTGTCTGATGACCAGCTAGCCAGGTTTTGAGCTAATTTGCTAATGCATCAAATTAATAAATGACTTACAACACACTAAGAATATTAAAAGACGTTGGAATATATATATATATATATTAAGTGTTAATCCTTTAGTTTTTCCAACAATAAACCATTTAGTAAACGCTTTAAATCTGTTATTACATTTCCCTGTACTAACAGTATTACAACACATAGCTAACAGCAACTGTAACAGAGCTGGATGTTAAGCGGTTAAAAGAAGTCATATCAAAGAGCATAAATTTAAAATGGAGTGAATTTTAAAAACCAACTAAAATAAATGTTATTCACAGAAAGTCAAAATGCAATTTTTTACCATACCAGAATTCTCCATCATCTGCCTTCACATTCTCCCGTTCAGAGGGATCAACAGAGTTCCACTGTGAGGAGCTATATAGTGACAGAGTTGGGATTAAAAATCACAGATGTATTTATCTGTAAATGCATTCTATTAAACAATAATAATATTACATAATTTCTGCTTATACTCAACCACTTGATCATCACCTAATTAACAGAAGTGTAGAGAAAATGAACTCACTTGTCGCTCCAGGCTCCAGTCCACTCCACCTGACCCCAAGGGTTACGCACTCGCACAAGCTTCTCTTTACGTCCACAGTAGTTCACCTATCAGACACAGTATGTAATATTTTTGACCAACTGAACCAAGCAAAAAATAAAACCTGATAATTGCAGGGCACTACAGTTGCAAATCGTGCACAAAAAACAAACCTCTGTGGCTCCAGTCAGTGAGTAGGCATGTCCCTTTACAAGCTTTTGGTATGTGATTGCCTCTGAGTCTGCTGCACTAGTGATCTACAGAAACAAATAGAAGTTGTTAACATATAAGCAGTTACTATGTCTCTTCAGGATTCAACTTAAAAGACAGGTGCCTACATCTATGGAGCATCCCAGCAACGCTCCAGAATCCAGAGCCCTTTTAATGATCTGGAACATGTTTGGTGGAGCAGATTTCAGCTCGTACATCTCAGCAATTCCTCCAGTAAAGTCTTCAAAGCCCTCAGTGGTTGAGCCTCCAGAGAGAGCCTCATAGCATCCATTCAGCCTTAAAAGATGGCAAACAGATATGAGGGAATGACAGTGAGAGAGCATGCCAATTTTAATCCAAGATTACATGATTTTACAAATTTGAAATATGGAAGACCATTTGAAAAACCATCAAAAACATCATGTTGTAATATTTACAGGATTACATTTATAAGAATGACATTAGCACATTAGCCAAAATGTATGTTCAAGCAGTGTCCTTTGACCACTCCTGTGTATGTAACAATATCCTGAGTTCTATTGTGTTTGCCGGTGCTGGTCTTATTATAGGACAGACATGGTATATATGGAGTAACTGAATCCCTATGCCAGTGGCAATAAAAATACTTGATTTGAATCCTGAGAACACCAAAAAAGAAAATGATAAACTGTTGGGTCCCAAAGCAATACCCTTAACCCCAATTTGATCCAAGGTTTTTTTTCCCATGATATGATGAAAAAATGTAGACAAATTCAAGGTTTTATTTTTTTTTCTGCTACACTGACACTGAACATCATGTTCTGAAAACCATAATGCATATCCTATTGTGATGATGGGGAATGTTACATCTCTGTTACACCGCATTCAGCAAACAAGTCTAACCATATTGTGGAACTCACTTAGCGTAGGCTTTCTCCAGCAGGGCGCTCCAGAACTCCGAGCCTGTGACTGAGTGTACAAACAGCAGCTCTCCATTTTTCGTAGGCAACCGATCATCAACAACCACATCCACCCACTCTCCAAACTGCCAGAACTGGAAAATGTGAAGAATGTGAGTAATGGAAGACAGCCAGGCTGCAGTTACATGTGGATGCAATAGAGCTTGGTGCAACAGAGCTTCCTTAAACACTGTCTACTGTTCAGAAAAAATAAGGGGTTGGTCAGTGTTAAAAGAAATTATCTAATTAATGTTTTACAATGGTGCAAAAGGACTGATTAAGGATCATTTTTAATAAGAGAATCACAGATTCGTATTGCTTCTGTTGCTTCAAGGGCAAAGGAGGAACAGTATAATCCAGGCAGAAATTGAAGAAAATAAAACTAGGCAGAGAAAAACCCACACTGAAACTTCCTCTTCAGTCAGAGTTGTTTCCCAGTTCTGACTCAGAGCAGCATCCTATCCTGACCAAAATTTTCCACAAGCCACTCCTCAATCCTAACTATGAAAAATGTGTGTGATCCATTTCAGCAGTGGGTGTATTTCATAACACTGTGCATTTCTGATTAAATCTGTAAGTTTAACGTTTTTAGCCGAGCATTTTAAGTTGAAAGTATTTTCTAACCCTCTAACCTGCCTTGTGTTAGCCTGAGTTCGTGTTTAATACCTGAAAGTGGAAAATGCCGGCATAATTTCCATCAAAGCCTTGGTCCGACGGCACAACCCGGGACAATACATCCTCGTTGAGGGTAAGAGAGGCGATGGCTGCCAGCAACCAGCAGTCACCTAAAGACATAGACGTAAAGTAGGGTTACATTACATGTTTTAAACATGGTAAACCCTGCTCAGAATGTTACTGTGTCAATTTATATTGAATACAAGATTTGACTATTTCCCACAAGCCCCTCGATAAGCTAACTATCTTTCTAAATCTGGTTTGCTGTAAACTGCATGCACTAGCCTCACCCTAAAGTCCCCTTCTCACCAGAAACCTCACAAAGGGGCTCAGTTCAGTTAGTGTTGACCACAGAAACGTCTTTCACTAGAGCACAGCTTGTTTTAGATTAATTTTCATGCATCGTTCCAACACTCATAAACTGAGACACAGTTTAGTTTCTGTGATGGAACAAGGAAATGTGTGAAAACTATGCAATATGAAAAAAGATAAGCACACAGAAATGATTTTCCTTCACAAAAACTAATCTTTCAAACAACCATTCACAAAAAAAGCAACACAGCTAAAGAGACAATGGCAACCGCAAGTTATCTGCGGAACTGGGAAGGGCAACAGACAACTGGAATTTAAATGCAAAAAAACAAGGCTGTTCAGAATGTCTAAACTGTGTTTTGTGTAAGCACGATCCCTTTTATGACTCATGCAGTCAAGCCCTCTTAGGCTCAAATCATACATTTGTCTTGTGATTCTACCACAGCAAACAGTTCACTCTTTTAAGGGAATTCTGCGAAATGAGACATTAAAAGACATTGAAAATCTGCTTTTATATTTTATATTGCCTGTCCATCAAACTGTGGCCTCTGGATCAGTAATCTATGGTTTCAAACCCTACCTGTTACTGAAAGTAGGAAATGAAGTTCGCTCTGGAAAAGAGTGTCTGCAAAATGTAAATGTAAACTCACACCCTTTATGATCCAACTGCATCCAGTCTTACATAATTTTATCACAACAGTATTCTGAAGTAACATTTGCACTTGCACATCGGTTGCCATTGAATAAAACAGATGCAGTAAGTCAGTGTACGTAGAAGAGAGATGTAAAAGGTAAGTTGTTGAGTTTTCAGTTCACAGATCAACATCTTGCATAAGCAACATCCAACACAATGCTTAACATGACATGGTTTTATCTTGTCTATGATCTATGGGAAGCCTCTTTATGTTGATTTTGGTGAGATTCCAGTTTGGCAACCAATCTTATGATGTATTTTGAACCACTGAACATCTGACCAGCATCAAACAAACAATACATTCATGTTTATTTACTGCATATCATCGAACTAGCAAAAACCATCAAATGATCAAGAACTGTCTTAAAATCCAGGTCTGCTCAGTGTGGATGTAATAAGACATTTTTATTATTACTTTGTTATTTTTGCAACAAAAACCTGAATTCCTTAACCATTTTATAACATGCAGCTGAACCAAAATAAACGAACCCTTATGACTCACCCAAGCTTCCTTGGCATATATCCGTTCTTGTTGCTCCTCCAACAATGAACTGTGGCTTGGATGTTAACTCCTAAAAGACAATAGCAGTCAAACTTTTTGCACTCTTTATATTCATTGTCCCAGCTTGAACAAAACACTTTATTTACTAGAACAATTGTTCAGTTAATTATCGGATAGTAATTGGTGCGCATCACTGCTGTAATTAAGCAAAGTTTACTTCATCCCTAATTAAATAAGACGTGCTCACCTTGGGTCTTTTCCACTGGACTCCAGACGTTTTTGGGGATCTCGGTCCCAGTTCGTTAAATCCCAAGGCTGCAGCGGATGCTGGGAAAGTTGGGTCGCAGAAGAGCTGACCGCTGCTCAAGCACTCGCTCCTTAAAGCAGCAAAGTCCTGGTTGAGATACTGGACCGCGTTGGAGTTGGTGCCGAACCCCGCGGCCCGAGCCCGCTTTTTGGCGATGTTGCTCGCTACTCCCGACATTCTCAACGTTTCAACTTTCCTCCCGAAGTTCCTCTACGCAACTGTGCAGTTCAAGTTTCCCAAAACTGTGATGCCTCTCAGTGGCAAAACCTGACACTCCGCCTCTGCGTGTCAGACAGGCGTGGCGCTGCCAAAACAACGCATTTGTTTGGTTGGTTTTTGTGGCGTCTTGATGGACATGAAAACGGGAACTGAAAGAATAGTTTCTATTTTCACACTTAGTGTGATCACTTTGGCAGTGCCTACAGGAAATGTGAAAACTTGGCTTGAGTTCATTATCAGATTTTTAAATTTTACACGTTTAATCAACTAGTTGAAATAATTAATAATCCCAATCTGTAGTGGATTAAAAATTAAGATAACTAAACTTCTTTGATGCCAGATCCCTACTTTTGAACTCTGATTGTATAGAAATGTGAAGTTTTATTCATCAATAAAAAGAAAACAGCATTATGACACACACACCACTGTGGGTTAGCCTTTGCCTTTAATTATAGGTTCTGGGTAAATAAAATTACTAGTCCAACTTGACGAGGCTGAAGTTGGCTACTTATTCGCAGCTTCCGATTCGTTTGGCTTGATATTCGGCAGCCTCTCGTTCCGCGACTGAAGTTAGCTCCTTATTCAGCCGCGTCACTAGCGGGAGCGTTCACGGTGGCGAAAGCTGCGCAGTTTATCACTGAGACGTTTTCTAGGTGAATTTAAACGTTGGAACTGACGCGTATAATGAAAATTATGTTCATGAAAATTATTGATAATCTTCCGTTATCATATGTAGCTTTATTGTAGCTGCACATACCTCCAAACCCACGCGGTCCCCAAGCAATAAATATTCTTTTAAAAATAGTCTAGGTTTTTACGATATCAACACTTTAAACGTTATTAGTCCTAATTAAAATGATATAAATATGACTAAATTTAGTCAGATACTATTTAGATACTGTTCACTATTTATGTGTAATTTTTTTTAATTATTTTATTTATTTGTTTGTTTGCTATATTTTGATATTATTTATATAAATGCACCATGGGTGCGGGCGGAGTCGGGGGTGGGGGGGGTTCAAAACGCTGTATACTGTGTATATTGTTTTATTGACAATAAACCTCTCTTGGAACATGAATCTTGAATAAAACGTCATATCTCCAGAATTATTTTTGTCACCTAATTGATACTGGACCAGGCAGATATAACTTATCAGTACTCATCAGGTACTGACTAATTGATTGACATAATGAACAGTTAAGATACCAAGATTTAATACAATAGGATATTGTTAAGATGTTGCGGACATTCATTTGAAAGCCATAATTCCAAGATAATGTTGGAGGCTTAAAACTCTCTGGGCCAGGCAAATATAAATGTCTCAGTACACATGAGGTATCTCACTATAGAAAAAAAATGAAATTGTGTTAATCTAGATTGATTTAACACCCTAAACATCGGATAGAAACACAGCATGTTAAGATATTGCACATTAGTTTTTAAATCAGCTGCCATGTTATTTTGGAGGCCGAAACCTCTCTGGGCCAGGCAAATATGAACTTCTCAGTACACACCAGGTACCCAACTATATAGAAAATATTACACTCTTCTGGCCCACACTGATTTAATACTTAAAAATCAGATGGAAACAATGTCATACTATTGTGCACAGTGGTGTGAATAAGACGCTAAGATTCCATGATCATTTTGGAGGCCTAAACCTCTCTGGGCCAGGCAAATATGAACTTCTCAGTACACATCAGGTCCAAATATATAAAACAATGACACTGTCCTGGCCCACACTGATTTGTCTTAAAATTCGAATGGAAACAATGCATGCCATATTATTCTATCTGCAGAAACAACTGAACAAACTACTTAATGTGAGTAGTTATAATTTTTTTACCTCCACCAGCTATCCATAGATGGTTTTAAGTTCATATTTGATTCATATGTTAAATATATTGTTAAATGGATATTCAACATTAGTTTTATCAAAATGATTGATTATTTTTCAATACAAGTTTTCCTTCCTCATACATTATTTGCATAAGTTTTAATCATTCAAATCTTATTTGTGTCATTGCCCAAGATTTTTTGCGCTCACCTCCTCACCCTCAACCTATTCATAAACACCAACATCATTTTTTTTGAAAGGTCAGTAGAAACTTTC
Source organism: Distichodus sexfasciatus (assembly GCA_032718565.1). Lineage (NCBI taxonomy): Eukaryota > Metazoa > Chordata > Actinopteri > Characiformes > Distichodontidae > Distichodus > Distichodus sexfasciatus. Next base: position 3,423,920 of record JAVGVS010000020.1, on the reverse strand, counting down.
TTCTATAGATACACCGCTCCCGACGTAAAACAATTCTTCTAGACATTCTTTAGCGTGTCTTTTTGTAGGGAACACACACACACACACACACACACACACACACACACGTATAGTAGTTTATATTTTATGCATTTGTACTTAACACATGCCTGTGAACATCTGGTTCTGAGTAAAATAGGCCTTCTTGCAGCGTTTATGTAGTTTTGGGTTCGGTTTAAACAACGCAATGTGTGACCAGAAATGTCCCAGTTTACTCAACAGAAAATTCATTTTAAAAAGCATCCAGATGGAACTTAAGATAAAGTTGTATGCAAATACTGCAGTGATAGATTTCACTGCAGTACAACCAGACTATAGCAGATTTTTGTAACTGTTCCTTATGTGGTTATCTTGTCTAATTATCTTGTCTTAAGTCTAATTACAAACGTACTGCATACTTGTGACTTTCTATTATTTAAAATAGTTATATTAATAATATAATATATATATATATATATATATATATATATATATATATATATATATATATATATATATATATATATATATATATATATATATATATATATATATATATATTAATATATTAAAAAAAAAAAGCAAGTACCCATTTTAAATGAAACATAAATCATAAGACAAGAGTCAGTGTGGGAACAGAGCTTGCAAATCTTTTAAAATATTTCTTTATCATACGTTATCAACAATTTTCACATTTTATCAACAAACTACCAGGTCTAATTTGGTTCCATAATTTATGCTTAATATTTTATTACTCTTTTATTTACCAGGGGCCCCGATCCAGAAGTGGGTTACCATTCAGATCAGCCTGCATATATGGTAATGTATTTATTAAATTAGTGTGTGTGTGTGTGTGTGTGTGTGTGTGTGTGTGTGTGTGTGTGTGTGTGTGTGTGTGTGTGTGTGTGTGTGTGTGTGTGTGTGTGTGTGTGTGTGTTTTTCCTGTGTGTTTGTCTGTCTTTTGTAACATTTAGTGATTATATAAAAGAAATGGGATTAAAAATGTTTTGTTTTTGTAACAACCTCAGCAACAGTCTCTTTTATTCTCTTCTCAGCCTTCAGCAGTATACTAATCACTGTGTTAATACAGTATATAAATTTGAATGACATTTGAATGAAAATTTTATATTTTCTGATTTTAGAGTCGCGGGGTTTGTCAGTGCATTTTGGAAGCTGAGAGTTGGTGCAAAGAAAATAAACACCTTTTCACCGGAGAGGTTGCTTCGCCTCCAATTCTGTACATGAACAAGGATGAAGCAGAGAAGGCCCTGCATAAATTTGACTCCCTGGACAATGTTGATGAAGAAGAGAAAGAAGATATCCTAGAGAATTTTTCATTTGTCTTCTCTGAAATTAGTGACATGATCGTGTTTTTGGAAAATGTACGAGATAAAATGAAAATTAAATTAGTTTATTGTCAAACAATTTACGATCGGGCCTGCATAAATTTGATCAGTGAAAAGAAATAAATGTAAGTGCTTTTGGAAAATGTATGTGACCTTAATCTAGTCACGTACATTTTGTGTAATGTGTAATGTGTAATGTCTGTTACTGTTCAGATAATATCAAGATCGTCGTTCTGTACATGCGCGGTGTTTTTGAAGAAGTCAGATTTGTGTACTTGTGACAATATCAAAACATGCATAACAAAAAATTATCCAGAAGAAAAACTATAACGTTGAAAGTTATAACATTAGTTAAAGATTATATTTTATAAAAAGCAAACATGGAAACTAATAAAGTATTTATGAGGGTGCCTGATTCAAATTTAGACTAAAGCCCCCAAAGCCCGTTTAATGCATCTAAGTTGGGGCAAAAATTCCAGGTTTAAGCCTCCAAAATGATCAAACAGGAACCCTTGGCCTTGTACACCATTGTGCACAATAGCATGGCATGTATTGTTTTCCATCTGATTTTTAAGCATTAAATCAGTCTGAGCCAGAACAATGTCATTGTTTCTATAGGTGGATACTCTGAGGTGTACTGTAAGTTCATATTTGCCTGGCCCAGAAAGGTTTAGGCCTCCAAAATGATCATGGAACCGTAGCTTCTTGTTCACACCATTGTGCATAATAATATGGCATGCATTGTTTCCATCTGGTTTTTAAGTATTAAATCAGTCTGGGTCAGGACAACGTCATTGTTTGTATATAGGTGGATACCTGATGTGTACTGAGAAGTTCATATTTGCCTGGCCCAGAAAGGTTTAGGCCTCCAAAATGATCATGGAACCTTAGCTTCTTCTTCAAACCATTGTGCACGATAGTATAGCATGCATTGTTTCCATCTGAGTTTTAAGTATTAAATCAGTGTGGGCCAGGACAGTGTCATTGTTTCTATATATTTGGGTACCTGATGTGTACTGAGAAGTTCATATTTGCCTGGCCCAGAGGTTTAGGCCTCCAGAATGATCATGGAATCTTAGCGTCTTATTCACACCACTGTGCACAATAGTATGACATTAACATCTGATTTTTAAGTATTAAATCAGTGTGGGCCAGAAAAGAGTGTAATATTTCTATATAGTTGGGTACCTGGTATTGTACTGAGAAGTTCATATTTGCCTGGCCAAGGAAGGTTACGGCCTCCAAAATAACGCAGCAGCTGATTTAAAACTAATGTGCAATATCTTAACATGCTGTGTTTTATCCCGATGTTTAGGGTGTTAAATCAATCTAGATTAACACAATTTTCATTTTTTCTATATAGTGAGATACCCCTCATATTGTACCAAGACATTTTATATTTGCCTGGCCCAGAGGTTTTAAGCCTCCAACATTATCTTGGAATTATATTTTCCAAATGAATGTCCATAACATCTTAACAATATCCTATTGTGTTAAATCTTAGTATCTTGACTGTTTTATTATGTCAATCAATTAGTCAGTACCTGATGAGTACCTGATAGAACCTCTCTGCCTGGTCCAGTATCAGTGGGTGACAAAAATAATTCTGGAGATATGGCCGTTTTATTCAAGAATTCATGTTCAAGAGGTTTATTGTCAATAAAACAATATACACAGTATACAGCGTTTTGAACCCCCCCCACCCCCGACTCCGCCCGCACCCATGGTGCATTTATATAAATAATATCAAAATATAGCAAACAAACAAATAAATAAAATAATTAAAAAAAATTACACATAAATAGTGAACAGTATCTAAATAGTATCTGACTAAATTTAGTCATATTTATATCATTTTAATTAGGACTAATAACGTTAACGCGTTGATATCGTAAAAACCTAGACTATTTTTAAAAGAATATTTATTGCTTGGGGACCGCGTGGGTTTGGAGGTATGTGCAGCTACAATAAAGCTACATATGATAACGGAAGATTATCAATAATTTTCATGAACATAATTTTCATTATACGCGTCAGTTCCAACGTTTAAATTCACCTGAAAACGTCTCCAGTGACCGTGCGCAGCTTTTCGCCTGCGTGAACGCTCCACTAGTGACGCGGCTGAATAAGGAGCTTCTTCAGTCGCGGAAGAACTACCGAATATCAAGCCAAACGAATCGGAAGCTGCGAATAAGTAGCCTTCAGCCTCGTTCCAACTTGTCTGACTTACTAAACCTGGACTTCACTCCCCTACTGCTTTTAACCAATTATAACCCTAGGTTGCCAAAACGGGTTCAGTATATCAACATTTACATGTTCTTACATATGATTTGTGTATTAAAGGATAATACACGTTTCATCCCTAAACTCAAACTGGGTGTTGATTTAATGTTCATATATTAAACCACAATTCAGCAATATGTACGAAGAGATTTGAATGTCAGGGAACGAAAAAAAGAACAAAAAAAGAGTGCTAATGCAATCCTATGGTGAAATATACTTCCTGGTGACCTAGCCATCTCCCAAATCTGGCATTGGAACTTATTCATTTTTATACTAAGACTTTAACACCAAGATCTGGGTCGTCTGGTCAAGGGCGGAAGACTGCCTCATCGTCAGTTCACTATCCTAAATATTACATTTTTTGTTATGGGGATCAGAAGCTCACTTGCTTGCCTCATTTGCAATGGGCATCTGGAAAAACACAGAAATAGTTGTTCTCTGCTTCCGAAAAAGAGGTTAGCGTGAATATAATTTCAGATGATTCCGAATAATGAATGAATGAACACAGAGCGCCATCCTGCTGTGGCAGTGCTTTTCTGCACAGGGAAACGGAAATAAATTGCAAACAAAAAACAATGTGGATCACCAGAACCTGTTATATGCCTCCGCGTACAGCGTCCAATTAGAGATTACACACGTTGTGGTTCCGTGACTTTAAAATCTCAGAGAATATCTGGCATTTTCTTGCAAATGTGCGACTTTATATGTCAAGAATATCTGACTTTTCTCTAAATAGAATTTGTGAGTTTTTTTCTAGGTATATGTTACCAGAGGTGGAAAAAGAGTACTGAAATTTGTGCTCAAGTACAAATGCTGTGCCACTAGTTGGAAAATGTGCTCAGTTACAAGTAAAAGTACTGGTGGCCAAAATACTTGAGTAAAAGTACAAAGTATAACTATAAAAAACTATCAGAGTACTAATTACTTTTTTTAACGATGGATGTTTTATTTAGATCCTCAATAGCAGGCATTAGGTTATGATATAAAATATCTACGTTCAAAGCACATTTTCTCCAAAATTGAACAAAAGGTATGAAAGGCAATTAGTTCTGTAAATAAATGTAAAATATAAAAGCAGGAATTCTGTTTGTTAAACAATGACAAAAATGTTTTGAACATGCATAAGAACAGTTTAAAGCTTTTTAATACTTTCACGAACAACAGGCAGGTAAGTGTCTTAAACTCTTAGACATAATAGTTTCTGTCACTTCACTCTCCATTTTGGCTATTTGTCTCCAAATCTTCAGTGTATAAGTGGTTTTGTACTCCACTGTGTAGTACCTCCAGACACCTGTGCCTGCTGCTGCAGCGGGTTATTCTTTGCTTATGTACTAGATTAATTGTTGTGATCGCGATTGCACAGCAACAGTAACAAAGATGCAGATGAAGGTTTGAATATTAATTCAAATTGTGGTACGTCCACTCAATGGCGACTTTGATTTTATAAATGTGTAGTAGATTACATAATTAATAAATTATTACTCAGAAATCTGAGTAAAATTACACACTTAGCTACTCATAAAAATTGCCCCAAAAAATCTACTTAATTGCAATGCGTGAATATTTGTAATTAATTACTTCCACCCTTGATATTTACCACTTTAAGTAAAGAGAATAACTTGACTTTTCTTCTCGTAAATTTACTTCTTACATCTCCAGGGATTTGAGTTTTTCTTTCTGTAAATTCTTGACTTTACAACATCAGAATATCGAGTTTTTCTCGTAAATTTTTGTCTTCGAAAATCTCTCAAAATTTGGGCTTTGTGTATAAATTTATGACTTTAATATCAGAGAATATCCAGTTTTTTCCGCGAATATATGACATGAATCTCCAGAATTTCTGTTTTTTTCTCGTAATTTACCCCCTCCCCAACCCGTTTAATTTTTGTTATATACAATGGCTATCGCCATCGTACCTTTTTGACAGAAAATGGAGTCCACCATGTAATTTAAAATGACTAAGATCATGATTCATACCAGAATTTGCCTTCCAGCCTAGCCTCAGGTCTCAAGCATGCAGAGTAAAAACCAGCCCATGAGTTAGAAATAACCTCTTTCACAATGTCTCACACAGCTGAATTATACAAAAAAGAACTTTTTTATGAAACTTGTTTAATGTTACAACAATTTCATATTGTTGAGTTTCGAAAGAAAAATCATTTAAGTAATTAAGAAAACTATGAAACTAGACATTTATATCATACCTGCATATGTAAACTGACAAAGCTGACAGAAATGTTGTGAAAAATCTGTAAATAAACATGTAAGCAATCATATAAAATATAAGCAACACTGACAAATCTCATTTCTTTTCCACCCCGGACCAGATAGTTCTGGGCTTCAAATTGAGTTGTGGACTCAAATGAATATAATTTATGAAAGAGTTATATTAGAGGTATAATGCATTATTATATATCAAGCATTTTTTTAAAACATACTTCATGTTTCAGGACCTTACCAAGTCGTAGTCTTTTAACCATTTTTCAATGTTACTCTTAGTTTGTATGCAAATATAAGGTAAGTAGAATGTGAAGCCCTCAACTAATAAAACTGGCATATTTATATATATATATATATATATATATATATATATATATATATATATATATATAATATATATATATATATATATATAACATATATATATATACATATATGTATATACACATACATATACATATATATATGTCTCCGCCCGGCCCTTAGGACACATCAGTGAGTATGTACCTCCAGCTTAAGAAAACCTGTCCCAGCATGCTCTGGGGAACATTCCAGATTCTTACACACGAGGAAGCATCTTACTTGTAGTGCACGGAAACGTATTTACAGATCTTAATATGGCAAAAGTCTCTTTGACTCAGCTATAGCTGAAAATAAACGCATAGTTCCTGATAACCTTTGAATAACAATTTCTAGCAATAAAAAGAGTTTTAAAATTCCAAAAAAAGTTACAAGTTATTAAATTCTATAAAAAATAATAATGTTAGAATTATGGAAGGCTGTGGCATCAACTTAAACTACAGGTTTCGGGGCTTTAATGCTAAGCATGCATTTTGACACTCCCCTAGTTTCTCACCTGCTGCTCTTATTTGTGCCTTCTTTCCAAATAAGGACCTTTTTTGGTTATCTTCTGTCAAAAACCTGTCTGGATTTGCGTTTCCATATATGGGAGGTGATTCCAATCTCCAAGCTTCGTATTGGCTCTTACTCACCTGAGTAATATTTGTGATAAACAAGTGAACATGCTTTTATTCTTTTGTACATGTTGTTAATAATTGACCTAGCGTCAATAAAAAGAAGTGTGTGTTCATAGAGAGGATTTATTGGCTGAAGGAACGTATATTTAGCCCAAGGTGATCACTAGTAAAAGCAGACGAGATTTGGAAAGGCAGGAGGAGGTGTGTTCTTTACGTCCCTCTCCACTTTATCTCACCATCTTCCTCTCTGTAGCCTCTTTTTCATCCACGGCAGCAGCTATTTTCCCCCTTCCCTCTATCAAGAAGTGTGAGATATGGTAAGTTACACAATTTTTGGATGTAGATTCTTGGTGCAGAGCAGCTTCAGCATGTTTCTGTCAATATGGTGATATGGTGTGTGTATTAAAAGCATGTTGAGTAAAAAATGTGAGTGGGATTAAGATGGCTAGAAAAACAAAACACCCATGATGGTGAAGTACAATGACTAGTTTAGAACATGTTTCTCTGATAAATATAACAGCTATTAAATGATGGATAAAAGGTCTACAGCCATAAAGAGAGGATCCTAAAGTGCTAGGTCTTTACCTGATCGTGTTGAGGTGTGTCTGCTAGTGTCAACTTGTTTTAGGTAGAATGGAATGTGGAAACTGCCAGTGCATTCATTTAGTTAAAAAGATAAGACTGTTGCATGAATATGTGGAAAATATTACTGACGCTGACTCCATTGTTTAAAAGATAATTGTAACATGGCTTGCAATATTCCAAATTTATACTTTACAAAGAAGTTGGAGTTTCTTCCTGCAGGTATTAGCTAATTTTAACATTGCTGAAGAAATATAAGAAATAAATGTCAAGAAAATCACAATAGCATTTTTTCCCCCACAATCTAATCGTCTACTCTACTTCTAAATGGGTTTCCTTCAAGCTATTTTACAAATTAGATTACATCACAATGTTATTGTCAATGTTGTGTTTTGCCTTAATATTTAGTTGTTCTAGTTGTGACACCAGTCAGTTTTGAAAGAATGTCATGCTTAGTATCTCTTTAATATCCAATTGCATGTCCTGACATCTTCACAAATTATACAATACTGTACAATTTTTTAGCAACTGTTTTAAAAAATGTAGCAACGACAATAACAGCAATATTATGCTATGCCTTTTCAGTTAAGCTTTTTAAAAGATTAATTACTTTTCTACAGAACAACGTCTTGAAATTTTCTCACGTCTGTCCCTCTTACTTTTCTGCCTCCAGGCTTCTGGTGTAGCTATAAGCGATGAGGTGATTAATTACTATGAAAAAATCAGAGTACGCCTCCAGGGCAGCAATGAAAAAGAGAGGTTTAAATTAGTGATCATGAAGATGAGCGAAGACCAGAAAAACATCATCGTGGACCACGAAGAATCACTGAAGGTCAAGGACGTGGGGAAAGAGGAGAACATCTTTAAGAAGATTGTCAGCGTTCTGCCGAAGAACGAATGCCGCTATGCCCTGTACGACTGCACCTACGAGACCAAGGAGAGTCTGAAGGAGGACCTGGTCTTCATTATGTGGTACACAAACATTCACATATTCTGCATATGAGGCCAAAATACATTTTTGTTTACAACGTTACGTACACAAATACATCATTTGTATACTACAGGTTTCTATATACAGTATGCCAATTTATGGAAACCAAATTATAGGTTTTATTAATTATATGTCTGTAGGACATTTTTTATGGATATGCAACAAAAACAGAGGCATCAAGAATGAAACAAATTTGACATATGGAAAGCTGTGTTTTAGCCATAAAATTGTCCAGTAGAAATTCAGCAAAAGCAATATTAAACACAAAAAAGAAATCTTTGTAAATGAATGCAACAAAAATAAAAGGATCAACATATATTTTGCTATGTTTTGACAATCAAATTAAATCAAATTTCACATGTTACGTGTCCTATTTGTTATCATGAGAATATTTTGGCTAAATCATTCTGAGAGTTATTTGTCCTGGATGTTTGTATTACAACTGATATTAGTCTATAATTCTTGACTCAAGTATCCATAAAGGGAAAGTGAAACTACATGACTTAAAGTTGATTATGTGTTTATGACAATGAAAGTCATTGTAATCATAACTATTACTGAATCAGTCTATAATAAAAAGGTTATCAAATGTAGATAGGAACTTGACGACTGCATAACACAAATTAGCATGCTAAATAAGTGCTTACAACTGACTGCTCACTAATCAGAAGTTTTAGTTTTTATTCATCTTTGAATATGTTTTTTATTTGATTTTATCTTCACACGTCTATCCATCACAGGATCCCTGAGGACGCGCCCCTGAAAAGTAAGATGGTCTATGCAAGCTCTAAAGTAGCTCTAAAGGCCAAGCTGCCAGGTCAGTTGATGGTTTTCTGGCCATTTTTTACACCAATTGGGCCTTTTATTTCTTTGCAAACTGTTTAACGAAACTTTCTTTGATCTGTATTTCCAGGTTTGAAGTTCGAGTGGCAAGTCAATGACCCTGCAGACAAAGAAGCGTCCGTTCTGGTGGAGAAACTTGGAGGAAGAGGCATAGTGAAGACTTTAGAGGGAATAGCTCTCTAAAGCCCGAGAGACGGAGCAGTAAAACCAACACCTTTCCCCCTGCGCCCTTTAACCTCCTGCAATTATTTGGCTCACTTTAATGACTTTCATGATATTTTCTCTACACCAACATAAAGACTGACCTTCTATTTCTGTGAAAAAATCCAATTACATGCAGTGTTACACATTTTTTGCTATTGAATTCTGGTTATTAAAAATACTCAGTCTGAAACACAAAGATTATAGTGACGAGTGTTACATAAGCTTCTTATTCTCTAAAATATATTCACAGTATTTGGAGTTTCAAACGCCGAGGGCTTCCCCTCTGCCCCCCAGCAATTTGCTAATAGTTGCGTTCTCAAGAAGAAGAAAAAAAGCAACATTTCTTATATTCAGTTTTCATTCTTTTTGGCAGCCCTTCAAGAGTACAATATTTTCAGAATACAATGAATACAATGATATTTACTGGAAAATTTAAGTGATTATTTGTCTTTGTGAACCACAGCAAACTGTGCACCACACACACCACATCAAAATGTGACCTCTGCACTTGACCCATCCATGAAGGAGCAGTGGGCAGCTTTTTGGCAGCGGCAGTGGAGCTGTGCTTGAGGACCTTACTTTCCTCATGACTACCTTAATGTTTCCTTTACCGGTCCGGTACTTGAACCAGCGACCTTCCAATCACGGGGCCAACTCTCTAACCATTACACTAGCAACTGCCCCCAACAGTTGTAGTTGGACCTACTTATTTATACAAGCTTAAATGCAGTTTCATTCAAAATGGGTGAAAGCAGCTCTGGAAAGGAGGGAGCCATAAATGTACACGTAGCATTCAAAAGAAGAAGAACATGTCCCACAATATTAACAACTACATATATGATACGGTACAGCTCTCTAAACTCCTCTATCTGCAAATTTATGAGTCAAAATTCCCATTAATGATGGTCTTGCTCTGAACTGACAGAGAAGAACCTGAACCACTTAAAATCACTGAGAGCTCAGCTTGTGGAGGCACAAAGCCTCTATTAATGAACAACAGTAAATTGACATAATTGTCAATAACTTTCAGTACTCCAGTAAGCTGAAATCAGTCAATCAAAAAAAAAACAAACAAACACACACAACACACTGGTCCGAGAACACAATGAAAATAACACAAGTCTACGTTTTAGTTGATTTATTATCAAATTATTACAGCAGTGTCTGAGTCAGCATTTAAGAGCAAAGGGTGTTTCCGTGTATTGTCTCTGTCTCACAAAATTCTGATTATCCTCAAACACTTACAAGAAAAGCAATTGCACTAGTTGATGTACATTTAACGTACATTTGATTTCCCTTTTAACATCAAAAAAAGCAGTCAGGTGTTTTTTTTAAGGAAATATAAAGTTTTTTTAGGAAGAATTTCTGACATAGCCAGAAGTGTTTCAATGGAATGTTTTCTTCTTTTGACAATAAAAATATTTCCAGCATAACAAAGTAAAGATTAACAGTTTCTTAGGTGCAATCGCTGGTGCCTAACTACAGTACATTAAAGTAAAAATACTCAAGAGCGCATCGTTTTGGTCATCTTAAGGCAGTTTTGGTTAAATGTGCTGTTTTGGTCTTTAAATCAGACCGACGTGCCCTTCTTTGTCTCCACGCCGTCTCCCTGACCACAAGACACAACGAGAAAAAAAGGTCACGTAAACTGAATTCTTTTAAAAGGAGCGATATGGAATAAAGAAGCCCCTTGTAAATAAATACCTTTTCCTGTAGTTGGTTCTGAAGCAGTCTGACCGTCTCCTTCTCTTTGGCTAGTTGGTCTTGGCTGGTCCGGAGCAGCTGCTGGAGTTTCGTAGCAGCCTGGCCAAGGTCTTTGGTCAGTTTTCTCTCTTTTTCCAGACGCTCCTACATCAAGAATTTAGAGGAAGGGGTAAGGGGGAGATTTCAGTTGCCAATTCAAAATATACTTTACCACCATTAGTGCAGAAACCACAGTACACAACGCTGCCTCATATCCATCGCTGGCTGTGGCACTGAACCAAATCAAGAGAGTATTGTAGCAGCCTTATCAGCATATATTAATACAGGCAGATAAGGAATCACTGTCAATATAACATTGTATCATGATGAAACTTGTGATTTACACCCCTAGTACTCCAAGAAGAAATCATCTTATGTTTCACTAACATCACTAATCACTAACCATCACTTCTTGATGCTTCTTTATTCTATTTGTATGTGACCAGCTCAACCAACTTCCAGTATTCCTTACTCTCTGTTCACATGACAATGATGCAGAAAACTCTAGCCATTAAGATTAAAATAGCTGAGTATTTTAGGCCAAACCACTCTGAAATGAGAACTGACATCACTATGAGGGGAAAAAGTGCTGTTTCTACAGCCACACAGAAATGCACCCATTCAGACAATCTAAAAAGATAATCCAAAGAAACCAAAAAGAGTAACTGTGAATTACTGATAAAGTAATTAAGCCAAAAAAATGTAACTTTTATTATGACTAGTAGTAACCTACTTTAAGTTCAGTCACATCCTCTGTGTCTGCGTGCTTCTCTCCAGCCGCTCTCAGCCGTTCAAGCTGGCTCTGAAGTTCAGTAACTGTGTTCTGAGCCTGAGAAATATTAATGGACAGATTATTAACAAAAGCATTTTTTATGTTCAGCAAAAACATTTCCACTATTCAATTTTACAGACTTTGGACCTTTGGGTTCTGTGCAAAAGTGCTGCTACAGTGTAATTCCCAAAATCAATGCTCATTGTCATTAAATGCTGTTACTACTACATAAAAGAGGGAAAAAACACAAACCTGTCCAACCTCCTCAGAAAGCTGCTGTTTCAAAGCCTGCTCTGTCTGCAGCTTCTCCACGGTCTGCTCCAACTCAGCCTGGACCTAAACAAATCACATTTAGAGAAATTATCAATCCACATGCAACATAATGGTCAGAAGGCAACACAAGAGAATAAAAATTAAGAAAACAGCCTTGGGTAAGTGCATTAGGAAACACAGAAGATACATGTTAGAACTTTATGCAGCATTACACAGACATTCTGTTCAAGTCTTCTTCCAACAGCAATGCCAAGCCCTTGTGCACAAGCCAACACAAACACCCGTTAACGCACATTCCAAATCCACAAGTGCAATAAAAGAAGGTGTGATAAAAACAGTGATGTTACAAAAGTAAACCGCAACTTCAAAAATAATGCCCAGATTAGTCGTAGAAGCCTTTAAAAGGAAGTCAAGAGTGTCATGTTTCCAGACACAGATTAAGCCTGATCTCATAGGATAAACTTAGGCGTTAATGAAGACTTGCAAATGCTAAAGTGTTTCTCTCTCAAGGCTTAATAAGTGTGCAGAAAAACAGGCAAAAATGTTAACAATGTTAACAATGTGACAGCCCCCCCCCCCCACAAAAAAAAAAAACTGGTAAAAGAAGAGTGTTAACGGAAGCTATAAAACAGTGAATGGTTAACACTAAGGAAGGCGTCTGCCTATGAACAGCAACAGACAGTATGAAGGTGCCTCCAATCCCCACATTTTTTGTGTGTGATGTTTTCTGAGCTGATCCGTATTGAAGGTATTTGGATTTTTACAGTGTACATGATGCAGCAAAGTCTAATGGCTGGATCATCAATAGCTCCCCTGTCATTAGTAGGCCTGATTTGGGACTGTGTGTCCGTTGCTGTTTATTAGGCAGAACAAGGAATAACCCTACGCTCTGCACACCTTAACCTGACATGGCTCAGGCTGGCCGTTCTCCACTCGTCTCTGTGGAAGAGCCATCACCTCACTCAGCTGCTGCCTCACCTGAAATAACAAGCTGTTACTCAGCACAAACCTGATGTTCCAGTCCCATCTACTCTCATTTGGGTAAAAAGGGACAGTCGCAGAAATAATGTATTAGCACTGGCATTAGTCCAAAGAAATATCAATATTTATGCATAGAAGCAGTTCAGAAAAAAAGGAGTTTCCAGAACCTAAATGTAAATGTAAAAAAATTCAGATATAAGAATGCCAGTCACTTAACTTAAGCAAAACACAAGAAGTTAGTTTCGGCCACAAGTCAAATGTATGCTTTTATATAGGGATCGATCGGCCAGCGATCGGAATCGGACGGTTTTTGGCCTGATCGGAGATCGGCCGATCACTCACATGTATTGCTGATTTCAAACCGATCTTGCGCATGCGCATGCGCATTACTTACAGCACAGCCACGCGCGCGTTCAGGCAGCGTTCACATGTACGCTCAACGGAGGCGTTTCTCATTCACCTTGAATTGCGTGACATCGTGCGGCGACGAAATGAGTTTTGGGCGCGTGAGTATGGCGTCACATCAATGCCAAAACTAGAGCGCGCAAAATGGCTTGCCGCAAAAAAATCGCGGGCGTAAATTTCAAAGTCGCGCGCGCAAATGTGAAACTCGAGAGCACAAAATTAAGAATCGAGTGCGCGCTTGTGATAATATTGCGCGCGGACTGTATTTTTCCTCTCGCGGATATATCTTTTTTCCTCTCGATGTGTTAAATGTTCTCGCGCGCGAAGTAGATTACCGACGAGCGGCTTTTTTTGCTCGAGTGAGATTTCTGCGCGCGCGGTTTGAAAGGGGGCGGGGTTTTGGCAGTTTGGGGGCGGGATTTTGGCAGTTTGGGGCGGGGTTTCGGCAGTTTGGGGGCGGGGTTTTGGCTGCTTCTGCCTGCGAATCCTATTGGCCGATGGCTCCTGGTCTTGTGATTGACTGCACACTACAGACAGTTTTTACAGAAAAACCAAAGATGACGGAGGAAGAGGAACGGCGACAGGTAGATTAAACACAAGTTATAGTTTATCAACCTTATAATTATAATTTAATAGTTAGGTCTTACACGTTTAATAAGCACGCAATCACTGGCTCCCCTTGCCCACTTGTCTGTCCCCAATTCAGCATAAACACAGATGCACAAGTAAATTACTAGATGATCACAAGATGATCAGCTGTTTTCCATAGTTGAGGATACAGGCTTCATAAATCTGATAAATCACCTCTGCCCAAAATACACAATGCCAAGTAGGCATTACTTTTCGGATGTCGAGTTACCGAAGCTGTTACATTTTACGAGTTACATTTTATTTATTTAAATTTGTAAAGAAAATTTGTTATGAAAATAAAGCATTATATTAAAGAAAATTAGATTTTTGTTTGTATTTGCTGTAGAGCTGCCACTATTATATGTCACTTATAAAAGTAACTAGTAATCAGGGAAAGTAACTACCGCGTTACATTTAAAAAGTTGAAACCCATTTTTCTGTGTTGATGTCGTCGACTACTCACAGCAGCTCTAATTTTCTGTTATCTGGGAAAAAAAATCGGTATCTGAAAAGTCGGTATCGGCCGATCACACTTACAAAAAAAATCGGTAATTGGAATCGGCCAAGAAAATTGCAATCGGTGCATCCCTAGTTTTATAATTTGGAAGCTCTAAGAGTCAAAAACAAACTGGATGAAAGATGTGAATATGTTAAATATATATAACGTCGGGTTAAGCCGTGTACCACTGTGATTCCTGCAAGATTAAACAATATGGCAACTGTCACATGCAGACACACACTTCACACTTAAAATGTTCTTATTTAATTACAGTCATCCTGCTGATTTTTGTCCTTTAGACCAGACTCACCTGTGCTAACTCCTCCTTGTGTAAATGAGTCTCTGCCTGTGCTGCACGTAGTCGGCTCTCAGAATCTGACAACAGCTGCTTTAGCTGAAATAAAAATTAAAAGGAGAATTATTTCATGTCAATTGTAACCTCTACAACTTCAGGAAAAAAAGTGCAGATACATCTAAAATAATTACTGTTAAAAGTAGTCGGAGAGTAACCTGTGTAAATTCTACATGCTTTCAAATTATTATGACCAAAAGAACACAAGAAAGAAGCCACTATTACTCCGACAAAAACATTCCAGGCAAAATGAATAGTCCAATCACACCTCATCTTCTGAGTGATTTAGACTGATGGTGGATAAAGACTGCCGCTGTTTCTCCAGCTGGGCCTCCAGAAATGTTACCTGTTCCTTTAGCTGCACAATGGGAGGAACATATTTGTGATTTTTTTTAAAAACCCATATTAGTCTGTTACACCTGCATCCAAAGATAAAGCATTAAATCATGTACCTGCTCTGTGTTCTTATTTTCAGCTCTTAAACTCTCTGCAGTCTCCTCTAACACCTGCACCTTCTGTAATGCCTTTGGGAAGTAAACAATGCCTTAATTGATTAATGAGAAAAACACGCCTTGCTATCTGTGAATAACGTCTGCACCTCCTTGCACATTGCGTCTGAAATTAAAAAATTAAAATTTACAACCTAAAAGGCCTACACGGATGTGTGTGTGTGTGTTTGTTGAGTCGCACCTTCCTTAACTGGTCCTCTGACTCAGCAATCTTGGCTCTCCACCCAATCTCTTCCTCCTCCACACTCTTCTGAAGGGTTTTCAGCATTCCCTCCTGCGCCACATCAAGTCAGTTAGTTCCCTTCCTTACCCTGAACTCCACTTAAGAACTCATCCACGACGAACCTGCTCCCTCTTACCGTTTCTGCCAGCACGGTCCTGTACTGCTCGCAGTCCGCTTGCAGTGTGCTCTGACCCTCCTGAGCCTCGCTCAGCCTCTCCTGTAACTCCTGTTACAAACGTCATATTGCAAAAAAAGTATACATTAGCTTTATTAATTACATGCACTAACATTCCCAGCCCTACTTTCAAGATATTTTCTTAAAACTGCTTATCTGCACAAAATGACAACCTAAAATACCGACCAGTTTCCTGAGAGAAAAAACTAAACCTTGACCATGTGTCATCAAGTAGGGTTTGCAGCTATGAGACTGCCACTCTTAATGAATTTTCAGTGTCAGTTTGCATTGCCTCGCCTCATGTGGCTCTGCAGCTCTGCTGTGGGAAACCACTGAACTAATGCAACAAGAATAACTTCCACAAGGGGACAGAAGAGTGAGACAAACAGGAAATCTGCTTTACCGCCACTTTGCATTTCTGTGCTTCTTGAAACTGCTCGCTCGCCTTCAGAGCCTCCTGTGCTCTCTCTGAAAACTCCTGCAACCAGGAGACCTAAAAGGAGAGGGAGAATTGCTAACATTAAAAGAAAAACTTATTATATATGCAGGTCCAAGAGAAATGGGGGTAAGAAGCTAGAAAGAAATTAAAAGTTTGTTCTTGTAATGCTGGGTGCTTAGTTACACGTCACTGTCGCTTTACTTATTCTTTAGAAATTCTGTTTTTATACATTTTAGAAGTATTGTGCAAAAGTCTTGCACGCAAATTTCTTAATATCTTGCTTCCTAAGAGCCAGATGTTATTGTGTTTTTAATAGTGTCTTGAGGAATTGTATTTACTGTATTTGACACATGGAATCTTTTTTTGAAATGGAAATAGGCCTCTTTCACATGCACTTCTGAAATCCCTTTCTATTTATCTCAGTCCTCAGGAATAGTGTTTGAATGTATGTTTGCATGTATTGCAATAAATCGCTGTATCTATCTCAACTTCATAGCAAAATATAATGATCGATGCCTGTAGACTGATAGCACAGTACTGTATTTATTCAGGCTGGCAGAGGTTTTACTACAGACATGTTAATGAAATCAGTTATTTCTACCTGTTCACTGTTAATGTTGATTTGAGGGAAAAGGGACTGAAGCACACTGATGGTCTCACTCTTGAATACTGTAGTGTTATCCTGCAAAAGAAAGTCATTTTTTATAATATCCAAAATAATTTATTTACTGTTTATTTAAATCTGTTTACCACGCAAGGCATTAAAAACCGCTTTCTATTTACAATGACAACCTGGGATTTAATACATGATTATATGTGTTATACCATATATTATGTTATGTTGCATCAAACCTCTCCCACTGAAGCTGCCTCAAATATAGGAACAGTTATTCAACTTTGAAAAAATTTACTGTGCCTCAAAAGACAATCTAACAAAGATGCCACAGAAAAAGGTTTTAGTAAAACTATGCAATATGAATTTGTTATGATTTGAGGACGAAGTTAGGAGACGCTGGGCCTTAATCTGTCAGAAAATCTTATGGCCAAAAACACCAAGCTGTGTGCAATTTTTTTTTTAAAATTCACTTTACACCTGTGTATCTGTCCGCATAACAGTTTGTAACAGAAAAAACTGGGGAAAGCATCCAAGAACAGATACAGGAGGTTGTAAGATCTCCAAAGAACTTTTCTTTGGCAAGCAAGTACATTAATGACGCATACATAAGCAGGATAAATTCTTCACCAATTCTGGCCAACCACCATAGTCTGTCACACACTTTAAGGATGATAAAAATGTAAATAAAACCTTAAGATGCAGACAAAAATGACAAAACCGGCATATCATATAAGAAGGGCAAAAAGAGGTGCCTACTGAGCATTAATTAATGAAGGTTTAGAGAGAGGCACAATCGGTGGCACACTTACATCACTTTTGCTTTTTGAGCGCTCCACTTCCCCCTTCAGGTGTTCTACCTCCTGCTGTAAATCAGCTATGAGTTGCTCCCTCTCACTTAGACTGAAATAAAAACACAGAGTCTTTTGAGGAAGCTGGTCAGTTATCTCAACATTCTTGGAATATTTTGTATTGTTGGGAATCCAGCAAGTGGTTACAGTTTCTAGATGTAAGGGGACGAGAGTGTGTACCTGTTCTGGAGAGACACTAGTTCTGATTTGGCCTTCTGTTGCTAAAATAAAAAACAAAATTACTAGCAAAATACTGAAAAAAAAAACTTGCAGGTAAGAAATCCAGTGTGAAATCTTGGACACTTTTGATAAGCTATACTTACACTTGCATTTTGTTCATTGTGATACTTAATTTCCTCTTGCAGGGACGACAGCTGGGCTTCCCTTTGTCTCAAACTTTACGGATGTAAAAGAGGATATGAAAGGTCATTTTGATATGAAGAGACAAAAGAAGAACAATTATTTTCAAAAAAACAATTATCACTACAAGCTGTGTGCGCGTGTGAACTTAAACTTACCTGCTTTGCATTTGTTCAAGCTTAGTTGTGTTTTCAAGCTGCAAATAAAGAAATTAGTAAACATGTGAATAAATAAATGACTAATCTTTAATTCATTTTTCTATCGTAAATTAGCTTACTTTGCTGTTTTCGTGCTGTTCTTTCAACTGCTCGTGCTCAGCCTGAAGTGATGCTATTTGCTTCTTTTTCTCTGTTAAACTTTTAAAAAGAAAATAATATAATCGGGGAAATAAGGCAGGTTTAATACAAGTAAAGAAGTGAACTGAAAACAAAGAAAAACTCCTCCTACCTGTTCTGTAAGTGTTCTACCTCTGCTGTTCTGTCACTGGCCTGAAGGGAAAAACAGAAATTGGTAAAGAGAAATAAGATCCCAAACTTTTCAGGATTGTGCAAATCCACAGACTTACAGTTTTGACTCTGTCTAGTTCCTCTGTGAGGCTTCTGAGCTCATCTTCAAGTGATGTAATGCGGCTCTGGTTCTCATTAAGTCTATAGACATTAAAGAAGTAACATTTAATTTTTGCAAAATTGATGTATTCATTGAATTTATTATGCAAATAAAAATATGATTGGTGTCAAAACTAATCAGAAATACATGAGTCTTAAAAGAAGACGAAACATACGTATCTGCTGATGGCTCTGCATTTGCAGTGTCCTTTTCCTAAAAATAAAAACATTATGGTTTGTGACTAATGTATACCATGTGATGCAGGTCTACAGTAAGAGTGAGATGTAACAATCTTACCAGTCTGGTGACTGCATCTCTCAGCTGTGATAACTCATTCTCCAGCTCAGACACTCTGCTCTCCTTCTCCTTCAGACTACAAGCAGGACAAATGAGACAAACCAAATGAGTTCATGTTGAACCCGGGATCTTCGGATGCACAGTGATGGTTTTGGCTTGCTATCGTTAATTTAATTAACATTCTACCAAGAAGATGCACTGTTTCACCATCACTGAGTAGTGTCCCAGGAAAACCAAAACTTAAGTCAGTATTGCAAATATCCAGAATTTAAGTTTCACAGAATCCACGTTATTCTGAAAATTCACCTTTTCTTGGCATCCTCCAGTTCTGAAACCAAAGCCTGTAGATGCAAATACAAAGTGACATCAGAGATTCATAGATGAAGCAAAGATGCAACGTCTGTCTTCAAACATCTGTCACTCTTACCCAAATACGTAGAAACTGAGACTACATCCTGCTTAAAGGAAGTTCCACATGTATGAATGAATAAATGACGAGTGAGTCACTCTGGTGAGCCATGCAACCTACCCGCCAACTGATTTAGAGGACTGTAGTGTTAACTGGCTTGATGTCTGTAGTACTCTCTTACCAGGCTGGTTTGTTCCTTGCTCTGACTGGCCTCCAGCAGCTTGTGAACAGAGTTCAGTCGCTCCTCCACTCGTCCTCTCTCCGTCTCTGCCTGGCTCAGCTGTGCTCTCAGGGCTTCTGCCTGACCTGCCTTCTCCCTCAGCTCAGCCTCCATGGCAGACACACGCCCACGGGCCTCTATCTCACACACACACAAAAACACACAACGCAAAATCAGCATCAACTAACTAATGGAGAGTCTGGGGGATCTGTTGGCATGCATTAGGGAAGAGCAGAAAATCAAAACTAACAGTTTTAGTTTTAATAATAATCATAATAATAAGCATAATAATAATAATGTCAATGTTAGATGCCAATTTTATGTAAATAGCATTTACATTCTTGTTTCAACATACACAGTGAGTCAAAAAGGCACCTCTAAAGCTTTGCTTATACCTTTGGCAAATTTTTACCGTGTTATATATTTAGAATGACATTTTTTAACATTACAATTCATGACCAATTTCAGCACCTAATTGCTTATCTTTTCCCTGATTTTATTTGGACAATATAGGATAAAAGTATCAATATAGAAAGACGGAAACAGCAGCGTAAATGTCCTCGGCGTCCATGGCCCTGCTGACCTCTAAGAGCTGCGCTGTCGAGTTGAGTTTGCCCCAGCTGGCTCTGCAGGCTGCTGTTGCTGCTCTGGGCCTGTCTCAGTTCTTCACTCACTTCCTCCAGCCTGCGCTGCAGCGCCTGCTCGCTTGATACCTGGCACGCCTGCAGTGGGCATCACACACACAAAACCCTCAAAATCCCACTGCGTTCTTCAGTGAGGAATTTCCCACTCAGCATCACAGTTCAATAAGCAATTCCGCTAACGTCGCCCTCTCGGGGCCTACAATTATGTCTGCGTATTCCAGCCCAGCTGTTGCATCTTCTCCACTGCAACTCCATTAAAGGGGAACTCCATTTGAAGTCAATAATGTGTTTAAAGTAATTATCTCGATTCCACTTTTAGTTGTATTAGCATGTAAGGGTGGAAGTCTGTTCAGATAAGTTGATACTTCAGAATCATAGAGCGCCATCAGTCTAACGGCTTGTCAAAATTGCAATTTAAATAATGTGCCAGCAATACATTAGCCAAGGGCAAAGTCTACACTTTACAAGCGAGCCTAGTCAAACCTGTAGAAACACACACACACACACACACATATATATATACACACAGACAGATGGTTGCTGTCTTTGTGTCACCCATTGACGCCCATAAAGACTGCAATTTGTTTTTACCACAGCTAGACCTAATGTTAAGCTTAACCTCAGTTACCAAAAACAAATCTTCTACCTCTTTTTGTCTTTCACATAAAACCTGCAACTCAAATCTTAGCTTTTCCTATAATTTAGGAGATGGTCCAGACTTTTAATACCCTACAGTGACATAGATGAAAACTACTAGATGTAAATAATACTACATGTACAGCTACGTCTGGCCCTAACCCTACTCCTAAATTGGAGAAATCTCAGATCTTTTAGGGCACAATCGGGTTATCAAAAATATCTAAAAACTTTACATACATACAATCACACCCACACAACATGAACGTAAGCAAGTACCACTGCTGCACATCTGTCATCTGTTAAACACTCTCTCAGGATTAGCTTTCAAATACTGATATAAAAAATTGGTTGTAATAAGTAACTGAAGTCATGCAATTAACTCCCTTTTAAAAATATATTTACAAAAGACAGTCACCACATGTTTTTTTTTGGCTGGATTTAGTAACACACTGCACATTTGTTCTGGATCGGTATTCAAGATGACTCTACACACAACAAAAATACATCTCTGAATCATATTGGAAGTAAACCAGTCACAAGACGAGTGCTCGACTGCTGGCTGACCTGTAGCTGAGAGAGTTGCTTCTCAGCAGAACTGGCCTTAGCCTCCAAACTCTTCCTGAGCTGTTCTTCTGATCGCAGAGCCTCGGCCTTCTCACCCAACTCTTTGTTCAGCTTGGCACAATCCTGACGGAGTTTATCCAGCTTCACATTGAGCCTGAAGAAAAAGTTCATAGGAAATCACTGTGCGATACTGTAGAGTTGGTTTGACATGACTGAGAGCGACATACTTGCTCTCGGCCTGGCTGGTGGCCATGCTGATAGCGTCTCGGAGGATGGAGTTCTCCTGCTGCAGACGCGCCAGCTGGGTACTGGGGCCTTTCTCCAACTGCTCCTGCAGCGTCTCGATCTGTCAGAGTCAGGAATGGGAGTCTTTAATCCACTCCAAACTGAGTCATTTTAAGTGTTTGCCTAAATTGATTGAGAAAGCTATATGACCCTTAATAGTCAGGTATGGTTCTATAATGATTTTGTTAAAATAAATTATTTGCTATTTCTTTCTAATTAGACACAGTTGGTTAAATGTTACATCGACACTGAACGCACATATTTCGCTATTTTTAAAACGCTTGCTTGAGGCAGATCAAATAAAGCTAAATCATTAGGTCATAGGAAGTGCTTCCTTCCTGTGACATAATGAGTGCTATGTTCAGCTTGAGTGTGTAATGGCTAGTTGTCACAAAGTGTTAATTCAATTATTTCAAGGTACATGACTGACTGACAGCCATCACTGCCTCAATTTGAAGCCAATAAGTTTGTTAATAAGTTAATCAGCTTTTAAAAACCTGAATACACTATGTTTACTATGTGTATTATTACTATCAGTAATATCTGCCAGCTTCCTACACATTGCAAACCCGATGTGTGCAATGTGTAGCTTCCTACACATTGCAAACCCGATGTGTGCATTATATCTTCCCCGTATTTTCACTTACTGTGCACACTCCCATGTGGTAAAGAAACTAAACGCATTTGGAAAGTCAATTATGTCCTACTATAGTGCACTGTGTCCACTAAATCCATTAAGAATGAATGCATTTTCTTGTCAAGCAGATTTAAAAGTGTCTGTTTTTCTATATATGGGTTTGGTTACTTTAGCATTTAGCTGCTGGGTTTCAGCAAGATGGTCCTTGTAGCTGGCCTGCATGCGTGCCTGAAGCGCAATCATCTCCTGCTCCCGCTTACTCAGCTGAGAGCTCAGCTTTGATTCCACCATCGACACCTTTGTCTTTTCAGCAGAAAGTTCCTAAAAAACACACACACAATTTAAATTTACATTTACGGCATTCAGCAGACAGTCTCATCCAAGGCGACTTATTTTTTTCCTCATTTCAGGCACAGTCCCCCTGAACCCCACTTGGTTCTTGCTGTGACCCTTGGGGTGGTAGTGCTGGAGGCAGGATGAAAGACACAATCTCTTGGTCTAGAGGGAAGTATCTGAACCACTAGAACAGGGGTAGGCAACTCCGGTCCTGGAGATCCGGAGTCCTGGAGGTTTTCCGTCCTACCTTATCAGTCTCTTCTGGTGGTTATCTACCTGAGACCTGGTGTGGATGTTCTGAAATGCAGCTGGATGGAAAACCTCCAGGACAAATGCACGTTTCATTTTGTAAAATCTCACTTTAGTCAGCTCTTTAAGGCGACTCTTAGCGGCAGTAGCATCCTCCTGTGCAGAGGCCACTTGCTTGTCTTTGTCCTCCAGTTGTTTTTTCAATACTGCGACTGGATCACCCTTCTGTGTGGCCTTCACATTCATACATACACACACATAGAGAGAGAGAGACAGACAGAGAGAGAGAGAGGTGCGGCATAAATAAAGAGAAATAGAAAGTCTTCAAAAACCATGAGCCTCCATTTCGTTTAACAATAAAATTGCAGCAACTGCTTATAAATTAATAGACACTGCCAGGCTGCAAGAGTACAAAGTACCATATGGAGGAGGAGAGTAAGCACACTGTACTTTGCACTCCTGCACTCTGTCACGAATCAAGGGTACAGTGTGCAGGAGGCGAGTATAAATGGGGAGCAACCGTATAAAGTCAAGAGATCTCAGAGCTACACAAAAAGTCTTCCTCATGTGCCATTATCTCTTATATGTAGAGGAATGACAGTTTGGGGACTCAGTTCCCAAAGAATTCCCACTGCACACAGCTACCAAGTGCAAACCAAGGCCTCTCACATTGTTAGGAAGCTCTGCTGTCTAAGAACTATGCTTATTCCCACCTTGTGCTGTGGAATGATGCTTTATGAATGTGACATATTAAGACAACTAGATTTTCTTTCTATTTATGATTCCTTTAGGTTCTCTCACTAGCCTTGGGCACATTGGTACAGCCTGACAGCTAATCACATCTTGACAACAGTGGTCTCAATGTATGATTGGATCATGCTATTGTGCTAGTGGTCCTACCTTATGCCATATATCCTTCATTCCAGCCTTTTCTGACAGAATCTCAATGAGCTTCTGGGCCTCTCCTTCACTCAACACCATGTTCTTTAGTGTGGACAGAAGAGTCTTGTAGGGAAGAGTGACGGGAGCTTCCACAGCATCAACTGTCACTGCTTCAGAGCACGAAACACACAAAACAGTCATCAGGCATTTCGTTAAGTACTGGCTAATCTTTTTTAGCCCAACACTTTAACAGAAAGAAGTTAATCATTAAAAAAAAAATTGGTTAATTCTGTTTTCACCATGATTAAAACCAAATGGTTGGACAGAGAATGATAATTATGTGATTATATATCCTCCTGTCTCCTGTTTTTCACTCTGTGAGTGAGTCTAGGGGTAGTGTTTGTAATTTCCATCCACAATCATTATTTAAATCATGTCAATTTGAAGTACGGTCTAAGCATTCATCTAATATCTTCATACTATCAGATTCCTACATTCCCTCATACAACACTGGCACCCATACTTGGCATTGCAGACAGGAGGCGTGGCACCAGGCGGAGATGGCACTCAAAGCTACTGATACACTCTCATTGTGTGGCATCTGAGAGCCTTTGTGTCCAGCCATAAAGGAATAGCAAAGGCAAAGTGGACTGTTTGCACTAGACCGGCCAGCTGCCGTACTTACTAAGAAGACTGAACAACTAACTGGAGTGTGCAATCATCTCTCAGAAGGAATGTAAACTGATTTAAAATCCCATAAATATTTGATTTAATATGGGCTTATCACATTTATGGCATTTAGCAGACGCTCGTTAATTGTAATTTCAAGACATTTCAAATGACATTTCAATTTACTGCCTTGAGAATGATTATGATTAATATCTACCTTACATTGCATCTAAAATATTATAAATATCTGTTTGTGTCTCTGAATATTATAGAAAGATCACCGCATTACACTGATATTTAATAATGTTTTTTTTACCATTTATTTTATGTGATAAATGTAAACACAAATGAGTGTAGCACATCATTTAAATTTAATAGTCAGCACTGTCTATCATAAAATTTATAAATATACAGCATATAAACTGTTTTTAAATTCCTAGCAAGCGTGAGACCAAATGAAGGACCGGAATTGTCAAGAGAGTGGCAATACTGTAAGTGTGATAACAAGCTACCTTCACCTAACACAGCAGTTTTGTTTCTCTTGAAACTTTATAATTACCCGGAACTGAAACACAATGCATAGCATAGTCTTTGGTTTAGAACCGGTTTATAAAAAACATACAGGAGTTGTGGTTAGTCTTTGTAACCAATCATATCCTTGGGTTATTATTTAAGTATAAAACAGTATGGATGGAAATTGATAGTAAACTTTATTATTAACTGTTCTGAACTGGTGTGCCAATAATAGCCAATAATATTACAAAATAACAATTCCTGAAATAGCCACCAACGTCAGATAACTACTTACATGCTTCTGTACAAAAAATTACATAGACATATCTATATATTTTCTGAAATGTTTCTGTGGATGGATGTTTTAACTGCTATTTAAACTTCCAGAACACAGTGTGGAATAACCAAATCAGAATTTATGCACAAAATGGTTAAAAGTCTGTACCAAGCACTGACTAACAAAAATGAAAACTGGTATGATCATACCGGATTCTGCATTTTTCTTTGCTCCTGCTTTCTTCTTGGAAGGAGCTTGAGCTTTGGCCTTCTCGGTTTTATCAGAAGCCTCCATCACAACAGTGCTTTTCTGAGGTTCGACTGGTGGTGCCGCCATCACGGGAACTTCCCTGACCACAGTTTCCAACTTGGACTCAGGCTTAGCCGTCACCTGGGCTGGCTCTGCTTTGGCTGCTTTCTTCTCCTTCTTCTTGTTCTTGTCCTTGGGGGATGGTGCAGGTTGTGCTTCTACTTTAACGGAATGACTAGGGCCAGAATTCGGGGTTGGAGCAGGGGCAGCATTAGGAGGGACTGAAGCTTGGTTCTGAGTAGAGGCCACAGGGGCAGAACGAGTTGGGGCAGAGGCCTGAGCTGTGACAGCAGTGGCAAGAACAGGGGTGGAATTCACAGCAGGGTATGCGGTGGGTTTGGTGGCAGGGGGTGGAATACATTTGGAAGTAGAGGTGGAGCCAGGTTTAGAAGCAGAGGTTTGGTTGGGTTTCGGGGCAGAAGCTGGAGCAGTTTTACTAACAGGGGCAGGAGTAGATTTAATGGGAGCTGAAGTAGATTTGGGGGCAGGTGCAGGAGTTGGTTCTTGAACTTGAGGTTCTGGTGAAGCAAGTTGGGGTTCTGAGGTTTCTTCTTGAGCATCAGGAATAATTTCAGGCTCCTCAGGCTTCAGACTGGGTTTCTCATCCTTCTTCTTTGCACGGTTCTTCTTTTCAGCTGCCTTGTCCTTCTTCTTCTTGTCTGTCCGCTGCTGGGGTTGTGTCTTGGCCAATTCTTTGCGCTGCTTTTCCAAGGCCTCTTCATAAGAAGTCTCCTTCATGGAGAAAGTGGACACCAGGGCAATCCCAATGGCCGAGATGACCATGAAGCCACCAAACACAACTATGCCCAAGGTCTGGGGATCGTAGATGTCCATGATTGCAAATAGCCTTTATTTTTTAGACCTGTCAAGAAATATAAAGCAAAACATGCATTATTATAAATATGAAGTAGTGTAGTAACAAAGCTAATATATACAATGCAACATTTTATCTGCTTGTTTTCCTTCTTGTGGCAAAGAGAAAAAATCTTTGTAAAATGTTAACAAAATGCATGACTGTGCTTGTTCTACTTGTCATGCATTTTGTTTACATTTTACAAAGATTTTTTCTCTTTGTCACAAGAAGGAAAACAAGCATAGTAAGTAACATTTCCTGTTACCCGTCAATAACAAATGCAGGGTGGCATTAACTTTCAGCATGACCCAGATGACACTGCATTTTTTTACACTTTTACCACACTAAAGTTTTATCAAACAGGCGCAAATGTATCTACAGAGAACGAGACAAAACTAAAGATAGCTCAAGCTGACAAAGGTCAAGATTCCAGCTTAACAAAAAGTCTAATTGCTGGATAAATCTCCTACTGACAACAGAGACACATCTGTGAATATTTGCATTCTATTCATTCTTAACTGTATTTTTAGTGCAGTGAAAAGAAGAAGAAGAAGAAGAAGATGCAAAAAGGAGGAGGATGAAACAGAGAAGGAGGCGGTGAGAACAGAAGAAGAAGAAGAAGAAGAAGAAGAAGAAGAAGAAGAAAATGAGGAGAACAAAAATTGGGACAAGCAAGAGATGGAATGAAACAGAGGAAGAGGGGGAGGAGAAAGAGAAGGAGGAGCGATTTAAAGGGACAGAAGGAAAGGGGGGAAGAAAAATTGACGAGTAGGAATTCAAGAATTAAAATGATGAGAAAGGAGACGAGTGATACCGTGGAGGAACACAAGGAAAATATAGACGGATACGGAGGAAGACAACTGAGACCAAGCGAAGGAATAAATATGATGAGGAAAGGAAGACGAATAAAGAAGAAAAAGAACGAACAGAAAAGGGGAGGGGGAGGAGAAGGAGAAGAAGAAGGGAAACTATTCCGAAGAAGTTGGACTCGAGCTTGTACAAAAACCAAACCCGGCGCTTCTGCCTTTAAACGCATTTATATCCAGCGGAGTCCAAGTCATTGACCCGAAATCGAGCTAAAAAGACAAATCCCAAGTGACTTTACTCACAGTTTACAGTGCAGCAAGTTGTTAAAATCTTAGTTATAATGCAACGAGTCCGTTTTTAACATTAGAAGGTTTTCTTTTTCTTTTACTCGAGCAAGCAAATGAACTCAATTATATATTCCCCTTTGTCATCTTTAAATCACATGCAAATACGTCCCAGACGTCCGAAAAGTTTAAGGCATGTCGTTAATAGACTAAAATCGAATAAATGTCTTAACCGCGCCGAAAGCAAGCCCAGAGAATGGCTGAAGTTGAAGAGCAGCTGCTACTGAGTCTCGAACAAATCTTTCATACAGAAATCTGTATGAAAAACCTCTGTTAGCATCACACTCCAAAGCCTTCGTTTCTTTCACCTTCTTTCTCTGCAGATTAAGAGTTAGCAAGCTAACCCACTCCCACGCTGAATAAAATCAGTTGAGATATTTAAAAAAAAAATCTAAAAATATTAGTCCGGCATAAAAAAGGAAAATCTGTGAATTCCAGTGTTCCGCTTTACAGTCTCCCAGCGAGGTAGCCGCCGTGTGTGTGTGGAGTCGTGGCACTTTCTCAGCGCTGACACCGCGCAGGCCAGCGGCCCACTTCGCCTTCACACATTCCGCCTCTGATTGGTCAGAAAGCGATCCATCGCCACAGCTCAGCCAATCAGATTGGGCAATTGCTTAGAGGGGCTGGACTAAGCCGAGGGGCAGTAAAGATGGGAGCTGTAGTTGTACGTGGCCTTTCGCTCATCTCATACAAGAAAAGAGGATGAATGAAAGGCGAAGTGTTCCATTATTTGACTACAATGCTAAATGCACTTGATTTTTGTGTATTTTTTACAGTATGTATAAATTTTAATTTGTATTCCATTTGGTTATGTGGTTTAGTTTTTTCTTAATTCCTTTGTAAATTAATCGATGTATTTTAGTCTTAGGATTCAGAGATTTTGAGTCAAAGTCTTGGACTCAAAGGCATTTCACTACTTGTTGTACTTGAATAAATATGGGCGTGACAAATAAAAAAAATCTGTTGAAAAAGTTATCAATCAAACAGAGTAGAGCTGAGCTGTTTAACATTTTTGCATCTGCAATGATAACTTCTGTCTAGTCTGGTTGCCAATGTTATTTTAACACTTATAAAAGTTTATACAAATATCTTGGGAGTCATGAAATTCAACCCTAATGCAATGGGAATTACATAACAACATTATAACTGGGTTATGAATAAGGTGGACAAGCAGAGCTGAAAAATGAGACAAGGCAAACGGAAAATAATTTGTGTTCTCTGCTTCACAGCAGGATTTTATCTGCCTCATCAGCGCTGGGGAATGCCATGGAGAACAGGATTAGGCCTTTAAGGCAAACAGGCCAAAGTTGGTCTGACCAAATTCAGCCGATCGGAGAGCTTAGGCCTCACAGCTTTATCTAAAACTAGAAGGTGACAGACGATAAAGAGACAGTCGTCTTTAAACAAACATGCCCTTTAGGCATCCTTTACTGCTCTGACTGAATTTTTTGTTCACTCTGAGCATGAAACTTGTCTTCATTTCTCATTATGAGTCTCATTACATCACTGATTTGCTCCACAAAAGTCGACTATTATATGATCGATTTTTCATTCATAACATTAATTGCTTTTCAGAAGTTATTCTTAGGTGGAGTTTTGTTGTATCTGCTGTTAGAATGCTTCCGTCATTTGTTTGCTGTAGGTGTGTGCAAGAGGTATTTAAATGTGCTTTGCTGTGGGGGTTTTTGTGAATCTTAACTTTATAAATGAATTATATGCTGCAGTTCTACCAAAGTCTACAACAAATTGAGCTGATCTTCTTGTGTATTTATTTTCTCATATCATGTGACTAAAACACGAGACAGACATGGACTTTGCTACAGTATGTGTAGTGAGCAGCATACAAAAGTCTAAAAGGTCCATGACACATACTGACCCACAAAAATCCAAATATGAAAATGTAATTATGATTTAACTACATCGCCATTCCCCAAAGTATATCAGTGAGGACTGATAGAAAATCTAAGGTCTTAATTGCCTTATTGCCTTATTGAAATACTGCTCTAGGGCTTCTGACTTATACACACACATTACTCAGAAAAATGAGTTAAGTACTGTACATGTATTAATAGGTTTGTGCAATGTTTCCAAATACACTTCATAATGCCAGTCATTATGCTCATATTTACTTGCATTTTCCTGCAATGTAAGTAATTCCCCCCAAAACATGAAGTCAATTTGAGTCTTTTCACAAAGTGAATTTTTACAAGCATATACTGTGCTTTTTGGAGCAGAGCATGCACTTATATTTAATCACATTTCTGAGATGATCTTTTTCCACGCAATATTAATATGCAGCACAATTAACAAGCAGTCAAAATGTCAACTGCGATCATTTCAATTTGATATAGGCAATTCTCTGCACTTTTCTATTTTTCAGTGTAATTATTCTGTAATTTGCATGAACACACTTTGGTTTTGTCACACTTCCTGTCTAAAATGAAAAGCCACTTAAAGTGTTCTTGTATTTGATTTCCTCACAGCATAATACTGAGAACTGACCCATGTCATGAGGTGGTAGCAACAACGTCATCACCAAACCACAGTGACTGACGGAAAAGTCAGTGGAAAAAAATGTAAATGAAATGAAACGTGGGGCAAATGTGTTATTTGCATCTTATTATCTTATCACGTTATTATCTTATTATCAGTATACATATATATATATATATATAGAGAGAGAGAGAGAGAGAGAGAGAGAGTGAGAGAGAGAGAGAGAGAGAAGAAAATTTCCAATCACCATTGAATATGTAAAAAAGTGAATGGTATTATTGTTAGGCTTGTAGTTGTCAGGACAACTGATAGAGAAATTGATTTGGAAATATAAAGCTAATTAAACTGGCTATCACAGGAACCAATAGGAGGGACAGCTTTGACTTTGTCCTGAAAGTAGTCCACTTTTCCCGCCAAGAGCTTTAGCTATGAAACATTGATCCATCATCAGTGAACAAATAATTACTGTTAATCATATTGCCATATAAAAACATTGAGCCTAAAAGCTCTGGCCTGACCATAAGAATGTAAGCAGTATAAACCCATTCTTAGACGCCTAGGAAATGCTGTCACTAACAAAACTTTGGAAAAACCGGAATGCTTTCCAGACATGATGTAAGCATCTACAAAGAATCTGGATTAAAAGAAGGCTATTACAGAGAAACGCACTGCTCCCTTTTGGAAAACGGTGTATTTCAATTTGATCTCTAAAAGACCTCAAGATGTGAGAGAGAACGAAATAGATCAAACTTTTACCAGTTGCATTAGTATAATTACAAACTTCAGAGTCAGCTGAACATGTGGCATTTTTGCTGACATAATAAAATGAATTAGCTTTTGAAAGACAACACAAGACTCTTTGCGTTTTGAAAACAGGGCTTGTTTAATAATTGCAAAATATTTTTTGCTCTACAAAATGAACCCCTCCATAGGAAAACACTACAGTAAACCCTTTAGAAATACATTCAGTTATCAAAAAGTCCATTTGTATATTCAATTACCTGACTTCAAATATGATTGCTGTAGTAATTGTTTTAATAGTGCTTTTACAAAAAAATTTGACCTCTTCTCAGCAACAATGTGGTGTCAATGTGAGTCACGTGTCATTTTATATGTACTATTTTGGTCCATAATTAATGCCATATGCAACAGAAACCAACAAACATTAGTATAGCAATGGAAAAGAGTTAAGCGTAAAAGCAAAGCCTGTTCACCACAAAACAGAACTTAAGTGCTGCTAAGATAAAGAAACATCATCTGTGAATGCAAAAAAATGATATTTTCATATTAATAATTCAATAACTCAGTCAAATGCTGACCACTGAACAGCAGATTTAACCCAAATGTAGAGATGAAGAGCCTTTTTCGTGCTGAAGATTTTGGGCCCATTTTGTGACTTAGAAAGATTTTGGGCCCATTTTGTGAGATTTAGAAAGCTAACCAGTTTCAGATACGGGTTTATCCAACATGTCTTTGTTGAGCAAAAGGTTAGTTTCTCAGCTTTGTTTCACCCCATGGCTTTTAATACTATGGGCACTGCCTGCCGAAGAGCTTACAAACTCATATTTGAAGCTACAAAAATCCAGTCAGGAGTTCATTCTGAAAACAAATATGTTTATAATTTAAAGAAGGTGTTTTTGTTGCCAGGCTCATTGTTGCATAT
Organism: Distichodus sexfasciatus; assembly: GCA_032718565.1. Lineage (NCBI taxonomy): Eukaryota > Metazoa > Chordata > Actinopteri > Characiformes > Distichodontidae > Distichodus > Distichodus sexfasciatus. Next base: position 3,391,935 of record JAVGVS010000020.1, on the reverse strand, counting down.
TCACATTTTTAGCTTGTTTTTTGCGTCTGGAATAAATCATTGCAAAATGATTTTCTGTGTGCCAGTTATAAGTGGTACGATAATGGATGCAAAAAAAGCAAAGGGAAGCTGCAGAAAAAGGGGAAACACATTATTCTGCTGTCAATCAACAAGGGGGAAAAAAGTAAACTGCAAGGTTGACAAGGGCACCGTCTTTCCTTTGTGGACAAAATCATTCGACATGAACAACCAGCACAGAGGACAAGACAGTGAGATGGAGTCAGTTCTGTAAACAGTGTGGAGATCTGGTCCTGTTCTTTTTGTTGGTTTTAAGAGTGGTTCCTGATCCTCGATGGAGCTCTAGGGAGATGATCCAGATTTCCCTTTTTTGCTAGGCTGGTGCATATGATCTGGCTGGTGGAGTTACAGATGGGGGTCAGTTGCTTTTGAGGAGCTCGATGCAGCCTTGCAGAAGAGCAATGTTGTTCTGTGGAGAGAAAATATAAATAATTAAATCACACAAACACCACCTACCACAGGGGCGATCAATTCCGGTGACGGAGGGCCAGTGTCCTGCAGGTTTTCCATCGTACCTTATCAGTCTCTTCTGGTGGCTATCTACCTGAGAGCAAGTGTGAATGTTCTGAAATCCAGTAGGATGGAAAACCTGCAGGATACCGGCCCCCCAGAACCACGCCTGAATACCCCTGACCTAACTGAACATTTTTTCCTCAAGGTTTATTAAAGTTGAGCATATTCACTAAATTTTTTTTCTGAGGAAAGGCTGCATATCTTTGTGATTCTTAAATATTTCAAAGAAGCACACACAAGCCACAAGACAACATGTTTTATGTACGGTTTTATATTTTTTTACTTTTTAACAGAATGTAATCAAGATAACTATCATGAACAAGATTACATTGACTGGAGTTTCTGAATGTGGGTTTTGAGTCGTTTTTAACTTAAGCTATTGCACCACAACCAAATGTGACGTCTGCATGTGACCCATCCGTGAAGTGGCAGTGGGCAGCTGAAATGGGCAGCACCCCAGGAGCAGTGTTTGAGGGCAGAACCTTGCTCATGAGTATCTCAGTGGTAACTTTACCGGTCCGGGATTCGAGCCGGCTACCCTCCAAATCACGGGACGAATGGCCTGACCGTTATGCTACCAACAGTCTGTTAAGTTACACACACACACAGTTAACTGTACTGAATATGCGATCTTCACCTTGGCATGTTTTATCTCCAGTTCAGCCGTCTCTATAAGGTTTTTACGGAAGGCCACCACACGTCTGCTCTTGAAGCTTGTGAGCTCTACAAGACAAAACAAACAACAGTGCTCAACACAACATGGCAACTTCACAAGTGACTCAACATTCAGGACAATTTTGACAAGTGCAGTTGTAAAGCACCTTTCTTGCCAGACTCAGAGAGCCGATCAAACTTCTGCAGACACTGCTGCTGGTGCTCCATGGCCTGTGAAATGTCTTTGCTCTTCAGACGAGCTTTGTCAAGAGCCTTGTTGGAATTCTCGTAATCGGCAAGGGCCCGGGCACGCCTGTATAAGAGGTCCTGAAGGACAAAATGCAAAAAAGCAACAAATCTGATGATTACAGGGTGTAACGATACATCAATCTAAATCAATACTTTAATCCAATGACCAATCAGCCCAAAGAATTGAGCCAAAATGAAAACTGGTCTGACATCATAAATATAGACGATATTAAGTTGCGTTTAGTGATTTGACAGAGATGGAAGTGAATGTGTTACATATCCATATGACACTGTCTCATATGGATCACTGAAACTAAATCATATCGACTTTGTGATATCAGCAGACGTTGAATCATTGTCCACTAAATCGACATTATGTTGCATCACGATGAAACCCCATATCCACCCCTGGTGAGTGAGGAATATACCGAAACTATCTTAAATCCTTAGGATGTTAATGGCTGGAAAGATGAAGAAGGTTCTCACCTTAGCAGCCTGAATGTCCCTCATGTAGTATCTCAGCAGCTCCGTCAGCTTAAGCTCTTGATCCGAAGCAACTCTGCCTTCCACTTTCTGCAAAATATGTAGATGTGAAAATTAAAAATGAACTAAAACATTTGACATGCTCTGAATCACTTGGAATTATTCCCAATATCACTTACCCTGATCTTCTCAAACAACTCTGCAAGCTTCTCCAGATACCTGTGAAGAGATCAATCATTTGAAGGTGAGTTAAATTCAGAAAGGTAAAATGATAACACTGGTCAGCAATTTGCCCTACTCATTTGAATCATCCAACTCCACACAAATATGACACTGTGTGAAACAAAAAATGACAATTTAGTGGTGGTCTACCAGAACTACCTGGTAATTAGGAAACAGTGGTTGCTGTGGATAAGAGCACGCTTCAAATGCAAATATAATGAAGAATAAAGCTGGAAAGGAAAACTAGGCAGAATATTTTCTGACATCTGGCTTTCCTACCATGACCATAGATAGCATAAATAATGTTTTCCAGATCATCTGTTTTAAATCCTCTTTTTCCATACCATGCAAGTGGGCTAGACTCAACTTTACATTCAAAATGTATGGAACACAGGAAATAGTTGATAAGGAAACTAGATAGGAACACAATTAACTTTGATGTTACATACACATAAGGAGTCAGTTTTACAGTGATTTGTACAAAGAAATTGTGAAATACAGCAGCAGCCTTGGCACAGAGTGGAAGGAGACAATGCCAAGCCACAGCAGAGCAAATCAGGAATAGCTGATGGTAAAATAAGACAAGAAGAATGCTCGTTCTGCTGCCGTGTTTGACTTGAGGGGAGCCCCACATGAACACCCATAATCACGGACAACCAAAATGCTGTGGTGTAAAAACTGGGATGACGATTACAATTCTCACATAAAAGATACAGATTTGGTTTGGGCTTAGAAAAAGTAAGCTATATAACTTCCCAGCAGGTTTGTGCACATTATGTTCCTATTGATGTGATTTCAATACTGTTTTACTATGTAGATATTTCTTCATGTTCAGTGCTTTATAAATGCCTTCCAGAAATTGTTTCATGCAGAAGTGTCACCAGCTATCCAAACTGGGTCTGATTTCTAGACATTTAGCTGATAGTAAGAGTTGAAACCAACTTATTAACTAATTTCTCACATTTATTCATGTGTTATTGTTAGTAATGTATATATAAAAAGCATCATAGTTCATGTGTGACATCACTCTCCCAAATATCTTGGTTAAGTTTAATATGTGAAAACTGGAAACCTATAATGTCTTTTTATTGTACACAAGAACATAAAATTGATGATCTGAATACAGATTTAGTATAAGCACGCTCCAAACTCACAGCAAATTACAGGATCAACATAAGGTCAGGGATCAAAGTCGATGCACGACAGTCCAAGTCTTTCACAGCAGGTTTACGCAAATGAAGTGTATTTTGTCCTGACACTACTAGATGATACTCACATTTTCAGGGCAGTATTGTCTTCAGCAGCAATGTTCTTCACCGTCACAGAGATGTGAATGTAGTCTTCAGCAACATCTATGAAAAGGAAGCAAAATATCAAAGTTGATACATTTGAGCAACTCAATGTTACGAGAATACAAAACTATAAAAAGGAATTGCACGTAACATCTGACTTCTGAGTTCACCTTTCACTCCACCCAACCTCTGTTTTAATAATGTTGGGCGGAATGGAATATCTTATAGCGGTTGTTTATACACAGCAACACATGACTGACTCACTGCATGCAGTAATGATGATAAATGATAAAAATGACGCAACTTAAGCGCTTACTCTGGTGACAGCGTGTCATTTTCTCAGCTTTGGCGGTGGCGTCCTTGATCTTAGCAAAATAATCTAGAAGAAAAATCTTCTCTTGTTCGAAGAACTCATCGACCTCCTGGAAATAACAGAATTCTCTTTGCCATGACTGGCACTGAATTACATAATAATTTTATTTCATTTACAGCGTTTGGCAGACACTAGAGTACATTTCTGAACGCTGGGGCCAGTTTAACGTTTGCTCAAGAGGACAGTAAAAAATGCAGTAAACGTAAATAATTTCAGCTGTATTCAACATTTGACCCCTCTGGAAACACACAAACACACACACCTTAATTCCTGAGATGATGACTTCATCAGCCGTCTTTACCATGTTCTTAAAGAAGCCACCAAACATTTCTTTAGCATTTTTCCTCCTCACACTGAGCTAAAAGACAAAAGAGAATACAAATTCAAGAGACCAGAAATTGCAAGTAATCTGCATACATATGAAATACCCACAAGCCCTATGCTCTGGCCATATTTGATCTTCTTTTAAGCAGGATGTGGCCCAGAGGTCACAATCTTCCTGTCTGCTTGTCCCACTCATTCCATGTGTCTGCATCCTGCCAACACTGCAGCTTCACAGGAAGTCAGCCATGAGTGTTTGTGTGTGTGCCTGTTTGTCTCTTTTTTTTCTTCATGGCCTTAGGAAAGAGGGAAATAAGTTGCAATGATTAAGACTCACGTCTTGGTCGTACTCCAGGAATATCTGGAAGTTTCTGTCCTTGCTGAAGACAGGGTGGGAGGAGAGTCGCTGGAGGAACACCTCGTGCACCTGCACGGTCTTTTTAAACACCGCCAGGTACTCCCTGAAAGGAGAGAGAGACACACACACACATACATACACACAAAATTACACAGTATTTAAGATTGAGCACACTGATTGCTTTGAATCTGTCATATTTTAGAAGTACTAAGGCTGTAACAATATGTCAGAACAGTACAGTATTGCATCTTGATTACAGGTTGTCAGTTCAGATAACACAACAATGCAAATTCTGCCCTTACAATTAGGCCTTAAAAATAAACACCAGACACAGTCTTTGGCAAACAGACTCTATCATAGAAAATTGAAGTGTAACATTACACCCCATACTACGTATCATGCAGTGAACTCACGCCTCCAACTCCTGCTTCATCTTAGTGTACTCCTCTTTATTCATGCTAGCTTCACCCTCCCCAAGCTTGTGCATCTTCTCCCTGGGACTTTCAAAGTCAGGCTTTGGTGGGGCTGGAGGGATCTAGAAAAGACAAAAAAACCCCACTAGTTAGAAGCAGAAAAATGGACTGTAACTGATAAGAAAAGAATTATAGAATCCCTAAACATTAATTCATTCTAGTATGTAGGCACAGCCATTTTCAAAATGTTTGTTCACTGGTTTAAGTAATCTAATGTCACGTCTGGGCACTGGATGCATTAATGCAGTGTGAAACTCACAATGAGACCAGCATACTCCTCCGTCTCCACAATTGTATCATGTAGCCAAATGAAGTCTTCATGTTGTCGAGATACAGAGAATTCGGACTTCTGAAAGCTGCTTAGGGTAGTCTGAAAAAGCAAATAAAGAAGAAGCAGGTTAAGATTAACACCAACGTCTAATTCTGAGCAATAGTTTAAGTAAAAACCTTCTCAGCCCTGAATAATAAAATACAACACCACACTGTAACGTTAGACTCAGAGTGCACCTTAGTATGGACTGTAAACTTCACTCTGTCACGCTCGCACAGAGCATCAGGAATGTCAATGAGAAGTGAAGAGTCATTGTTCAAGTCCACAGAGACAGAGCGAACCTGTTCACAAACAAAAAGAAAGTTCATCTTCTTATAAGCAAACCCATACACTGCTAGAAGGGCGTAATGATGTAAGGTAAACTTTACAAAATAAGCCAGAAAAACTGATCTAAATTCAAACCATATTTCTGTTATCCAAATCTGCATATGAAGATAAGGATTAACTGTACAAGCTTTCCAGAATGTAGTAAGTCAAATATAGTTTCCATAAAAATGTAATAGATGGCTCAGGTCTATATAAAGTTGGAAAAATACAACTATGGACTCTCAAGGTTAACTTATGGTAATAAGGTTTACACTAGCAGAACCCAATAGAGTATCTCTAGATTTCCAGAAAGAAATGTCAGCTCTTTCTTACAAATTAATGAAGGTTCAGATCAAATTCAGTCCAAATGTAAGCTCTGCGATGACAGAATAACACAGTTAGGACTGCTAAAATCTGAAGCTGAACAGATAGCGAGAGAAAATCTGCCCTGTCAGCTCAAACTAGCCTGCAGATGAGTTGAGAAATGCCTTTCTAACAATCCTTACAGGAAACAGGAAACTCATAGAGGAGTTCTAGCTCTCGCTGTCTTAAAGAAAACGTTGCAGAAAGGAAGAACAGATGAAGGAGCAGTCAGTAAACATTTAGCTATAGACAAAAATACTATAGACAAGAACTGGACAAATTTATAACTAAAATATTAAGCAAAGTTTTCCCAAGTGCTTAAAGTGAAAATAAATAAGCCAGGTTTTTAGGATATCCTGCAAAACTAGAGTATATTGTAAATCAGTAAATCAAGTTTTAAACAAAAACGCCTTCAGAATATTAAGTACAGTTTAAATTTTTTTCAACCTGTTATATTTACAATTCAGTGTTTTTTTTAATAATGTTGCAAAACTGAACAGTGACGGTGATTTACCATTACAATTGTTCTTGAAAAAAAACAAACAAACAACTAAAATGAGAATATATTTGGAGACAAAGTTTAAATGATGTAAAGCTTCCCGTTTTCCAATAATTCATTAACTCTGAGAGAGAGAGAGAGACAGAGAGAGAGAGAGAGAGAGAGAGAGAGAGAGAGCTTGAGAGAATTGAGAGGGCCCCAGAGGATTGAGAGAGAGGGACAGAGAAGAGAGAGAGAGAGAGATTGAAGACTGAGAGAGGGCTGAGAGAGAGATTGAGAGATTGAGAGAGAGTCATACGTCTTACCTTTTATATGAGGTTAATGGTTAATGGTTAATACAGCAGTAGACTGAAAGCAAGTATTTACTAACGTACAAATGTAAATCTGAATGAAAAACTACGTTTATGATGTATATTCCACATGCAAAGTGTCTTGTACACGCTCCTCATGACAGACCGAGTCACCTGACCACGCTTCTGTATCTATGTGGCTGTTATCAGTCGCTGTTATGACACCAAACAACTTTGAGTTCAGAGCCTCTGCCCCTCCTCTCTTTACATACACATAGACCTAATAACATGCACACTACCCACAAACTGTTCATATTTATTTCAGATTTGATTACTTTTGGCTGAGCGTTTTCCTTATTACTCTGCAATGTAATCATTATGTTAACTTCATTTAAATTTTGTTGCGCTGTCTAAAGAACCAAGAGTACATTTTCACCACATGGCGTACTAGTAAGGGACAAATAAAAAATTACTGAAGAGTTCCTTGCTAACTAATAGAGTCAGAAGAGGCTGATCAGATCTTATATCACTTTTAACAGGAGACAGGAGGGATAGAGGGCATTTTCTTGAACTCACCTTGTCCTTATCGCCGGCTTATAATGTGATAGATGTCATAGTAGTGGAGGCAGTTTGGGCGTGTTAAACACGCAGCTTTATTTTCAAGTTTAGTCCAAACGCAGCCTAGTCGAGCTGCTGGCGCTCTCTTTTCCGTTGCAGGAGGAAGGAGGCGGAATCCTTCTTTCCGTCAGTGTTTACAGGAGGGCGAAGAGGCAGAGAAAACACCCACTGTCGCCAGCTACAGGACTGGAGGGTTGAGCTTTTTCAGTAAAGTTTCACGTCATATCTGATGACTGGAAACTTCTGTTAATAGTGTGGGAACGAACTTGGATTTTGGGGTTACATTGTCCTCTGTGCAGCTCCATAGATCATTTTACATCAGATTTTCTATAAGGTTTCAAAAATAAGATTTTCACTACTTTTCACTACTTAGACGTATTAAACAGTTAAAACACCCTATCGTTTAACGTCACATTCATTGCTTTTTAATGTAATTTCTGACTGCCATCCTCTTTTTAGTTTTAGCTTTCTATTTTTCTATGCTTTGATACTGATAGCATTATCGGACATTCATAGCCGTTTTTACCATTTTTTTTCGTTTCTACCTCTCGCTTGTTTGTAAGTGTAGTGTTCCAGCACAAAATGTTTTTTACTATATTTTTATTAATAAAGGTTGATGTGTACGACAGTCAATCTTTTATTATTATTAATATTAATATTATTATATTATTATTATTATTATTATTATTATGACTGATCCTGTTAATCATTTAAATATAATTGTGCATTTGTATTAGTTTTATTAACTGCTAGTTACTTTGTATTCGATATTTTGTGTTCTCTGGTACAACAAATGATTGCCCACTTCTCCTGCATGAAAGGGTTATGTTTTATTTGTAGTGTATTGTATAGTAAGCTTCATCACTCACGTTTATATCTCACATTTGCTTTTGTCTTCCTTTCCTTTTACAATATTTACATTTACTAAATGGGTTAATCTAGACTCATACCTTTTTTCTTTTATAATCACGCATTCTCTCTATGAAGCGAGCTTTCTATGTAATTTCTTTATTTGTCAGTGCATTCTTTTCTGTTTTTATTTCATTTTAAGAAGTTACCTGTGCGTTTGGACTAAAACTGTGATGGAACGCTTGTCTGTAGTAGTTTCTTGGGATGACCACTATTTGACGCAACACCCAAACGTCATTGTGAAATGGTGTTTGAGGCGCAAGACTGCAGCAGTTTGGACGTATATAAAACTACATTTCCCTATTTCGCGTTGTCCTCCTCAGTTTACCTCCAAATTTGTGGAGTTAATGGCGGCGTTATTTATTTAATGTTGGCGATTTCGCGATGCGGTTTTAAAAGCTTGACGTTTTGGTTTACGATCGGGTAGCACTAAAAGAGATTTGCATTTTGTGCATTTTTGCTGAAGGTAATCGTGGGCGCGCGTAAGCTATGGCTATTTCCATAGTATCAGCTGTATGGCGGCATCGTTCTCTGGATACTCATATTTAGTTTCTCTCGCTCCTTTTGACCTTCTGTTTCATTGCGCGCAAGAAGAGCAGCGTACAGCTCTGTTCGACACCGAGCGATACTCATCCCTCGTCAAGGCGGTTGTGTCCAACAGAACGAGTTCATAAACTCTACAAAGTATCGAGGATGAAGACGGTTTGCTGTTCGGCTCCATTGTACGCTCCAAACCGCAAGAGACCAAAGTGCCTAAATCGTGTCCTTCTATTAAATCAAGCCAAAAACAGCCTCAGGCGGTGTGGACCGCAATAAGCTCAGATCCTTTTCCAAAAACCTCGAAGCCTTTGATACCTAGTGTGACTAGATGCTTCGAGGCCATGTCCTTAGCAGCTCTTTTATTTGGAGAGGTGGAAAAAGATGAAGATTGCTGAACTTGGCGAAGAGGGATTCGAAGAATACAGACTGAGTAGGTTCTTATTCATGCTGATCTCTGTCTGTTTTGTGCTGACATAATATACCGTCTCAGGGTTGCCACCTGTCCCGGTTTTACCAGGATTATCCTTCTTTTTAATGGCCTGTCTGGGGAAAAATCACTCTCCGGGACACTGAATGTCATAGGTCAGATGCGTGTATGGCGTCCGCTTATAGGCAAAGTGGTTGGTCGGGTTAGCGAAATGTGCAGATTTTTGTCAGATCTAGGTGGCAACCCTACAGTATCAACATCCTGATCTGAAGCAGTCAGTAAAAACCCCAGAGAAATCATGCTACAAACTTTTTATACTTGACACAAAAGGAAAGCTCGTCTGGTTCGAATTTTCCATGAATAAAGGAGAAATCTGTATTACTCAAATTTTGTGGTTCCTAGATGAAGCTCAAGAAAGGATGGTTCACCCTCAGTAAAAAGCCCTAAGGGGAAATGTATTTTTTTTTTAAACAGAATTTTATGTTTATAGAATAAAACTGATTTTATTTACTATGCAAATTAACTACACTATATACTGCATATTTTCACATTCCTTTTAGCTATTTATTATAACTGCGCAATATAGGGGAAAGTTACATTGCAGTATTTTATTTCTCACTACATACTGCTTTTCTCAAAATCGGTTTTTTTAAACAAGTTAGGCTTTGTGGGGTAGTGCATCTGCATAATGGAGAAAACCCTATCCAAAAGGCAAACTTCAGTTGGGTGGAGTGCTTTTTTTTTCATCTTCTAGGGAAAATTGTTTGCTGTATGTTTGATTTAACTTGCCTTACTGGCGTGAATATTGCACATGTGGACAGTAGCTAAGATGATGAAGCCCTGTTTTTTTTTTACTGTATCTTTTAATGTTTTACTTTTCTTTCTCTATTTCTGTAAAACACATTATTTGACCTTGGTGAGAGGAAATGTTCACCTTTGTCAATATTAGATCTATTTAAACAGGAAGCTGTTCCATGCTGCTATTAGATGTATTTTAGCAAGAGAATGTGGTGGAAGAGGATGAGAGCCGTCCAGAGGAAGTAGATGGATATCTACAAAGTATCAGTCACATGCTAGAAAATGTCACAGGAGTGAGAGCCATTGAAAGCGTGGTGTATCATCAGCCGCTGCATTACTTGGGCAGTGTGGATTGTGTTGCCATGTACAAGTGAGTTCTCCTTTAATGTTTTCAGCTCTTGTTTTGTTGAGGATATTTAACATCTATGGTTATTATGCATTAACATTTCATAAGAGCCCTTTTTTGTTTAACATACAGGGATTCGCTCTGTGTCATAGATTGGAAGACGTCAGAGAAACGCAAACCTTTCCTTCACAACACATTTGACAACCCATTGCAACTGGCTGCCTACATTGGAGCCTTAAATTTTGATAAGAACTACAACTACCAGGTAGATATTATTATGGAATGTTCTACATTTGCATGTGTTAATAGATCATGCTCAGTTCTTTTGTCAGTTACACTGTGTTCTGTTTTGCAGGTAGAAAATGGGCTGATTGTGGTGGCCTACAAAGATGGCTCTCCGGCCCTAGCACTTATAGATATGGTGGTGAAGGAATACTGGGAGAAATGGCTGCTCAGACTGCAGGACTATGTGGAAAAGGATGCTGAAACAGACCAGGCTTGAGCCTGTGGTATAAAGGTTCATCCTCTTCTTTCTTCAGAAATGTGAGGACATGATAGAACATTTGTTAAAAACATCCTGAAGGTATTTTTGATTACCAGATAAATTTATTAGAGTTCTCATACTGGAGATGTACTTTCCTCATTCTATTTGCTCATGTAGGATCCATCCTATTTCAATTACAAGACCCATTTAGGTTACTTACCTTTGGTCAGAATATCAAAAGTGGTCATATTTTACTATTTTGTGCATGTTTGCATTTTGGAATATATTTTCATTTTTTTTTGTGAAAATCAAAAGTAACTTATACATAGTTTTAATTTAAGACCCCTAATTAACAGAAATTCAAACCCAGTGCTATTAAAGGGATAAATTGTTGCACTCAATAGTTGCTTAGAGGATTTAATTAGACTATCTGTTTGATCATTATAATATCATTAGGTTTTGATCATTTGATTAATTGGAAAGTGTTTATTTTAACCGTACTAATCTCCTAAAGTTGCTTTTGGCACCTTTTGTTGTTTAAAGCAAAAAATAAACACTTAAACTTCCCTGTTGTCACTGCTTTTATCCTGTAATAAATTTCAGTTTGTTTCATCCTTTAATAACCATCTTGTGGATGTGTGATATTGTATCAGGGAAATAAAATCGCTGTGTAGTAAAACACTTACTGAAAAGCATGCCAAGCCATCCTAAAAGAGCTATCTTCTGTAAAACCCAGATCAGTATAGAGGTTGTATGAGATACGGTTCTCTTCTTCAATAAAGCTATATACAGGGAAGCCCTCAGAGTGGAGTTTC